>CM076577.1:1070107551-1070393428 GCA_034641835.2 Pinus albicaulis
TGACACAGTCCTGTAGCTTCGTGGATGTGTATTACTCCCTCTTCTTTCTTCGCTCTAGACCCAGTTCTATCCTCGAAATTATAATAGATGCATATTACCAAATTGATCTCAAACTTGTCTAATGCCAAATGAGTCGTAGATCTTTCCTTTATATAGTGTACTTCTTTCAAGGATTTAGGTCGACCTTACAGACTGTGGGTAGGCCGACATGTTCACTGCATATAGGCTGACTTGTAGAGCTTATCTTCCAGTGTGATGAAGGTTGTCTTGAAGGCTCGTTTGAGCAGTAGTGCTAGCATCATACTTGAGCGATTTCTTCAAGGTTATATGACAAGGTCTTGAGGCATACTTCTTTGACTAGACCCTTCATATACATGACTCTAAATTAGTACATTTATGACAAGATGACAAATCCCTAAAAGACATCAAGGAGAAGTCTTTTGACCTATAAGAAAAATCTTGCTCGTGAAACCCATGAAGCAAGCATAACAAAAATACATTTTATTATCTTTGTCTTCTTCATTACATAAATACATAATTACATAGTCCATATGAAGACCGAACCTAGTTACACTTTCCAACAACTTGCAAGTTCTAAATTTTTGCTTTATTGATGGTTTAAAGTCTCACATGCAACATCATTTCATATTTTCAAGAAGCATTTCCTTTCATGCAAGTATTGCAGTCTCTTTTGCAACAAGTTTAGTTTAATTTTCTTGTACTAGGAACATTGTCTACTTTAGCAACCTCCATTTCATGTTTAATGATCATCATGTTCATGAATGGTTGATGAGTCACATTTCATTTTCAAGTATTCTTATTTCATGCTGCAAGGCTAATTGCATGTTGTTATCTTGCTCTAACAATTGAGTTTTTCTATCATCTCATTTAGATTCTCATAAATAGATCACTAATTTATTTTTTTTAACAAGATAGCTTCACATGTTTGGATTCATAAATTTGTTTATCTTGAAGGCATTTATAGTACCTTGTGCTAACATTTTCTTGTTTCTACTTTTCAGGATAACTTTTACTTTCCATTTGAAAGCATTTTACTTCATTTAAGCAAATACAATTTCATTTTAAAGAACAGTACTTTGAAGGCACTGGTTTTCATATGTTTTATGATTATTTTATATATTGATGGTTATTGCTCCTATCATTTTTTGATTATAAATCTTAAGAAGTAATCTATTTACCTCTAACAACTCTCCTAGAAAAATCACATATTTAACTTAGTTTTCCTTTAGGGATCAACCCCTATAGCTAACCTAGGAGATACCTTAAACGGAGAGAGTCGGGAGTAGGTAATAGCCCCTTCTCTTAGTTCCTTGCCACCAACCACACCTTGTGGGGTAAAAGGATTTTTCTCACTAACTAGTAGGTAGGTGTAGGCGGCATGTTGGTTTAAGTTTCAAGTCTTTATCACTTTGTTTATATCTAGATCACTAATTGTGAATATTTGAACAAAATAGCTTCATATGCGTTGATTCATAAATTTGTTTATCTTGAAAGAATTTATAATATCTTGGGCTTACATTTTATTGTTTCACTTTCCAGGATTACTTTTGCTTTCCATTTGAAAGCATTTTACTTCATTTAAGCAAATGTTATTTTATTTTAAGGAGAAATATTTTGAAGACATTGGTTTTCATATGCTTTATCCTTATTTTGTATATTGATGGCTATTGCTCATATCATTTTTTTGTTTATAAATCTTAAGAAGTAATCTATTTAACTCTAACAACTCTCCTAGAAAACTCACATCTTTAACTTAGTTTTCCTTTAGGGACCACCCCCCATAGCTAACGGAAGATAGCTTAAATGAAGAGAGTCGGGAGTAGGTGACAACCTCTTCTCTTAGTTCCTTGCCACCAACCACACCTTGTGGGGTTAAAGGCTTTTCTCATACTTAGGTGTGTGTGACAGGCGGAAAGCATAACATTTTTGGCGTAGTTGTTGGGGACAAGACTCCTTGTACCTAGGAAATACGACTAACTTTTGGTTTTTTGCATGTTGGATTTTAGAGTTGGATTCCTGTTCAAGTGGCGACTCCACTTATTTCATTTTTCTACAAGGATTTATACTTGAAGCCTTCTTCTCGTAGACTTCTTTCTAATCTTGGATAGGAGCCTCTCTCTGATATCCATTTGCTCTCAGGGTCAAGTGAGCATGACATCACGAATGATTTGTTTGCCCCTTATGATTTTACTAACATTCTAGGCTATCCGAATTTTATTCCGGATGAAGCCATTGAGGCTATTGAAGAGTTGTCTGGTTTTTTAGGTAACAATGCCATTACTACCGAATCTCGCCTTAGGAATTTCCACCTATGTGTGAGCAAATGGTGCCATAATATTAACCATGAGGACATTAAAATGAAACTTTTCATCTTTTCATTAGATTGCGATGCTATGGATTGGTTCATAGACTTACCTACTACCAGTTTCAATTCTCTAGAATCAATCATTGACGCCTTTGAAAAAAAATATGGAGATGAAAGAAAGATCAAAGTGAAACTCAAGTTGATGAGAATGATAAGGATCTCATCAAGGAGTTTACTCGAATGATTAAGGGTATGCACCTCAACCAAGCTCAACTCATTAAGACCAAGGGGGTAAATCAGGCATAAGCTGAAAAGGCCATGGAGGTCAATCACTCTAATCAAATGACCTCTATTCAAAATAGGTTGCTTGCTATGGAAGAAAAACAAGTACAATTAATCAACACCATGGAAACAAATCATGCCAAGGAAATAAGTGTTATGAAGGTTAATAAGGTCACTTTTCAGAATAGGTTGGAGGAAATGGAAAGATCACAGGTACAAAAATTCCAACTTAGGTCAGATGACAAATGGGAAAAGAACAAAGAAACAGATCATAAGCCTCCAAATCCACTAAAACAAACCTCATCTTATTATGAGGAGGTCATTTACTCCATTGAAAAATGGCTAATTGAAGGTGCCCTGGATAGCAAGGAAACTGAGGGGAATCAAGTTTATACTTATGAGATTGATCCATCACCCATGTCAGAGCAGATGCAGAATGGAGAAAGGCAGGTCGCAGAAGTCTTGGACACTTGAAATTTTCCATCTATGCATCTTCAAGATTGGGCAAAGAGGTCTACTTTGATCACATCAACATCCACATCACAAACAATTAAGAAGAAAAGAAAAGGCGGAAAGGATTTGATAAATCTGATAACCATGTACAACATAGTGTTGGGACGGATCAAAGTCATAAAATATTCAAAATTAGATAGGATGCATCAGAAAGGCAGCCCATGGATCTGCCTGAAAGTAGCCAGGTTCTCGGCATGAACTTCATTGAAGACATCTAATGCCATGAGGCATCTTTTTGTATCATATTTCTAACCTTATCCCTTGTCAAATTTTGTTTAAGTAGATTTCTTTCATGAATAAATTATTATTTATGCTCTTAGAATAAATTTCAATTTTTGTAGTTGATTTTATTTGATGATATTTTAAATGGACACTGTTAATATATATCTTTTGTCAGTGTATGCAGATTCCAGGTTCTTGCACACTATCACTTCATATCTAGCATGCATCCCCATATGGAGCCAAATGTTGAACACTGGAGTGGAAACAGATGATTATATGAAAACTACATACCCAAGGATGAACCAAACGACACTTGTACCATCAGATCATCAGAGTTTTTAAACTCTATTTCTACTTCTCATCATTTTCTCTTGTACCCAGATTCCACGCCCTATGAGTAATTGTAATAAGTGATGCTAGTAATGATGAGTTTTGAGTCAGTATTGATTCTGTAACAGGCATAGGTAGCTTGGGACCTTGCCAACAAGTGAGTATTACTCTGAGAGGTTTTCATTCTGTTAATTATCATCTCCCTACCAGGACTTAATAATTAATCGAGTTTTTCCTCCAAATTTACCCCAAAGCCATAGTACAACTTGATGGTGAGGCCTTGGGTGAGTCCTAGTGTCTAGAGTCGATGTATATTACCATACTATATCACACAAAAAATTTCGTGGAATTTGGTTAGGTCTAGGTAGTCATTTTTTAATTTTTTAGATTTCTCGCAGATCAAAAATTGCAATAAAAATTGTAATTGAATTGTAATAAGTGTTGTCTAGAGAAGTTGCATGAGGTATGAGTAATAAAAATTACACCTCACCCTCAACTTTTTACTATGACACACTTTGAAGTGTTAATAATGTGTCATGAACCCTCAAACCCCACATTTCATAAGTTTAGTGGAAATTGTGGCAATTAATTAGGCAAAAATTAAATAAAATAGAGAGATAAATTATTCTATGTGACAAAATGACGAAGAAATGACTTGGAAATTATCCTAAGTCAAAGATTTAAGTCAACGGACATGTGGACAATGACTGAGCATACTACATAATTAATACACCATTATTTTATAAAATCGAATTTCCCAGAGATAAAGCAGCAGTTGCACATGTGGAAAATCAAATTAATTAGAGCCAATGTTGCGAACATCGACATCGGGATAAAATCAGCAAGGATCCGAAAAACCAAAAAATCGTAAAAATCGGGAAAATATCGATAAAAATCGGCAAAACATCGGCAAAATTAAGATACCATCAAAATATCAGTAAAAATCGGCAAACATCTGCTAGGCCAAAAAATCGTGATTTCGAGATAAAATCAAGATGTTATCGAGATGTTCGCAACACTGATTAGAGCTCATGCACTGAAGGAATATTCTACGAAATATTTGGACTAAAGATTGTGTGGGGCCTCCTCTCTCAATGCTCTCGCGTGCTTCAACATGTAGCACTTCACTTGGAGGATTTACGACCTTTCTTTGGCCAAACTACGAGTTTTACAGGAGGAATCACGCAGTTTCTGAGAACCTACGTAGAGTTACCTTGGGATCATCTAGAGATGGGGCATCACTTAGTTCGAATTTGCATTGGTTGACTAGAGGTAGCATGGTACTTTGATTCACTCATGGATGAGTTTACTTGGCCATATATGGAATTCGATTTCCCTTAAGGTGCACATATGGAATTCGAATTTGCTCTAGTGTATTTATCTTCTCCACATCGAACTTGGCTTATCTTTCATTGGGATTTGCTCCAAGTTCAGTGCTCACATGCATTCCTCCTTGAGATTTGTTCCCAACTCTCTATATAATAGAGCCATGGGCTCTCATATGTATCATGTAATATGAGTTATTGGGCTTGAGGACACTGTTGAATTGCACATGTACTTGCAATATAATACAAAAGTCTTTTGGGTAACTTGTGATGGTGCTCTTCTCCTTGCATATGTGGTAAATTCTTGACTTCTTGTATGCTTCTATTTATTTCTTCATGTTATTGTTTCCTTCATGCTTGTTTCAAGTTATGTTAGTATGCAGTTATCTCATATAAGCATAAGAATTACTTAATTTCTTCAGGAAAAGAAATCTTCTAGTTGATGTCAAATATATCTCTAGGAACTCTTTCCATTGCACTTATTTAATTTCAAATGGATCTAATGAGTTGTGGTGAAGTTTTGTAGAGGAATCATTCTTTCTTCAAGCTTTCAAGCGTGAGGGGAAGTTCTCGGAGGAACCAACCCATTCTTGAAAATATTCGAGGAGAACTCGCATGTGTTAAATTCTAAGGTCTCATCTATTTCGATTTGTTTTGCAAGCATGCTCTCAAGTTTTAGGCTCTTATTTATTGCATCAAAATTGCATTAAAAATATATATTTTTCAGATAGTGCATTTCATTTATCAATACCTAGCTATTTCAAAGAGTTGAGTCATGGCTAGTTAAAGAGGAGAGCGTGTTCATACTCTTTGGCCTAGCCTCTTGTAGATTATTTTTGTAAAATACTTTGTGATTTCTTGAGCTAACATTTGTTGTTGTATATTTTTTCTAACTTGTTGTCTTGCAGCTATTTGCAAGTTTCATGTTCATAAAAATACTTACAAGTTTGCACGCAGGACCTTGGGGCTCCAACTTCTAGATAATTTCTTTCTCTTGGTCGTGAGCATTAGAGGACATTTATTTGACAAAACCGAATTCTTCTTAAGGAAGGTTGAGTTCATTTTGGGCCTCTATTTCTCTCTCTTGGCCGTGGAACTCAAAGAGGCTTCGCCTCTTTTCTTCTCCCTCAAAAAATTTGCATTTTGCTGAGATTTTGTGGGCCTCAAAAATTGCAAAACTTTTCAGCAAGGAAAGGTCTATGGTTCAAACCTAAATTTTGAAGACTTTCCTTGGATTTTATAGCGGACTTCATAGTTTTCTCCTTCTTGTAATAACTAATAAAATTCTTGATTCTGGAAACGTCGGTTTTACCCATTGGTATCCCTATCTCTTCATATTTTGGAAGGATTGGTGTTGTGATTTGTTGGCTCATTTCATTTTGCATGCATAACATCTAATTGGGAAATTAACACTACATGCATTACATTCATTTTACATGCAATTTAATTTAATTTGCTACAAGTTTCAAGTCTTTTCACTTCCATAGCAAGTTCAAACTTTTGCATGCAAGCACTTTTAACTTAAATCTAATTTGTCATGAATTTTGTTCCAAGTCTACTTATGTTTCACTTTTAAGTATATCTCACATGCAATTAAGTATTTGGGAAAAATCTAAAGCAACATTTTATTTACTTCATGGCAAATGAATATCTTTCAAGTTAAAGTTAATTTTCATTTTCATGTTTGGTTAATTTACTTACATGTCCAAATATTCACTAAGATTCACATCCAACTTAAGTTGGTTGAATAGACATTTTAGGGATCCTCTACCTCTACGAACTCCTCATTGTGAGATCCAAATCTTTGGGCGAGGGTAAGGTCTGAGGATTAAAACTCAATTGTAATCTTGTTTTAGAACTAATTAATAAAATAAACCAAGTGCATTTTTCATCACATTTATCTTACTTGCAAGTTCTTGAATTTTTTGCTTTCTTGATGGTTTGGAGTCTCACATTCAACATCATTTGCTACTTTTAAGAAGCATTTCCTTTCATGCAAGTATTGTAATCTATTTCACAACAAGTTTAGTTTAATTTTCTTGTACTTGAAACATTGTCTACTTTAGCAAGCTCCATTTCATGTTTAATGATCACAATGTTCATAATGTTGGAAACATGATTGCCGTTAGACCAAAACCTGCAGGCATTAGTCTCCACTACAATCGCTAGAGTTAGGATCCATGAGAGGCGGCTAGTCCATGTCGCAAAACACACAAGGAGCGTTGAACCCAATGTCCAACAATCTTCCCCCCAACGCGAGCCGAGTGAGTTTCAAACTCGAGACCTGTCGCTTTGATACCAATTGTTGGAAACACGATTGTTGTTAGACCAAAACCCGCAGACATTAGTCTCCACTACAATCGCCAGAGTTAGGATCCACGAGAAGCGGTTAGTCCATGTCACGAAACAGACGGGGAGCGTTGAACCCAATGTCCAACACATGAATGGTCGATGAATCTCATTTCCTTTTCAAGTACTTTTATTTCATGTTGCAAGGCAATTTGCATGTTGGTTTAAGCTTCAATTCTTTATCATTTTGTTTATATATAGATCACTAATTGTGAGTGTTTGAGCAAGATAGTTTCACATGCGTTGATTCATAAATTTGTTTATCTTGAAAGCATTTATAATATCTTGTGCTAACATTTTATTATTTCACTTTTCAGGATTACTTTTTCTTTCCATTTGAAATCATTTTACTTCATTTAAGCAAATATTATTTCATTTTACTTTGAAGGCATTGATTTTCATATGTTTTATGCTTATTTCATGTATAGATGGTTATTGTTCATATCACTTATTTGCTTATAAATCATAAGTAATTTATTTAACTCTAACAACTCTCCTAGAAAACTCACATCTTTAACTTAGTTTTCTTTAGGGACCACCCCCAATAGCTAACCTAGGAGATAGCTTAAACGAGGAGAGTCGGGAATAGGTGACAGCCCCTTCTCTTAGTTCCTTGCCAAACCACACCTTGTGGGGTTAAAGGCTTTTCTCACTAACTAATTGGTAGTTGTAGGTAGCAAGGCCAATAGTCACGACCGAGTTTCGTGAAAGCTCTGTAGGAATTTACAGGGTAAGTTCCTTAAATCAAACACCAAAGGTCAACGCTCACAAACAGATCACAGATCAGTACACTTGTATTTGACGTGGTTAAAACATTCGAAGAGGGAAACAGTCCATGGCCTGAGCCAACGTGGCCACTTCAAGCAATTTATTAATATAAAGAAAGAAAATTTACATAAGCTTCTCTCATAAACGATCACTGGACAAATGACCCTCCATGTTTTTTAAATAGAGATCATGGACCAATCAAATGTTAAGCCACAGATCAAGTGTCGGTAATATCGAGGAGAGAATGAACTGTCGGATCACTACATATCGTGGTCGTCGGATTATAAGTTACAAAAGTACATAGTAAAGAAGCACACTTTACCTAACCGCTAGACCAAGTTATACTTAACTATTTCCTATGTGTCAGAATATCCTAACATCCCCCCTTAAGAACAACTTGGGATAGGACTGAAGGATTGACAAAGGTGACACAATAGGAGAAGGAAGGAGGCATTAGAGCATATCCCCCTTTAATGATAACTTTTCTGAACTCCAAGCATAGATCGAAGTTTGGTAAACTTCGATTATGTGAGAGCCTTTGTAAAGATATCAGCAATTTGATCATTGGTTGAACAATAGTACACTTCAAGAACACGATCATGAATGAGCTTTTCGACGAAGTGTACGTGTAGCTCAATGTGTTTCATGTGCTGATGCTAAATTGGAACTTTGCATAGCTGAATGGCACTCTGATTATCACACCAAAGTGTAGTTGGATGTTGTTGATGAAGACCAAATTTGGACAAGATCTGACGAGGCCAAAGGGCTTCCTTGTTGGCTTCAACAACACCACGATACTCTGCTTCTGCTGAAGAAAGAGAGGTGGGACTTTGTTTCTTACAAAACCATGTAATAGGTCCTGAACCAAGAATGAATACGTAACCTGCAGTAGACTTTCGATCATCAGGGTCACCAACCCAATCAGAATCAGTGAAACCAACCAACAATGGAGATGCTCCTACACTGCAATGAATCCTGAACTGAATTGTTTCCCGTGACTTTTATGAGGTTTGTGCATAAACCGAGCAACAAGACCAACAGCAAAGGAAAGGTCAGGACGGGTATGGGTTAGATATAGAAGTTTACCAACAAGTTGACAGTATAAGGTAGCATCAACTTCAAGGGAAGTACAAGTGACTGAAAGCTTGACTCTAGACTGAAAGGGAGAAGGGGATGGCTTACAGTCTTCCAAGTGATAGTGGCGTAGAAGATCACAAGCATACTTGGACTGAGAAAGGGTAATACCTTCTTTGGATTGCATGACTTGAAGACCAAGGAAATAATGCAAGTGTTCTAAGTCTGTCGTTTCAAACTTCTTTTTGAGGCTAGACTTCACATGGTTTATATGGTTGGGATCACTACTAGTAAGAATAAGATCTTCAACATAAAGAACAAGGATGATTAAGGACTTACCCACTTTCTTGGTGTAGACAGTGTTGTTGGAATGACATCTAGAAATGCCATGATCTAAGATAAAGCCATCCATTTTGGCATACCATGTAGAAATTTCTAAATCTTATACTTTATGCAGAAATTATTATTGTTAACCCAGTTATGCTCCTCCTACTTATGCAAGTTATTAACAGAATAAATTCAAGTTAAAATCGAAGAAAAACACATAACGGATCTCTACTAATCCAGACCTAGAATAAGCACATGCACACATTGACAAAGTGACATAGTTATTTCTAGACAAATAGTCCCCGGAAAAACCCAATGTGGGAAAACTGGTTTCTGGCTGCTGGAGGGTTCTATTATTAAGAATATTTCTGAATACACAAATCTAGGTTCCAGATCTGGAAAACCCGACAGAGAAAACGCTAGATCTATAGCTCACTGGCTGATCTAGGGCCAAAATAATGACTAATCCACACCCTCAAACAGGATTTACAGAACTCAGCCAAGATTAGGGCCTAGAAACCCCAGCGTTGTCCCTGAAATCTTTTGCGTCAGCCTCTGAAGCCCCTGAAAGCCTCTGCATTAGCCTTGGAAGTCCTCCAAACCCTCAGCGCAGCTCTGGAAGGGACTGCATTACCCCAAACTGGGTGACACAGTAACTACGCTACCCCTAAAGGGTCTTTGCATAACCCCTGAGGATTTCCTGTTGAAAATCATGTTGTCCTTGGAGAGACTGCGTTGTCCTTGTTGTTGTTGCTACTGCCTTCCTCTACGCTATCCTTGAGCTAATCTCTCCCTCTTGCGTACTCTAGACCCCGGGATCAGATCATCCCCCTGGTCTAAATTCCTCTCTCTGCAACTGAAACACTTCTGAGAATTCCTAGCAAACCCACCCTAGAATCTCGGCTTAGCTTCAATGCTCTGCCTCTCTGTGTCTTTACAAATGACCCCAAGCATTTCCTTTATACTTTTTTCGTTGACAAATCAACGGCCAATATTAAATCTTTAATCAATGGCTGAGATTAAAAGAAAGCTTGATCCGTGTGACTTGAAACAATTTCATCACATGTTAAATTAAATTCACTTTAATTATTTAAGTTCCCTAAGTTTAAACTTAGGAAATACATTAAAATAATTAATTAATTTAATATCTCCTAAACCAAATGAAATTTCTCAAATCCATTTCTGGGTCTTGTAGATCAAGTGGACTCTAGTCCTTCCCCAAAATTTGGGACCTAGAGCACAACTGATGCTACCCCAAATACACAAAATCTCAACATACCAAGCCCGAGGGGCTTGTTTGAGACCATAGAGAGACTTCCTAAGGCGACAAACAAGGCTAGAGTCGCTTTGGATAAAGCCAGGGGGTTGTTCCATGTAGATTTCTTCATGCAAGTCCCCAGGTGAGAAGGTGGATTTAACATCCATCTGATGGACTTCCCATTTAAAGGAGGCAACGAAGGAAAGAACAAGGCAGATAGAATTCAATTTGGCAACAGGGGACAAGGTTTCAGTATAGCCAATGCCTTCAACTTGTGAAAATCCTTTAGCAACAAGGCGAGCTTTATGTTTATCCACTTTTCCATCTGGTCCAAACTTTGTTCTATAAACCCATTTGCATCTGACAAGTTTTCTTCCCTTTGGAAGAGGAACAAGATCCCAAGTATCGTTTGCCAATAAGGAACGATATTCTTCATTCATAGTTGCATCCCAATCTCGATGACCTAAAGCTTCGTCAAAGGTATCTGGATCATGATTTTCTAGAACTTGAGCCAATAAGGAAGAGGCTTTGTCGAACTGAGAATGTGTACGATTTGATCTGCAGGGTCACCTGCAAGAGAACTTGTTGCATCCCGAGTAAAGCGGACCCATTTTGGAAGTTGTGGAGCTAAAGGAAGATCCTGAGGTGGTGAAGGACGATTGTCATCCTCGTTGTCATCATCCGAAGCAAAAGGAATGTTGTCAGAAGTAGAAGAGATAGAGAGAGGTGGAACATATGCCGAATCAGGCTCGCAGGCCAAAGGTGGCACACCCGTCGAACTAGGCTCGCAGGCAGATATATTTTCATCAAATTTTACATCTCTTCTAATGATCACATTTTTGAATTTGGATCGAAGAAGTCTATATCCTTTGACATCTTCAGAATATCCAACAAAAATGTGTTTTTCACTCTTAGGTTCTAAGGCTTTATGTTTCTCTTCAAGAATATGGGCCCAAGCTTCACTTCCAAACAATGTTGTAGGAAACGCGGCCCCCCCCCCGCTCCAACCTCCGAAACGCAGTTCGTACGGAACCGTACGGGATCCGTCGTACGAAATGAGTTTCGGAATTTCTGAAATTGGTTTTGTAAAAAAAATTGTGTTTCCTGGATTTTCCGAATCATACAGCCGGATCCACGTTTCATACGATGAATCTTCATATGGAAGCACAACGCTTCCGGTACGCTTCCGTACAGATCGCAAGTGGTTTCGTATAGCGTCGTACGGATCCGATTAACACAGCTCAAAAAAGTGACTTTTTTAATTTTTTTTAATTTTTTTGTCTTTAGTTGGGTTAGAAGGTGAGTTAGTGTTGAGTTAGGGATAGGATGAAAAGCTTATAAGCTCCATTTCATCTCTCATTTTCTCACTTGTGTTTTTGGAGAGGTTGGAGATGAGAGGAAAAGAGAGCTTGGAGAAGAGAAGAGAAAGAGAGGAGAAGAGAGCTTGGAGAAGAGAGAGTTGAGGAGAGCTTGGAGGAGTAAAGGAGAAGGAGCTTGGAGGAGTAAAGAAGGGCTTCCATCTACAAGAGCTAAAGAGGTAAAAGTGCAAACCCCAAACTTTCTCATTTTTTTGTCAATGTTTTTTGTATTTTCTCTCCTCCCTCTCCTACACTTTCCCGTTCTTTCTTCTTCTACATTTATTTGCAGGTTGTCCACCATCTATATTCATATTCAAAGATGATGTTTCTTTGGGTTCTATGTACCATTCCACTCTTGGTTTTGATGATGGTAAGGGGGAGTAGAGATAGAAGAGAAGAACATGAAGAAGAAGAGGAAAGTGGTCCCCATATGAGTGACCCAATGTATGATGAGGAGGAAGGGTTTGAAGAGGAAGGGGATGATGAAAACATTGAATCAAAAGAGGGGAAAGATGCATTAACACCCTTGTGGAACTATGTGACCAAACTTGAAGGGGGAAAAGGTGGTGGAAGCTACAAGTTTTTGTGCCCTCATGGTTGTCATTGAGGAAAACCATATAGTGGTTCATATACCCGTGTGAGGAGGCATCTTTGTGGGGTGATGAACAGTGATGAAAGAAAGGGTGTTGTGGGGATAGCAATTTGCCCAAAGGTTCCAGCTGAACAAAGAAGAAAATACATCCAAATAGAGGAGGTTTCACAACAAAAAAACAAAAAACAAAAAACTCAATCTGAATCAAGTGCAACCTCTAGATTTGGTAGCTCATCTCCTCATGGTGCTTTCGCAAGTTCTGGAGGTAAAAAAACAATAGTGGATTTCCTTAATGTTGTTGGGAGGGATGATGTGGATGGAAAGATAGTCCGATTTCTTTGTGCTTGCGGTGTACCATTCAATATGCTTCGCTCTCCCTATTGGCATGAAATGGTAAAGGGCATCAATGATCCCCAAAAGGATACAAGTCCCCCAACTATGAGAAAGCTAGAACGATGTTATTAGAAAGAGAAAAAGGAAAGGTTCAAGTAGCTTTGACACATTTTACAAATGAATGGCTGGATAGTGGGGTATCCATTGTATCAGATGGGTGGACAAATGTCAGAAACCAGCATTTGATAAATGTTCTTGCTGTTTCTGCTAGTGGTGCAGTGTTTATTGCATGTCATGATTCCTCCTCTGTTAGTGCAACTTCCCAAAACATTGCAGATCTCCTATTGCAATCAATCAGAGATGTTGGTCCTAGTAAAGTGGTTCAAGTGATCACAGATAATGCAGCAAATTATAAGGGAGCAGGAAAAATTATTGAGCGTACTTATCCACACATATTTTTGCTCTGGGTGCTTGGTGCACACATTGAACCTTTTGATGCATGATATTGTGAAGCACAAAGAATGTGGGTGGATTAATGAGCTTTACAAGAGAGGGAAGAAACTCATTAAATTTATCACAGGGCATACAAGGGTAAACTACTTCTATGACACTTACTCCACGTTGCAATTGCTTAAACTTGCAAAAACCAGATTTGCAAGTTATTACCTCACCTTTAGGCGACTAGTGAAGGTGAGACAAGCTTTAACTAATATGTTCACCGCTGAATCATGGGAGGTATGATAGAGATGGTGCTAATGCAGCCAAGGACACTATTCTTGACATGTTATTTTGGTCACATGTTAAATATGTTTTGCAATTCACCAAACCAATTTATTACATGATCAAGTTTGCAGATTCAGATCAGCCAATAATTGGGGAGGTGTATGAGCAAATGGATAACATGTTTGGGCAGATTAAAGACATTGTTGAGCCTAGAGATAACACCTTGTACAAATATATTCGTGCAGAGGTGGTAAAACAATGGGATATGCTAAATGTTCCATTGCATGCATTAGCATATGTTTTGACACATAAATACTATAGTCCATCATGGCTTTCAATACCAGCACCTGGGGGGAGCAGGAAAAAACCACACCTAGATCCAAAGGTCCTAGAAAAATATATGATTGCATTGGATAGATTAGTCCCTGATGAGGAGGAGTCACACTCGGTACGGAAACAGTTGAGCAGCCATACACTTTCCACTGGTCCATTTGGGAGCATGCATGCTATTAAAGATCGAGAGAGTTTTTTTTCTATTGAGTGGTGGAACATGCATGGAGGTGCTACTCCACTTCTACAGATTTTGGCATTGTGAGTGCTATCACAGGTGGTAAAACTTCTTCTAGAGAGAGGTGTTGGAGCTCTTATTCTTTCATCCACAATGTTAAAAGGAACAAGTTGAGTTTAGATCGGGTAGAGAGCTTGGTTTATGTTCATTACAACTTGTGATTGTTGTTCCATTACTGTGATGATGCAAAGAGTAATAGAGACCTTATGGTTTGGGACAACTATCTAGAGGAGGCCAATTTGGAGGATGGAGTGTTGCGATTAGAGCAATTAGAGGATGCTCTTATCCATGATAATGATGATCGAGTTGACATGCCACCCCCCACTGGTCACTTGCTTCCTAGGTTCCATGGTTCAACACCAACAGTAAGGGCTTCGTCTTCATCAGTTGCAGTGCCAGTGCCACAACTTCCATAGCCACCATCTTCTTCATTGCCACCACATGGAGGCCCACCATCACGTACTCTTCATGGTGGAAGGAGGAGAGATTAGTAGATATTTTCACAATTTACTGCTTTTGTCATAGATTAGACTTGTAGGCTTATTGTGAATTTGAACTTTTTTGTCTTGGTGGTGGCCAAGTGGCCTATTTTGTAAACATTATTATTTGAATTTTGGACATGACTAATGTTGACAGTTGCTCACTTGATAGATAATATGCTTTACGTTTTATAATATGGTTAAATGTTTTTTGTTTATCATTTATGATTTATAGTATGCTTAAATGTTTTATGTTTTATAGTATGCTTAAATGTTTTATCATGCTTAAAAATTTGATGTATGTTTGTAATTGCTAGGATCTAGCATCCTTCTAGATGGTTGATGCTCGAATAATTAATTATTGATGTACAATGGAATCATGGATGTCATATCTATCTTGATTTATGTAAAAATATCCATGTTTTCATGTCTTCTACAACTAATATGGTATTTGGAATGTTTGTTTTGAATATAAATGCAAAAAAATATAATATATATATACTAGACGCTTCCGAAACGCTTAACTTCCTAAATTTTTGGAAAATGATGCTTCCGCATCCCCACTTCCAAAACACGTCCCCGCTTCGTGCAACGTTGCTTCCAAAAACACGAAAGTGACTTACATCTAGTTTAATTGAGCTCTGGGCTTCTTTTGGAGTGATATTCCTTAAAACCTTAGTAGGAGTGCGATTTACTATGTAATTGGTTACTTCTGCCCAAAGATTAAGACTAAGTCCTTTAGATTGAAGCATACAATTAGCCATTTCTTTTAGAGTGTGACTCTTCCTTTCAGCTACACCATTTTGTTGTGGAGTATACGGAACAATATGTTGCAATTGAATGCCATGCTCAGTGCAAAAGTTGATAAATTTGTTGTTAACATATTCTCCTCCATTGTCAGATCTTAACTTAAAGAATGTGATGTCCAGATTGTTTCTCAACAAAGGCCTTAAAGGCCAAGAACATGTTAAAAACTTCACTCTTGAGCTTTAAGAAGTATACCCAAGTGCGTCTGGAAAAATCATCAATGAAAGTTAAGAAGTACTTGTAGCCAAAGAAAGAAACAACTGGTAGTGGACCACATAAATCAATGTGCACAAGCTACAAAGGGGTTGAAACGTGCCAAGAGGCACGTTTGTCAAAACTATCCCGATGATGTTTTCTGAGTACACAACTGGAACAAACATCATCTCGGCAAGATACCATAAGAAGACCTGTCACCATATTTTCTTTAAATAGAGTTTGAAGAGAGCAATAGTTTAAGTGACCAAATCGCTCATGCCAAAGTTTGTTCACTTCATCATTATGAGCAACAAAAACAGAGGAAAGACATGGTGACCCAAAGTTGTCAAACTTATACAACCTTGTGGAATCATCAGCAATGCCAGTAGCTAAAATATGTCTAGGATCTCTTAGGTCCTTAATTACAACATCATGAGGTGAGAATTCTACGGTTTTCCATTCACCTGACTGAGTTATGTGATGAACAGATAAAAGGTCGTAGGACAAGGTAGGAACACATAATTCATCATTAAACTGATCATTATCTAGATGAATGGTTCTAGACCCTACAACACTAAGAGATCTATCATCACCCACATAAATATTTTTGGTGTTACAATCATTTAAAGAAGAAAACATGGCTTTATTTTTAGCCATGTGGTAAGAGGCTCCAAAATCAATGAGCCACTCATGAGAATGAGAAGAAGAAAATACATTCAATGCATAAACAGATATTGATGCTTGACAACCACATGCAGAAAGTGTCATTCCCAAAGATGAAGTTGAAGAGTTCTCCAAACAGATGTTGTGCTTCTTCATTGTTGCTTCCAAGGCTTCCATCTTCTTAAAACATTTTGATTCTACGTGGCCATCACGATTACAAAAGTTGCAATGTCTATCTGTCTTCTTCCCTTTGTTTTTATTTGCCTTATCAGTTTGTTGAGTTGCTTTTTCAGTTTGTAGCTGAGATTGCTTAGGACCCTTATTTGGTTTGGGACCATCACTTTTAAGATGTTGCTTCTTAGGATTCTTTGGATTTGGTTGTTGTTGGGCTGGTAAGGCTTTCTTGGAAGAGATTCTAGTATTAATAAGACCAAGGTGTAAAATTTTTTCTTGTTCTCTTATCAAAGAAACACAAAAGGGATCAAAATAGGGGGACTTGTAGGTTGTTCCTTGAGAAATGAGGGCTTCTCTAGTGGAATGGAAGGTGGAAACAAATATAGAGTATGCAAGGCCTAGCTTAGCAAGAATGGAATAGATAAGATTACCATCTTCCTTTTTGACCTTACAACCTTCTAAAAGAAGTCTAAGGGTCTTGAATTTGGACGAAAAATCTTCAATAGAGGAGAAATTATTGGGGTCCAAAGTAAGCAACTCATTTTCAAACTGGTGGGCTCTGATTTCATTTTGAATGCCAAAAACAGTATTTAACTTTTTCATAGCTTCATAAGGGGAGTCAATTTCTTGGATATGAAATCTACGATCTTCAGCAATGGACATTCCTATCAACCCTCGTGCTTGATCTTGTTTATTCTCCCATTTAGCCTGTTTATCTTCATCAATAGGTTTAGATTCTAATCCTAAGGCTATTCTATAAATCCCTTTACTTCTAAATAAGTCTACCATGCAAGATAGCCATTGGAAATAATTGGTGTTGTTAAGAATAACAGGCATGCACTTTCAACTTTTAAAAATTGAAGCTATAAAGGTTGAAAGTAACTACTCCAATGGAAAATCTCGAAAAATTAGGCCGGTTCAAAAAAAACGGCTCTGAAAACGGCTTTCGGATGAAGAAGTTATGTCTCTTTTAAGAAAAGTTGTCATCTTTACAGTAGTCACTAATGTCATGAAACGCCGTTCAAGTTCGGAACCCGTCTTAGATGAACCGCACGGATCTCGCACTCCGAACTCGCGTTCCGATTTTCGAACCGCGTTCCTAAAAATTTATTCTCGCCTTGGCTGGAATCGTGACGCAGGATTCAAGGTTCCGTACAAATGGACCACATGGTTCAGATTATGCAGCACAGACGGAATCGTCACAGCCTCTGTATTTGGATTCAGATGGACAGTGAATGTGTTCCAGACATCGCGTACGGATCCGACCATAACACTAAAAAAAAGCGCTTTTTTTATTTATTTTTTTTGATTTTATGTGTTAGCTTGGTTAGTTAGTGGGTTAGCTTAGGGTTAGGGATGAAATGAAAAGCTTATAAGCTCTATTATTCATCTTATTTGCTCACTTATGTTTTTTGAGAGCTTGGAGAAGAGAAGAGAAAGAGAGGAGAAGAGAGCTTGGAGAAGAGAAGAGAAAGAGAGGAGAAGAGAGCTTGGAGAAGAGAGAGTTGAGGAGAGCTTGGAGGAGTGAAGGAGGAGGAGCTTGGAGGAGTAAAGAAGGGCTTCTATCTACAAGATCTAAAGAGGTAAGTGCAAACCCCAAACTCTCTCATTTTTTTTTGTCATTGTTTTTTGTATTTTCTCTCCTCCCTCTCCTACACTTTCCCATTCTTTCTTCTTGTACATTTATTTGCAGGTTGTCCACCATCTATATTCATACTCAAAGATGATGTTTCTTTGGGTTCTATGTATCATTCCCCTCTTGGTTTTGATGATGGTAAGGGGGAGTAGAAATAGAAGAGGGGAACATGAAGAAGAAGAGGGAAGTGGTTACCATATGAATGACCCAATGTATGATGAGGAGGAAGGCTTTGAAGAGGAAGAAGATGATGAAAACATTGAACCACAAGATGGGAAAGCTGCATTGACACCCTTGTGGAACTATGTGACCAAACTTGAAGGGGGAAAAGGTGGTGGAAGCTACAAGTTTTTGTGCTCTCATGGTTGTCATGGAGGAAAACCATATAGCGGTTCATATACCCGTGTGAGGCGGCATCTTTGTGGGGTGATGGACAGTGATGAAAAACAGGGTGCTGTGGGGATAGCAATTTGCCCCAAGGTTTCAGCTGAACAAAGAAGAAAATACATCCAAATAGAGGAGGCTGCACAACAAAAAAATAAAAAACAAAAAACTCAATCTGACTCAAGTGCAAACTCTAGATTTGGTAGCTCATCTGGTCATGGTGGTTCTACAAGTTCTGGAGGTAAAAAAACTATAGCAGATTTCCTTAATGTTGCTGGGAGGGATGATGTGGATGGAAAGATAGTCCGATTTCTTTGTGCTTGCGGTGTACCATTCAATGTGCTTCGCTCTCCCTATTGGCATGAAATGGTAAAGAGCATCAATGAAGCCCCAAAAGGATACAAGTCCCCCAACTATGAGAAAGCTAGAACAGTGTTATTAGAAAGAGAAAAAGGAAAGGTTCAAGCAACTTTGACACGTTTTACAAATGAGTGGGTAGATAGTGGGGTATCCATTGTATCAGATGGGTGGACAAATATCAGAAACCAACATTTGATAAATGTTCTTGGTGTTTCTGCTACTGGTTCAGTGTTTATTGCATGTCATGATTCCTCCTCTGTTAGTGCAACTTCCCAAAACATTGCAGATCTCCTATTGCAATCAATCAGAGATGTTGGTCCTAGCAAAGTGGTTCAAGTGATCACAGATAATGCAACAAATTGTAAGGGAGCAGGTAAAATTATTGAGCGTACTTATCCACACATATTTTGGTCTGGGTGCTTGGTGCACACATTGAACCTTTTGATGCATGATATTGTGAAGCATAAAGAATGTGGGTGGATTAATGAGCTTTACAAGAGAGGGAAGAATCTCATTAAATTTATCACAAGGCATACAAGGGTAAACTACTTCTATGGCACTTACTCCAAGTTGCAGTTGCTTAAACTTGCAAAAACCAGATTTGCAAGTTATTACCTCACCTTTAGGCGGCTAGTGAAGGTGAGACAAGCTCTAACTAGTATGGTCACCGCTGAATCATGGGAGGAGATTAACACTAATAGAGATGGTGCTAATGCAACAAAGGACACTATTCTTGACATGTTCTTTTGGTCACAGGTTAAATATGTTTTGCAATTCACCAAACCAATTTATTACATGATCAAGTTTGGCGATTCAGATAAGCCAATAATTGGGGAGGTGTATGAGCAAATGGATAACATGTTGGGGCAGATTAAAGACATTGTTGAGCCTAGAGATACCACCTTGTACAACTATATTCGTGCAGAGGTGGTAAAGCGATGGGATATGCTAAATATTCCATTGCATGCATTAGCATATGTATTGACACCTAAATATTATAGTCCATCATGGCTTTCTACAACAGCACCCGGGGGGGGCGAGCAGGAGAAAACCACACCTAGATCCAGAGGTCCTACAAAAATATATGCTTGCACTGGATAAATTAGTTCCTGATGAGGATGAGGCACACATGGTACGGAAGCAGTTGAGCAGCTATACACTTTCCACTGGTCCATTTGGGAGCATGCATGCTATTAGAGATCGAGAGAGTTTTTCTTCTATTGAGTGGTGGAACATGCATGGCGGTGCTACTCCACTTCTACAGAATTTGGCATTGCAGGTGCTATCACAGGTGGTAAACACTTCTTCTGCAGAGAGGTGTTGGAGCTCTTATTCTTTCATCCACAGTGTTAAAAGGAACAGGTTGAGTTTAGATCGGGAAGAGAGCTTGGTTTATGTTCATTACAACTTGAGATTGTTGTCCCATTACTGTGATGATGCAAAGAGCAACAAAGACCTTATTGTTTGGGACAAGCATCCAGAGGAGAGCAATTTGGAGGATGGAGTGTTGCGATTAGAGCAATTAGAGGATGCTCTTATCCATGATGATGAAGATCGAGTTGACATGCCACCCCCCACTAGTGCCTTGGTTCCTAGGTCCCATGGTTCAACACCAATAGCAGGGGCTTCGTCTTCAGCAACTGTAGTGCCATTGCCACGGCTTCCACATCCACCATCTTCTTCATTGCCACCACGTGGAGGCGCACCATCACGTACTGTTCGTGGTGGAAGGAGGAGAGATGAGTAGATATTTTCAGTGTTCACAGTGCACACGTTACTGCTTTTGTCATAGATTATCATTACACTTGTAGGCTTGTTGTTAATTTGAACTTTTTTGTGTTGGTGGTGGCCAAGTGGCCTATTTTGTAAACATTATTATTTGAATTTTGGACATGACTAATGTTGACAGTTGCTCGCTTTAACACTTATAATATGCTTTATGTTTTATAATATGGTTAAATGCTTTATGTTTATCATTTATGTTTTATAGTATGCTTAGTTTTTAAATGTTTTATGTTTTAAAATTTATAGTATTTAAAAAGCCTTAAATGTTTTAAATTTTTATCATGCTTAAATGTTTTAACTTTTAACTTTTATGTTTATCATTTATGTTTTATAGTATGCTTAAATGTGTTATGTTTTATAGTAAGCAGCATGCTTAAATGTTTTATCATGATTCATGCTTAATTATTTGATGTATGTTTGCAATTGCTAGGATCTAGAATCTAGATTCTAGATTTATGATGCTCGAATAATTAATTATCGATGTACAATGGAATCATGGATGTCATATCTATCTTGATTTATGTAAGAATATGCATGTTTTCATGTCTTCTACAACTAATATGGTATTTGGGATTGTTGTTTTGAATATAAATGCAAAAAAATATAAAAAAAAATATATATATATATACTAGACGCTTCCGAAACGCTTCGCTTCCTAAATTTTTGGAAAATGACGCTTCCGCGTCCCCGCTTCCAAAAAACGTCCCCGCTTCGTCCCCGCTTCGTGCAACATTGAGTCACATGATAGGTTGAAAGTTGATGGAGTCGTACTTCCCCCCCCCCCTTTTCCAAACTTAATATAACAAGCTCACTTTTTATTTTTTTTAATACTACTTTATGTGACCCACTTTTATAAATAAGTGAGAGCCACATTTACAATGTTATTTTATGAACTATAATGACTAAGTAGACTGCAACTTAAATAAAATATAAAGTGACTTTAAATGGTAAGTGACTCACTTTTTATAATGGGTGAGAAACACTATTACATAAAGTAACTTTAAAACATAAGTTACATGTGTTTTTTTTTTTTAAACTTGACAAAAAATGTTTTAGAAAAAGTAACTTGACAAAAAGCTTTTTAGAAAAAGTAACTTGACAAAAAAGTGTTTTAGAAAAAGTAACTTGACAAAAAGCGTTTTAGAAAAAGTAACTTGACAACGAGACTTGAACCCAAGACCCCTATTCTCATAAAGTAACTTTAGACCAAGTGAGCTAGTAAAAAGATTTAGTAATTGTTGGAAATGAGGAAGTTTTTTTTTTTTGGCTCTTCGGGGTGCGTGCTTTTTCCTGCAAAAAAACAACCACACGAACAACAAAACAAAAAAAATACAACACTTTTGGCTTACTGTTAGATTTCTGGTTAGTCTGCCCAGCGAATATAAAATTTTCTCGCTATTTCTAATTTCCCAAGATTGCGCAAGTCGCGAGGAAAGAGCATACGTAGGAGAAAAATCTCGCATTTATGTTTCTGGTTTACTAGAGCGCACAGAGCGCAGAGCATATGTAGAGAAGAGGGTATAACCGAAATAAACAGAGGGATAAATAAATATAACTAAAAAAAAATTATTTATAACTCCAAATCTAAAATGACATAGCTAGGGCACCTGGAAACCTTTTCGCATGAAACGAAAAGGGTCCCTCACTAGAGCAGAGGCTTCGAACACAACAAAGCAATTCTCCCAACCTGAAAGTGGTCAGAAATAGTAGATCTGGAAAACGGTAGTCGCATGCAGTCAAAATCGGCTTCAGATTTGGATCAACAACGGATGCGGCCCTCAAAACAGCTTTGATACCATGTAGGAATTAACAGGGTAAGTTCCTTAGATCAAACACCAAAGGTCACTGCTCACAAACAGATCAATATACCAGTGTTTGACGTGATAAAAACCCTTGAAGAGGGAAATAGTCCACGGCATGAGCCAACGCAGCCACTTCAAGCAATTTACTAATATAAAAAAAGAAATTTTACATAAGCTTCTCTCATAAACGATCACCAGACAAATGACCCTCCATGCTCTTTTGTTAAAATTGGACAACTAGGTCCAAACTCCATGTTGTGATGCTCAGATGAAGATACCAATATTTTTATTGGGTTCCTCTTTTGGAGAGATGTAAGATCGATATAAAATTGATCTTAATCTGATGAGCGGAACATTTATTTTGAATTTATTTTTAATAATTTCAAATATGTGTAGGTCAGCCTTAAAGTTTTACACCCCCAGCAGATGTGTCACACACCTCAATGATGGATATATATACAGTCAACGTTGGAGATCATTTCACTCACACTCATCACACACATCTCCTCTTCTGATTTAGTACGAGCTCCTTGGAGGCAAATTCGGTTCACACATAGGAAAGAGGATGATTTACTATAGCAAGGGTTGACTGAAACTTACTGCAGCTCACCGCAGCTAGGGTTTCCACGCTAGTTTGACCAGCGTTGACTTTGGTCAACGCATGGTCCAAAAAGGTTGAAATTTGGTGGAGAGTTCAATTTTGGAAGGTCGTACTCATTGGCACAAAAACGGAGGTCAAAAGGTTGACCGAAGACTGAGCTGCATTGACTTTATTGTTGCTGCACTGCGTTAACTTTTCTGGACAGCGTTGACTTTTCTGGGTTGACTTTGAGTTGACTGGGTGACTGATTTGAGCGTTGTTGTGACACAAGCTAGGTTGGCCGACCAAGAAGACTTTGCTGGTTGAAGCATTCTGCTAACTGCCGTAACACACCAACACATTCTTCTGTTTCTGGTTTGTCTTCTATAGATCCACTGGTATGTTCTATCAGCATTTTTCTTGACTATTTATGTGATTGCTGTAATAAAAGGTAAAGTTGCATCAAGCATAGAACATCTACATAAATTTACATGGCATCAGAGCAGAGGTCAAGACAAACCCTATTTGTAGCAATCACCGGAAAGGATAATGGGTTCCACAAGCTATAGCTTCAAGGAGGATGACAAATTGACTAAGAAGGATGACTTCCATGCTTGGAAAATGATATTGGATCTCAAATTGGAAGACCAAGATGTCATGGACTATGTGCAGGGTAAAATCCAAGAACCTCCATCCACTGCTACTGTTGTTGCCAAAACAAAGTACAAGAAGGGGGAGATCAAAGCAAAGTTGATGATCAGGGAACCCATTCATAAAACCCTGGTGGCCTACATCTCTGAGTTGGGCACATCCAAAGAGATGTATGATAAATTGATCCTCATGTTCAAGGACAACAATGTGAATCAAATACTATTATTCAAGAATCAATTGAAGAATCTGAAGAAAGGCAGGGATGAGTCTATCCAATCATACTTTCTGAAGCTCACTGAAATCAGGAACAATCTGCTAGCTATTGGAGAGACAATAGCTAATCTAGAGATGGTACTCACCGCACTTGGAGGGCTCTCATCTGAATGGCATGTGTTCAACACTACCATTCTAAATAATAATGTAATACCTAACTTTGACGAAGTACTGTCAAGATGCGTTCAAGAAGAATCAAGAATGAAGGAGTATGGAAATGGAGGAAATGCTACATACGCTGCTCATTCTAGAAAGAAGAACTTTGGTGGTCCAAAGAATAAGGGAAAAGCACGGGCCCAAGGAAAGAAGGGCAAGTGTTTCACCTGTCATAGGCCTAGTCACTATGCTAGAGAATGTACTTTCAAGAAGGATTCTCCCGATGGTGATGACAACAACAACAACTGGAGGAATGGCAATCAAAGGAACAACAGGTTCAAGGGAAAAAGGAAGGCTTCCTCTGGCGGAAATGATCAACCTTTCAAAAGGTCAAGAAACTCCAGGTATGAGGAATCACATGTTGTTGGTAAAAGAAATGAATACATTCTTGTATCTGCCCTCTCTGTTACATCCCCACCCGACACTACGGATGTCTGGTTGATAGATAGTGGTGCCTCAAGGCATATCACTAGGTTCAAGGAAGCACTTTCTGATATGATTGAGAAGGATACTAATCTGGAAATTATCCTTGGAGATAATGCCACATATCCTGTGAAAGGGACAGGGACTGTGACCCTCCACTTGTCTCAAGGTCAAGTCCTTCACTTGCAGGATGTACTCTATGTACCAAATTTGAAGAAGAACCTTGTGTCTATATCGGCCATGGAAGAAAAAGGTTTCAATGTGGCATTCACTGATGGAAAGGTGCTCATGTGGAAGAAGCTAGCTCGATAGGGTTTATAGTTGATACACTCTACTAGGTTGGAGGAAGTCTGTTGGGAGCAATGACATGTGATACTATCTGACAGACTGAACTATGGCACCGAATGTTTGGACGCCTTCACTACAAAGCCCTTCCCGAAGCAAGGAAGGTGGTGACAGGAATGCCCGAGTTTCCAAATAATCATGAAGATGTATGTAAGGGTTGTGCCGAACGAAAGCATACAAGGGGACCTTTCCCCTCTAGTGTCACAAAGACATTTGATGTCTTGGAATTGATCCATTCTGATCTATCTGGTATGTTGCCCGTGACATCCTTGGGAGGATGTTCATATTATATGACGTTCATAGATGACTTCTCTCGCAAAACCTGGATATACTTCTTAAAGAAGAAGGATGAGGCTTTCATGTGGTTCCATACATTCAAAGCCTTGGTGGAAAATATGACAGGGAAGAAGATCAAGATTTTGAGAACTGATAATGGCACTGAATATGAGACAAATGAGTTCAAGGACTTTTGCAGAGAAGCTGGCATTAAGAGGGAGACCACAACTGTCTATACTCCCGAGCAAAATGGTGTTGCTGAACGAAAGAACCGGACCATTGTGGAAGCTACCCGTGCCATGCTATGTGACCAAGGTCTGCCGAAGTTTCTATGGGGAGAAGCTGCAAACACTGTTGTGTACATACAAAACCGATGCCCACATTCTGCTCTAGAATCCAAAACTCCCGAAGAGGTTTTCACTGATAAGAAACCTGATCTCTCACATTTGAGAGTTTTTGGATGTACCGTCTACTTTCATGTGCCGAAAGAAAAGAGGAGCAAGTTGGATGCTTCTGGGAAGAAAGGGCTATAGTGAAACTTCGAAGGCCTACAGAGTCTATGTGCCTGGTCAAAAGGAAGTGGAGATATGCCACGATGTCACCTTTGACGAAGATACTTCCCTGAGGAAAATAGTCAATCTTCTGAGATCTGAGGAAGATAATGAAGCAAGGCCTGGAAATCAAGAGGAACCGAAGGATGAAACAATGCCTGATGTTGAAGGACCGATGCACCCGATTGATCCACCTCCTTCACTAGGAAAGAGACCATCATGGCTCAGGGACACTCTCGAGGATGCTGAGGGACATGCTGCCCCAAGGGGGACATTCCATGAAAGCAAGAAGCCGAGTAGATACCAAGGGTATCTAGCAGCCATGAGTACTATTGTACAATCCGAGCCTGGATCCTTTGAGGAAGCCGTATGAGTCCATTATGAAGAATGATGTCTGGGATGTGGTTCCAAGACCAAAGGACAAAGCAGTTCTCATCTCGAAATGGCTCTACAAGATCAAGCATGGATCTGATGGAAGTGCTGAAAAATTCAAGGCAAGGTTCGTTGCCTGTGGCTTCTCTCAAAAGGAAGGCATAGATTATGATGACATATTTGCACCTGTGGCCCGATACACCACCATTCGATCTATTATAGCCCTTGCTACTACGCAAGGATGGAGTCTTCATCAGATGGATGTGAAGACCGCATTTCTGCATGGTGCGATAAAGGAAGAGGTATATGTGGAGCAACCTCTGGGGTTCGAAGTCCGGGATCGGGACACCCATGTCTGCAGGTTGAAGAAGGCCCTTTATGCGCTGAAGCAAGCACCCAGAGCTTGGTATGAGAGGATAGATAGCTACTTGATGAAGTTGGGCTTCACTTGAAGTAATGCTGATCCAAACCTTTACTTCAAGGTTGTCAAGGGAAAACCTCTCATCCTAGTGCTGTATGTTGATGACCTCTTCCTGACAGGTGTTGACCCTCTCATTCATCAGTGCAAGAGGGAGCTTGCTGCTAAGTTCGAAATGGACCTAGGACTGATGCACTACTTCCTAGGCCTGGAGGTCTAGCAGAGACCTGGCAAGATTTTCCTTTCTCAAGGAAAATACATTGTGAAGCTTCTGGAAATATTTGGTATGGTGGACTGCAAGGCTGTGTCAACACCAATGGAACTCAACTTCAGCGCTGCTGGGCCCATATTATCAAATCCTACTGAGTATCGTCAACTCGTAGGGGCCTCGATGTTCTCAGTGAACACCCGTCCAGATATATGTTTTGCAGTGAACACTTTGAGTCAACAGATGGTTGAGCCTCATCACTTTCATTGGGTTGGTGCGAGGAATCTTCTGAGATACATTCGAGGCACGATAAACCATGGGCTGAGATACACTACCGGGAGCATGACACTCCTTGGATATACTGATGCCGATTGGGCTGGCAGTGTGGTGGATCGTAAGAGCACATCAGGATGCTGCTTCAATCTTGGTTCTGCTTCGATCTCATGGATGAGCAGGAAGCAGAAGTCGGTGGCTTTGAGCACCGCAGAGGCCGAATACATTGTAGCGAGTATGGCCTGTTGTGAAGCAGTTTGGTTGCGAAAGCTCTTCAGTGAGCTGTTCGGACATGTGCTAGATACCACCGTGATACTCTGTGATAACCAGAGTGGGATTCGCTTGTCCGAGAATCCAGTGTTCCATGATTGATCCAAGCATATTGATATCAGGTACCACTTTATGCGGGATATGGTACAGTGAGGCGCCATAAGGCTCGATCATATAGGAACTGATGAGCAGGTCGCGGATATTCTCACAAAGCCCTTGGGGAAGGTCAAGTTCCTAACCTTCTGTGAGAGTCTTGGTATCGTGGAACGACCCTATGATGTGGGTTCTGTTGGACGATGAGCTCTGGGAGCTCTGGGGGGCTTTGGGGATAGCTTCTCGGAGCTATAAGCACTCACGGGGCTAGGCTTGCCGAACCTTGTGGTGCTTCTGCCCCACTGTTATGATGTTTGAGTTGGTTCACCTCTCATTATCTGTGCCCCGTATGCATCCTACCCATTGAGTTCAGGGCTCATGGGAAGTACCTCTCATTTGGCCAATGAGGTGGGAAAAGCTAGAGACTAGTAGCAAAGACTGATGGACGCATCAGAGATTGTCGTACTCTCTATCTAGGATGGCACAGTCCAACCACTTGATCTGGGATCAAGTATAGTGAGGTTTCGGACCTCCAACTGACTTCGGGTCAGGTAAACCAACTTCGGGTTGGTATGAGACTCTTTGTGAGTCTGATAGAGATTTCGGACCTCTGGGTTGAATCTGTCAGCCAGGGGATGATGTCTTTGTGACTGACCCACTTCTGTTCTAAAATAAAGAGGCCAGCAAAGCAAGTTACGGCGGGATGACGCACAATGTTTGTTTGCACAGGGGGATGGAGTTCTCCCTAGTTGAGAGGGAGTGTTAAAATTAGACAACTAGGTCCAAGCTCCATGTTGTGATGCTCAGATGAAGATACCAATATTTTTATTGGGTTCCTCTTTCGAAGAGGTGTAAGATCAATATAAAATTGATCTTAATCTGATGAGCGGAACATTTATTTTAATTTATTTTTAATAATTTCAAATATGTGCAAGTCGGCCTTAAGGTTTTACACCCCCAGCAAATGTGTCACACACCTCAATGATGGATATATATACAATCAACGTTGGAGATCATTTCACTCACACACATCTCCTCTTCTGATTTAGTACGAGCTCCTTGGAGGCAAATTTGGTTCACACGTGGGAAAGAGGACGATTTACTGCAGCAAGGGTTGACCGAAATTTACTGCAGTTCACCGCAGCTAGGGTTTCCACGCTAGTTTGACCAGCGTTGACTTTGGTCAACACATGTCCAAAAGGGCTAAAATTTGGTGGAGAGTTCGATTTTGGAAGGCCGTACTCATTGGCACAAAAATCGAGGTCAAAAGGTTGACCGAAGACTGAGCTGCATTGACTTTATTGTTGCTGCCTTGTGTTGACTTTTCTGGACAGCATTGACTTTTCTGGGGTTGACTTTGAGTTGACTGGGTGACTAATTTGAGGGATGTTGTGACACAAGCTGGGTTGGCCGACCAAGAAGACTTTGCTGGTTGAAGCATCCTGCTAACCGCCGTAACGCACCAACACATTCTTCTGTTTCTGGTTTGTCTTCTATAGATCCCCTGGTATGTTCTATCAGCATTTTACTTGATTGTTTATGTGACTGCTGTAATAAACGGTAAAGTTGCATCAAGCATAGAACATCTACATAAATTAACATCTTTAAATAGAGATCATGGACCAATCAGGTGTTAAGCCACGGATCAAGTGTCAGTAATACCGAGGAGAGAATGAACCGTTGGATCACTACATATCGTGACCGTCGGTTAATAAGTTACAAAAGTACATAGTAAAGAAACACACTTTACCTAACTCTACGCTAGACCAAGTTATACTTAACTATTTCCAATGTGTCGAAATATCCTAACAAGCTCAGGAAGGATAGGCCAGAAGAGCTTGTGTATGCCCTTGTATGTCACTGGCTATGTATCAGAGTCCTAAGCGAAGGGCTTGTACATTTAATCTGAGTCGTCGATGGGGGAAATCACTCATGGTCGTCGGATAAGCCCAGAAGCTTGGTACCCCGGAGGTTTCGAGAGGAGCACCAAAGGAAACTCCTGAGATCATAGTATTAAAAACCGGAACCGGTGACCGAACTGGTGGACCTAATGAACCGGTAACCGGATCGGAACCGGTCTAACCAGTACTAGTAAGGTCTAAACAAACCGGTTTTAAAAAAAATACATTAAATAATTAGTTTTTAATAATAAAAAAACTATTTTTAAGATTTGCAACCATGATTCCAAGCCAATAGAGACAAAATATGCAAAGTTTGCTCATTTATATACCATGTAAAGGTGAATATATCAAAATGGCACCGAGTGCAATACATATCATCGAAAAAGTACATAAACAATGAGGCTCCAAATGACCCATAAAGTCCAAAAACAATGCTACAAGCTATGAGCATTAAGGCCATTGGCCTACATAGTACAGTGACAGTCTACTACAAATCTACATATATGATATTACTAAATTCTAATTAATGATCAACATTATCACTTGAAACTTCTAATCATGATCAAAGTTCAAACTCAGTTGGTTGAATTTGAGTCTCCCGACTCTCGACTGCCAAATTTTGCAACTACTCCAGTCACAAACTTCTCTATTGGTTCAGTGACTTGAGTCTCAAACTTCTGAAGGTATTCTGCCCTAATATGCCCTATTACTTCATTTGGTGCTCCACAAGGCTTTACATGGCCTCCTATCCTAGCCAAGTGTTGCTTGAACCTGTAAATACCCAACCCCCTCCTACAATAGATTTTTGGCAATATTTGCAAATCATTTTTCCATCAATCATATCACAATGAGCCCATGCGGTATCCTTGCCTTTTGGAGGCATGATGGCTTCTACTTAGCTCAAGCGGCAAGCCTCAAACTTCAGCAAAAACTCAACACTCTCCAAGCTCTCAATCAAACTCACAAAATCTCCAAATGAGATGGTGTGAGACAAATGAGAGGTTGCCCTTGCTTATAAAGGATCGGAGAGGGTCTCCAAGATAGCTCCAACTCCAACTCCAAGCCTCCAAGGTTGCTACTCCAGCAAACACTCAACACTCTCCAAGCTCTCAATCAAACTCACAAACTGTAAATGAGATGGTGTGAGATAAAGGAGAGGTTGCCCCTGCTTATAAAGGATTGGGGAGGGTGTTTTTGGAGGGAAACAACCCTCCCCTTCCCTCCAAATCAGCCCTAAACACCCTTGCTGGCCGTCTGTGGGTCCCTACAGCAACGTAGGTGCTGACCGGCCGATTAAGGACGGAACCGACCTGGCCTTAACTGGTCGGTCAGCACCAGTTAACCGGATTTTTAAGGCTAAGTGCAAGGGAAAACCGGGTTTTACAGCCAGTTTGGACTGGCCAATGGTCTCACCGGCCGATTTGACTAGTTTCCAGTTTAGACCGGTCGGTTTTCAACACTATTCCCGAGATCAAATACCCGAAATGATGTACACTTCAGCGAGGAGGAGAAAAACCCCAAATCGCTCTTAATGGGAAGACCGTGAAATGCAAGAGTTGAACGTTATGTGGGACGCCTTCCACATGGAGGGTGTGACGCCGGATGACTTCAACCTGGATCCCATACCCCAAAGGATTGAGACACAGGGCATGGCGGAACAGTCAGGATTCACTCTTCGGGATGACATGGCGAGTGGAGCCCATTTGGTGGGGTCGTTGTCAACACACGGTGGAACCCATAGTTACAAGGCATGTGACAAGGGAGGTGTGATGAAGGTTGATGTCACCCTAGACCCCAAATATTTCAAATGAAGGGCATAGTAGAATGTCCAGGATACAAGTCTCAGGGTGATGTGGCCATCGTGGGCCCAATGAACGATGACTTGTCGCCATTAGTGTGATGGGTGTGTAAGTTAGAGGGGGAGGAACATGTCGTATGGTCCACGTAATCTCAGCGATTCCAGCGCAAGGTACCTTGGACCTTTTTGAAGGAGCGTTGAGGGAAATCCCCAAGGGTTTACACCCGAGGTGAGGTGGCATTGTGGGCCCAACTCTAATGGAGTGGGCACTGCGGGTTTTTAATCATGCTCGTGTATGCATGGGATCTCGTAAGACACAGAAAGACATGGATAAGTCGGTAGTTTGGGTCAAGCTACCACATGGGTATTGACTAGATTTGCCAAGTAGGCACCACATGGGTCCACATGAGTGCCATGTGGCAAGAGAAACTAACCCAATAGAGTTTAAGAGGTCAATCCATGTGGGTTTATGACGTGTGAATCTAAAACCCAATTTAGGCAAAATTATGTCACCAAAATTGTCATGATGAGATGAACGCAATGGTATCATTCGCTCTGAGTTTTGGAAAAGTAAAGGAGGCAAAAATTCTTGATTTTTGTAGTATCAGAAAGTGCTCTAAGTCTCAAATTTGGTGTGGAGGCTTAGACACTTGTATTCCAAAGAGCCCAGAAACCGTTTGTGGAAATTCCACTCAGTTCATGTTTTATTAAAATAAGAACCATAAGTCTAAAATTAGGGAAATTAAATAATTAAAGGGTATTAATAAAATAGTGTGTGAATATTCTAGAGAACTAAGATCAAGTCATCTTTTACTCTTAGCCATCGATTAGACATCTAATATGGGTCATTGTTTTATCAACAAAAATTCTATAAAGGAAGGCTTGAGGGTCATTTGGAAAATACACCAAGACATTGAATTGATCTAAGATCGAAATTTCTGGGGCGTGGTTTGCTGAGAAATCTGAGTTAGAGATCTAAGTAGTGAGGGGCAGAGATAGCATCCGGAGAGAAAGATTTTCTCAGTCGATGGAGCATCAGTCAGAGAGAGGCAGAGGTGATCTAACCTAGCTAGCGTTGAAGGAAGGGTCTAACGCAGTGACTATGTAGGCTCACGTAGAAGCAATGCAGAGGCAGAGGCATAGGTTTCGGAATTTTGTTGGTGGATCAGTTTCGAAGGACAGGATCCGGAAAGTGGCACCGGGAGGCTGTTCCTCAGCGTCCACAGAGGCAAAACAACTTGGTTGGGGCTGAACGTTGAGCCTGGAAGGGAGTGACGCAGAGGCTGCAAGTTGCAACGTTTGGACTGCACAGAGCCTCCCCAAGACAGGTTTTTCTTCATCCAAATCAGTCGGAAACTCAGTGATTGAGTGAGGTAAATCCTCACAAATTCTTCTGCCAGTATTTCTCTCTGTAACTGAATAACCCTTGAGGGTATTCAGAGATATATTCAGACATTGCTTCTGCATAATAATAAAACCCTCAGATATGTTACACCGGTTTTCCCGCATTGGGTTTTTCCGGGGACTTAGTCCAAAATAAAGGTGTCATATGTGTGAATGATTTCCTTGTCTAGTTTCCTTGTTTCTAAATCAATTTTAATGTACGTTGCTTCAGTAGTTGTTTCAGTAATTCAGATCTGAATTAATTATGTAACGTAATTTACTTAATAGGAGAAGTACACTCAGTTGTTGCAATAGGATTCATTAGATCTGTCTGGATCTTGGAATTTTCACAAAAAACAATTAGACCCCATTTCCATAACGTGACAATGGGAGTCAGCTCCACATAGTAATCGCCTCCTTCTAACCTTAGTTAGGGTTGGGGATAGTGTTGGAAACACGATTGTCGTTAGACCAAAACCCGCAGGCGTTAGTCTCCGCTACAATCATCATAGTTAGAATCCACAAGAGGCGGTTAGTCCATGTCGCGAAACACACGGGGAGCGTTGAACCCAATGTCCAACAATCTCCCCCCCAACGCGAGCCGGGTGAGTTTCGAACTTGAGACTTGTTGCTCTGATACCACTTGTTGGAAACACAATTGCCGTTAGACCAAAACCCGCAGGCGTTAGTCTACACTACAATCGTCAAAGTTAGGATCCACGAGAGGTGATTAGTCCATGTCGCAAAACACACGGGGAGCGTTGAACCCAATGTCCAACAGATAGTAGGGGGTATGTTATGTTAGGGAATCTAGGAGGGCAGTTATTTAAACAATTCTCCTTATCCTTAATAATAACTTGTGAACTTTAGTTAGCTTCTTTGTGTTCTTTATTAAATTCTCTTCATCAAATAATTATCAAGAGCATAAACCATAAAAGGCGGAGGACACAAAATATAAGCTCCAATCCAAGGCAAAAACCCTCCAAGGGGAAAACCCAAAAAAATCTCTTCTCCTCTTATAGAATCTGATCAAATGAGAAAAACCAAGAGCCTAAGACCAAAGTCAAGACCTCCACCAAGCACCGAGTTAGCCCTCCAACAAATGCTTCTTAAACAAGTTTAAGTCAACAAGCTCAACAAAAGTCAAACTTCAAAGATTTCACTCCAGTCAAACTTTTCGGTCCTACAAGTTCAATCTTCAATTCGACCAACAATCTTTGGTCTTGCTACAACTGCAGAAACTCTAGTTTTCTTGTACGAGTAAACTCTTCAAGGAATTCACAAGCTCAACAATAATCAAACTTCCAAAATTCTATTCCAATCAGATTTTCGGTCTTCTTCCTTAAGTCTCATTTTCGCACATGCAATGTTCGGTCTACCAAAATCTGTAGAAACCCTAGCTTTGCACGTGTGAGAGAATCCTTTCTTTGACTTTCTCTTGCTTCCTTGACCTTCCCTCTTCTTGTACTTCATCTTCTTACTTGAGATCGAACTGCAGAAGTGTATCCAAATGAACGAACTTGCTTCTTTTATATAGCCTTCTTATGAGGTCGAATTACCTCAAACTCAGTCGACTTCCTCTCGCAAGTCCGACTTGGTCTTGGAAGTCAAACTTGACTTTCTAGACTCAAAAATAATATCTTTTACATGTTACAACTTTCCCAATAGGGTCTCATTAGGGGAATTTTGAGGTCTCAAATGGGCATCCTAAGGAAATAATAAAATAATAGCTAAACCAATAAAATAATATTTATGAATTTGCAATTCACTTTTTGCACCAAAATCCATGTAACCATGATTAAATTCAATTTAAAAGTTGTACCAAAATAAAATTAATAAAAAAATTGTATTGATGTGACTATAAACAAGAATGAGTTTTTCAAGAAAAAATCATTCACTGAACAACTAATGCATTTTCCATTTGTACTTAAATAACTTAAAATAAAATATTAATATAAGTTCATAAATTCTTAATTATATAATATACTATTAATTAAAATTTATATTATTTAAATTATATAATAACATGTAATTAATATACTATATAAAAATAATATAATATAATATATGTAATATATTGTTTTATATATGAATTTTATATTACATATTGAATTGATTTTATTTATAACATAAGAAGAAATAATATATAATATAGAACGGAATATAATATATATCCTATAATATTTAGATTATTTTTCATAATATTAAATATACTAATATATAATATTAATATAATTATAATGTAATGAACTGAGTTGTATTTAAAATTAAAGAAAAAAAATGTATTGAAATAAATTTAATTTATATTTATAGGTATAATATAAGATTTATATATATTGAAATTTAGATTTTTCTTGCCCCGAACTATGTTGAACCTATAAAAAATTTCAACATACAAAACTAATATATTTTTTTTTCATGATACAAAACTAAAATGTCTTTTTTCTTTAATTTTAATATGTTTCTATTGCTATAATATTATTTATAGATTTGATTTATCCTAAAATTCTAAGGTTACATTTTTATTTATTTTTATTTCATATGTATAATATATATGTATAGATATTAACTTATAATTAATTTGAAATTGCAATATTAAATAAAATGAGATGAATATATAATTTAAAAATAAATATATGAAAATATACAAATATAATATTTATTGAAAATTGTGTAAATACATGAAGATTGTGTAGGGATATGCATTGTTTCTTTCAAAAAATTTAAAATGAGAATAATAATATTTTATTCAAAAAGTGTGAAATGACATTTATTATGAATATTTTACTTTATGACTTTAAATGTACTTAGAGCACTATCATGGTTAACCATGAGTTTTTATCCACCATTAAAAATGTGAAAAGTAAGTTCCTTTAACTCAAGCAATGCCACCTCAACCATTAGGGATGATGTCATTACCTAAAATGTGATTAGTTCTCATAAAGTGAATTTTGATTGTACATTTTCTTAGGAGGCCCATTTTAGATCTCAAAATTCCCCTAATGTACACAACTAATAAAGACTTTTTTAACTCAAGAAAAATATTCTTTTGACGAGACAAACCCTAGGAGCATGAAATGCATTCTTGACCTAGATGACCAATATAAATAGAGCATGAAACCCATGCTTAAAATAATATTTCTCTTTCTTATTTTGCTCATAACATAAGATATACATAATGACATGAGTAAAATGACAATTATGAAGACCAAAGCTAGTGAATTTTCCAACATGCTACACCTTATTGTCGCTCAAATTGTACACGTGAATGCGAAAACGACTCAAGTCAGGGATTGCCACTCTAATCCCTGCCCTCTTCGTTCTAGTTGTCTCTCAATGGCACACTATGGGGGTAGTCCCTATGAAATGCGAGGATGAAAGACTTATCGACAACCGACAAGCCCAGGCGACACAATTGAAAGGCCTAGCAACTTGGTTAATTAAGATTAGCAATTTCAATTATTAGCACAATTAGATTAAATTTTTAGAGACCAACGCTTTAATGGAGTAAAAATACTTGCTTAACGAGAATTATCTACCAAGTCACCAGAAGAGCAATCGTCACCTTAGGATTCTTCACTATCCTATATGAAATGCGACACCTAAATCTAAGTGAAATGCAAAATCTTGGTTTATTTTAAGTTAGATGCCATTTTCTACCTAAATGAATTATTCCTCTCAATTGTTTTGAAGCTAATCTCTAGTGTAGGTTGTAAGAAAGAAACCAAGGGAAAGATAGCAAGGGCTATATTAACGATACCTCCGCTGGAACCTGATGCCTCCGGCGCTGCAGAGACTGTGGCTCTGATGATTGCAAAGTCACCGTGTTAAACAAAAAAGAGGTTCTTGGCTTCGCAAGTTGGGTGAGAAAGGTGGCCCTATCTTCCTATCAACCAAGCTTATGCTTGGAGGTAAGTAAATTAATGCAATGCTAATCCTAGGATGCAAAATATGAGTGATTACTTTAGGTGATATTATTAACGGTCTTAAGTAATTAGGGACAAAGTACAATGATATTCAATTTAGAACAATGAAGTACTTAACAATGTATAATGACAATCTTCACCAAAAGAAAGTGTTCAATGAACCAAATAGATGGCGCCGGGAAATATTATCAAGATCACAATAGACAATTGGTCATGAAATGACCACAAATATGCAAATCCAATGCTTCTTTCAACAATGCCATTTAAATGATGATCTTTAAACACAATTAGCAAATTCTTGAGATTAACAAGAGAATGTCAATGTGCCAATTAGAAAAAGAAAAATTGAATTCCTGAACACAAATAGCAATTTTTTAGATTACTTCAAGATTACTCTTATTACAATTATGATGACTGTATAAGTGCTTTAAGAGTGACTTGATTTGCAAGATTATAAACTTAGATGTCAAGCTCACTTGCAAAAAGTATACTTGTAACGTTATGGTAATGAGAAACAATATAACATTTATCCAATAGCCAACCTCCTTAACAATATGATAGCAATGACAAGTAAAAATTTTCTTAGAAACCAATGTCACAATAATGCTAGTTATCAATGATAGAAAGAGAGTGTTCACCCACAATATTATTCTTTAGAGCAATAGAAAATTTGTGACAGCAGTAATCCAACAATTACCAATTCAATTATCCTTTTAGAGCACTTATGTCCAATGCAAATGCAAACAATGAGATGTTTATGTATGCAAGAGATGCAAAATGGGGCAGCCAAGATACCAATGATTGCAGCAATAAGAAAAACACCCAATGACACAAGAGGACACTTGCCCAAGATGCAAAATATGCTTGGATTGAATTCCAAATAAAAAGAGATGACTGTCCACTACTTTTCACACCACTCTTATGTTTATATCAGAACTTATGATGCATATGACAGTCCTCCAAATTTGTATGGCAATCTTCAAAAAATGCCAAATAATGCAAGCCCAACCAATGATGAAATATGACTGCAAGTTCATTATTATGCCACTGTTAGGTGATTTTATCACTGCTGTAGGTGACTAATGATGGCTGTAGATGTTTATATCAGACCTTGAAATTCACCCACAGTCCTTTAAATTTCACTTGTATGCAATCAATAGAACCACAAGATAAATGTTTAATATCTTAAGTGAATAATTAATGAGTTAAGGCTTGATTTATGTGTGTTCTTGTCACTAACATACTACTGCAATAATGTGGTTCAGAATTCAAATGAAACAATGATGAGGAAAAGAGCGTTAGAGGGCAAACCACTAGGCCTAATGGCCTTGTTGGTGACTAGAGACTCTTTCAAGGAACTTGCCCACTTGCAACCACAAAGTTAGCTCCAAGATCGTTGTAAAACAAGATGTTAGAGACAAGATGCCAATGCAATCTAATCAATGACTGAAAAATAATTGAATGACGGCTAGAAGGATAGGATAGGGCTAGAAGAATGGTAACCAAGGCCAACGATGAGGCTGGAAAGGCCAAATAAGGACAACGATAGGCCAGGAAGGGATAGAGGAGGCCAAGAATGAGAGAAACAAAGCCTAAAGGCCTGAGGCTAGGACAGAGAAATCCAAATAAGGGCAGTGGCTCGAGGGAAGAGCCCTCTAAGGCTCACGGCAAGCCTCAAAAGGCCTACAGGCCTACGGCTTAGCAAAAAGGGCCTAAAAAGACCACGGCTGTTAAGAATTTGGTAGGGCAGTGATTAATTCAAATACTCTCCTTGATAATTACTTGTGAGCTTACTTCTTTTACTTATGTCTTCTTCTTCTTAGCTTATTATGTCTTTCATCAAGTCAATTACCAAAAATACAAGAGATACAAATTTAGGCTCTTCGAGCCAGGGCCAAAACCTCTCCCCCTTGGAGAGGAAAACCCGCAAGAAATTCTTCTTATATATTTTCAGATGACAAGTACCATGACCATGACACAAACCCTTGACCTATGTATGTCTCCAAGACCTTGTCACTGCTTCTTCATTGACTCCTTAAGATGATCCTTCTTCTTTGCATCGTCTTGCACTGTACTGCACCAGAACTAGATAACTTAGTCTATCAATTGAACGATCCTTCTTCCTTCTCCACTCTAGGAAATCTCAGTTCCTAGACCTCCCTCCTATATTTGTTGTTCTTATATTATGCATGTATGGTTGCCCTTTCAATTTGTGGTATATCTTCTCTTTATATTCCAAAACAAAGATACATTTAAGATAGTGAGCTAACTCCTTTCCTTCGCTATGGGATAGAGAAAAGACAGAGAGTTGACTTCTTTACTTTGTTGTGGGACTGAGACCCAAGATAAGATTCCTTTAATTGTTGTGGTATTTATCATATCGTATTCTTCCTTATATTCTTCGCATTATGTCCTCTTATCCTCGCTTGATATTATAGTCCAGACAGATATATCTGAAACTGAATATATATATATATATATATATATATATATATTGAAGCCCACACAATAATATACTAACCACGTAATCCTTCACCAAAATTTACAGTCATTTATCCTTCGCAATTCCTGAGGTTCTTATCCGCAAATCATAGACCCTTTTCATTGTTGTTTCTTGTCCTTTCTGTGCAGTACATATAGGGGTATATATAGTTGCCCTTGCCTATTATTAAGCCAACCAGTCATATAGTTATAGAACCGACTTGATTACTGTTTTATAGGTCGACAAGGAGGCCATCTAGAAGAGTATTTTAGCGTTGATCTGGAGCATCATTCTGAGCCATGACTTCAAGGCTTGTGTGACAAGGTTTTGAGGCATATTAGATTGACTTGACTCTTCGTATACATGACCCTTTAAATAGTACATTTATGACCAGAAGACAAATCCATAAAAGACATCAAGAAGAAGTCTTTTGACCTATAATAAAACCTTGCTCATGAAACCCATGAAGTAAGCATACCAAAAATATATATTCATTATCTTTGTCTTCTTCATTACATAAATACATAATTACATAGTCAATATGAAGACCGATCCTAGTTACACTTTCCAACACTCCCTCTTAACTAGGGAGGTATTCATAACAGTACATGGTCACTTTCAATCTGAAGAATCTCATAAGAAGAATCAAATTGGTAATCGCATATGTATAGCATCTTATCAACTAGCATTGTCCTAGTGCAAGGCCTTGACTAACAGCCCCATCTCTCAACGAGACAATGGACTACAATGTTGGCGAGACACATGACTTATAGACACCATAGTCATTGTCTCTCCAAGGTACATACTCCACCCAGGTGTTCCCAGAGTATGACCTTCTTGGACTATTCTTCTCTTGGGTAGCCAACCCTCAAAGAATATCAGTCCCCGACTGCTCTTATCTTGAATGCCCTATCTCATTCTCAAAGAGTATCAAATGCCAGATGATTACCCAATCCTCCATTATGTCTTCCAAATGAAGACCAGAATGATGTGTCTATCCATTCTCTCCTCATGGCCTTCACTAAGACTTACGGTTGTAAGTCGTTGTCTAGTGCATGACACATGAATTAGAAAATCATATATGTCACTCCCTCTTAACTCAGGAAGGACATAGTTCAAGTTTCTCCCAAGTAAGAAACTTACCACCAGGCTCCCTCTTAACCAGGGACCTACAGCAGCAATGGTGAGACACCCAACTGCTCATGAAGAATTCCTCCCCTCGATGTCATGGATTTCGATATTGAGGAATCTTCAACTTTTGGCTTCATAGAGCACAGATCATCCATCACTTTCATCCATGAGCCATGTCATCCACCTGAAAGAAATGTCACATGGTTCAGGTTCGAGTCTGGGTTCACCAATGATTAGGTTCAGTGTGAGTTCGAAATTTTTGATGAAGGTCGGATGAGATTCGTTATTAGGTTCATATATATATATATATATATATATATATATATATATATATATATAATGAATTATAGGATAAAATAGTAAGAAATCAACATCAGCAAACATAAAAAATGTTATCACGGACATGGAAACTGCAAGGATAAATTACAATCTTGAGTTGTGACATGAAGTTGAGTTTTGATTTTGAACTTGGTCAATGGCTACGAGGTTTGATGAGGTTCGTCGAACCTCAAACTTTTTTTAAGGTTCGCCAAAATTCAAACCTCAAGGTTAAAGTTCGACAAACCTTGTGACATAACCTGAAAGTGATTCATCAGTCCTTCTCATTTGGTCCACCTTTATGCCCTGCTACTTTCCTTCGAACCATCTCCCAAGAATCTTACATCCTTCCCCTTGATTGGCAGCCCTGCATAAACTTATCCAAATAAACATATACATAAGAACTTTTAAATCAAAAGTTACCTCAGTGATGATCTATTCACCATGACATATTTTTGTAGGCATTGGCATCCTTTATTCAGATCGACACATCTCCCTCCTAAAGATATGTATTTTCAAGGGTCTTCTTGTTTACCATACTTCTATCAGAGTCCACATATCTTCCCAGGAGATCTCCTAGTCACATCTTCTTGCTTCTGGATGATAACTGCCTCTTGACATGGTTTCACTTCATGATCTCTTGCTTTCTTTCTCCACACAACTTTATTCCCAGGAACTTCCAATATCCAGTTCCTTGCTTGTATACAACCTCCTCATATTTCATATCAGAACATATTTGATTTCATCTGTTAGTGGCAACCTGTGCACTAGAAGAGATCCTTCTTCCTCTAATCATACTTCTAAAGATAGAAGTCCATCACCTGCAACCATATGACATGACTTCACAACATCCAGTGTCAGCATGTAGATATATGTACCTCATCCTTTTCCTTTCGAGTCATCCTGCAACAATTTTACTAGAATGAAGAACTTCATTCCCTTGACCTGCTTCATCAATATGTCGTCATATCCTAATCCTAGAATTTTGTAACATAGAGTTCTCGACGAAACCTTTTGCTTTCTTTCTAATTAGTGAATCCATAGAGAACTCCATTAGAAAATGCCAGCACATGTTTCTATATTGATTTTTGAATGATGACCCTTGATCTTAATGATTGCCTTCCATCAATGTTGTTATCAGTGAGGTCTCCAGGAGCTACTTCTTCAAGTGCTCCTTCCATGCTTCTATCACGATGCTATTAATATACATTACTTCCTATCATATTCTTTTACAGCCAACATAAATCACTTAAAGAGATAGATGATCTCAATCATAATAGAGATCTTTCACTTCTTCTTTCTTAGATTTCTTTGCATCAAGTTCTTCCCTTTCATCTATGGCATGGGCTTCTTCCTTTTTCCTCTTGTCCTTCCCAGATTTAGGACAATCCAGTTTATAATGCCCAAATTCATTACATCCAAAGCATCGTACTTTGTCCATATTTCTTCTTTTATTTTGAGGACCAAATTTTCTGAATCTTCCTTTCTTCCTGGACATGGTTGCAAAGGCTTGATTCCCTTCACTTGATCCTGTATCAGCGTTGGCTTTCAATCTTGTTTCCTCTATTTTACATAGAGACCATAGATCGTCGAATGGTGTTGCTTCTTTCTTCTCATATAAGCTCGAAGTGAAGTCTCCCCATTCTTCTGATAGAGCATTCAGCACCACTGTAGTCATCTCACTATCAGACATTACTTCTCCCAATTCCTGCAGTTTGTCTCTTATTTCAAAAACCCTCATAAAATATGAAGTGATTCCTTCCTCTCTTGACAATTTCATCTTGTATAGTTCTTGTCTCAGAGAGATTTCTTCTCCTGAACTCACAGAGAATAGCTCCACCAGTTTCTCATATATTTCTTTTGCAGTTTTCAGTTTTGATACATACTGTATGAGTGAGTCCTTAATGGATTCGATGAGAATCCTCTGGGCTCTGATTTCTCCTTTCATGTATTTGGCATGAGCTGGAGCATCTTCTTTTGAGGGTTGAATTGTAGATCCTTCGATATAGCCCATAACTTTGTCTTCGATTAGATTCAATCTATCCTCTTCTTCCATGCACTAAAGTTTGATGACCCACCCAGTTTGTTGTTGTCTTTGCAATAAGTCTTTTTGACAGATTTAGATGACGTCATAAGTACTTACTTGAATAGATTGACTTCCTCCGTCTAGCAGTTTCCTTGATGATGATGAAGATGAAGTTAGGAACTCCCTATTAGATTGAATTCTCCAATGTAGATATCTTCAAAGGTATTGGATAAAGTTGGATGGTTCTTGATGATGTGTTTTCCAACAATGTCTTCAATGTCATAAATCTTTGATGGCAGAGATTGTCTACTTGATAAGTGGATCCTTTGAATGATATTGAAGAATCTTCCTTGGAAACTGATTTGACTTTTCAATGCAAACTTTGACCTTGACTTTGATCCTTGCTTCCTTGAGTGTCTCCTTGTCAAGTAGCCCTTGTCTTCAGCACCTTAGCTCTGATACCATGTTGAGAATTTGGTAGGGCAATGATTAATTCAAATTCTCTCCTTGATAATTACTTGTGAGCTTACTTCTTTTACGTATGTCTTCTTCTTCTTAGCTTACTATGTCTTTCATCAAGTCAATTACCAAAAACACAAGAAACACAAATTTAGGCTCTTCGAGCCAGGGCCAAAACCTCTCCCTCTTGGAGAGGAAAACGCGAAAGAAATTATTCTTATAGACTTTCAGATGACAAGTACCATGACCATGACACAGACCCTTGACCTATGTATGCCTCCAAGACCTTGCCAATGCTTCTTCATTGACTCCTTAATATGATCCTTCTTCTCTGCACTGTCACGCATTGTCCTGCACCAGAACTAAATAACTTAGTCTATCAACTAAACGATCCTTCTTCCTTTTCAACTCTAGGAAATCTCGGTTCCTATACCTCCCTCTTATATTTGTTGTTCTTATATTATGCCTCTATGGCTGCCCTTCCGATTTGTGGTATATCTTCTCTTTATATTCCAAAAAAAAGATACATTTAAGATAGTGAGTTGACTCCTTTCCTTTGATGTGAGACAGAGACACATTCAAGACAGAGAGTTGACTTATTTTCTTCACTGTGGGACAGAGAGTTGACTTCTTTTCTTTAATTGTTGTGGTATTTATCATATCTTATTCTTCCTTATATTCTTCGCATTCTGTCCTCTTATCCTCGCTTGATATTATAGTCCAGACAGATATATCTGAAACTGAATATATATATATATATATATATATATATATATATATATATATATATATATATATATATATATATATATATATATATATATTGTGGAGCCCACACAATAATATACTAACCACGTAATCCTTCACCAGAATTTATAGTCATTTATCCTTCGCAGTTCCTGAGGTTCTTATCCGCAAATCACAGATCCTTTTCATTGTTGTTTCCTGTCCTTTCTGTGCAGTACATATAGGGGTATATATAGTTACCCCTACCTATTATTAAGTCGACCTGTCATATAGTTATAAAGCTGACTTGATCATTGTCTTATAGGCCGACAAGGAGGCTGTCTAGAAGAGTATTTCAAAACTGATCTGGAGCATCATTATGAGCCATGACTTCAAGGCTTATGTGACAAGGTCTTGAGGCATATTAGATTGACTTGACTCTTCATATATATGACTCTTTAAATAGTACATTTATGACCAGAAGACAAATCCCTAAAAGACATCAAGAAGAAGTCTTTTGACCTATAATAAAACCTTGCTCATGAAACCCATGAATCAAGCATACCAAAAATATATGTTTATTATCTTTGTCTTCTTCATTACATAAATACATAATTACATAGTCAATATGAATATCAATCCTAGTCACACTTTCCAACAACGGCAAGGGCATAGGAGGCCCCAAAAAGGGTTGTGGCTAGGGATCAAGGCCCTTAAAGGGTTGTGGCTTACTGAAAGAAGAAAAAGGGAGTTGTGCCTAGGGTAATAGAGGCCATGGCAAAGCTGGAAGAGGTCACAACTAGGCCTTATGTTAGTTTTTGTAGCACCGGATGTGTTCAAGCCATGAAATTTTGTGGAGAGGTTAGAACACATGAGATCTCCAAAATCGTTTTTAAAAATTCCGCATAGAAGTGTCTCAATTAGATTATTAACCGTTTTTTTAATATTTCATAAGTCCAAACTTAGGGAATATGGTTAATTAATCAGTATTAACTGAGATAAGGTGAGAATCATATAGAAACTCACACAGATCGATCTAGAGATGATCCTCGCCATCGATTATGTTTTAATCTTGGTCATTGGTGCTCCAACAGTGGATTATAAGAGGAGATCGATGTGGTGACGGAGAGGACACTTCAGCAGTTCGATTTCTTGGCAGATCGATTTCCAGAGTAGCAGCAGTCAAATGTCGGAGAGAGCCAGAGATCGAAGCAGCGAGTGAGGGGCAGGGACAGTGATCCGGAGGAAGTTTTCCAGATCCGAAGAGGCAGCAGCAAGAGGGTTGAGTTATCCCAATGAAGCAGCACAGAGTTCTGTGCATTAACTTCATAGAGCAGTTCGATTTGCTGGAGAGAAAGTTGTTCTCAAATCCAGAGGTCGAGCAAAGGTTCCAGAGGGTTGAAGAGACCAATTTCTTAGCAGGAGAAGGTAGAACGACTTCATCAGAGACCAGTCAGAGGCTTAACATCAAAGTGACTACGCAGTCCAGCGCAGAGGGTGATTTTTCAATGAGGCCGATTTTTTTGTAGGCAAGTTGTGTCGGGAATTGCTTGTCGAGGAAGGGTTAATCCCTTTAATAATTTTTGCGCAGATTTTCTTGATGTGGATTTCCATTTTTAGGCATCTAGATTGTACTCATAATTTCACTAATGCATAATAATAAAAACCCTCACTGTTGCACTGGTTTTCATGCATTAGGTTTTTCCGGGGACTTTTGTCCAAAAATAATTGTGTTAACTTTATGTGTATGCTAGCATTTCTCAGCGTCCAGTGTTTTATTTTTCTGCAAAATTTTATTTGTGAAGGTTGCAATGTGTTTATTTCGATATTTGTCGTAGCGGATAAATTGTTAATTAATTAACAATTAGGAGAAATAATATCAGTTGTTACAAAAGGATTCCAGTGTAGGAATTTTCACATGGTATCAGAGCGCAGTTGATCAGTTGGAGAGCTCAGAAACAGAGGAAAGGAATTTTGTTGCTCAGCAAGGGCAGCAAGCCGAAATTCCCAAGGGCAATGCAGTCTTTTGCCAGGAGGCTGAGTTGGTTGAGGAAGTTCGATTTTTCTGAGGGGCAGAAAAATTTGATTCTTCCAGATCGAGTGATTCCATGAGGCAGAGGGAGAAGCTCAGAATTTTCATTGGTCAGATCTCTAGCAAGACGCAGAGGGTTTCTGCAATAGTTCGCTAGAGTAGAACCAGCGTCAGGGTGGAAGAGAGAAGAGCACACACGTTGAGGGATAATTTCCTCAGGGAGCTTATGGTCTCAAGAAGATCAATTTTCCTTGCAGATTGGCGATAGTTGTGAGCATATCTTCTCACTCCAGAAGGGAGTGCGAGTAGCAGAGCAGCAGTCGAGCAGAAGGAAAGAGGAAGTTTTCGACAGTTCGTTGAGATGGCCACTGCAGGGCTTCGTGATCAAGATAGGTTGGATGGAGCTTCCAACTGTGTCATCTGGAAGGTAATGATTGTTAGTTTTTGTAGCATCGAATGTGTTCTAGCCTCAAGATTTGGCAGAGAGGTTAGAATCAATAAATTCTCCAAAACCCATAGATCGTTTCTGGAAATTCCACTTAGAGACGACTTAATTAAAATAATTAATCTGTTTTTGATATTTCCTAAGTCTAAACTTAGGAAATATGATTAGTTAAAAGGTATTAATTGTAGAAATTTCTGAATCTTATATCTTATGCAGAAATTATTACAATTAATTCGGTTAAGCTCCTCCTACTTAGATAAGTTATCAACTGAATAAATTCAAGTTAACGTCGAAGCAAAACACATAACAGATCTCTACCAATTCAGATCTATAATAGGCGCATGCACACATTGACAAAGTGACAGTTATTTCTGGACAAACAGTCCCCAGAAAAACTCAATGTGGGAAAACCGGTCTCTAGCTACTGGAGGGTTCTATTATTAAGAATATTTCTGAATACACAAATCCGAGTTCCAGATCTAGAAATCCAGACAGAAAACACTAGATCTACAGCTCACTCGCTGATCTAGGGCCAAAATGATGACTGATCCACACCCTCAAACGGGATTTACAGAACTCAGCCAAGATAAGGGCCTAGAAACCCCAGCGCTACCCCTGAAAGGCCCTGCTTCAGCCTCTGAAGCCATTGAAAGCCTCTGCGTCAACCTTGGAAGTCCTCCAAACCCTCAGTGCTGCTCCGAAAGGGACTGTGTTACCCCAAACTAGGTGACGCAGTCACTACGCTACCCCTGAAGGGTCTCTGCGTAACCCCTAGGGGTTTCCTGAAAATTACGTTGTCCTTGTTACTGATGTTGTTGTTGCCTTCCTCTGCGTTGTCCTTGAGATGATCTCTGCCTCTTGTGTATTCTAGACGCTGAGATCAGATCATCCCTTGGTCTAAATTCCCCTCTTTGCAGCTGAAACACTTCTAAGTATTCTTAGCAAACCCTGCCCTAGAATCTCAACTTAGCTTCAGTGCTCTGCCTCTGTGTGTCTTTACAAATGGCCCCAAGTCTTTCCTTTATACTTTTCTCGTTGACAAATCAACGGCCATGATTAGATCTTGAATCAATGGCTAAGATTAAAAGAAAGCTTGATCCATGTGACTTAAGACAATTTCATCACATGTTTAATTTAAAATTCACTTTAATTATTTAAGTTCCCTAGGTTTTAACTTAGGAAATACACTTAAAATAATTAATTAATTTAATATCTCCTAAACCAGATGAAATTTCCCAAATCCATTTCTAAGACTTGTAGATCAGGTAAACTCCAGTCCCTCCACAAAATTTGGGAGCTAGAGCACAACTGATGCTACCCCAAATACACAAAATCTCAACACTTCCTCTTAGCATCAAGGATGTGCTCTAACAATACATCACACTATGCATTACATGACTTTGAGTACCGGTTTTGTGTTGTTGAAGCTTGGCCTGCTGCGACTCAACTCTGCACTGTTGTTGCCATTTGTATTGTTGCTCATGACTCTGCCACTGCCACTGCAACCTCTATAGTGCAGCTCCCTCTCAATATGATGCATTTGTGCTGCTCATAGCACTGCCACTATTGTTCTACTACACTGCAACTTTAGTTGTTGAGAGAAACCACTGAATCTCCTGCCCAATATTTGACAAACAAGTTTGATGGGCTGCATCCTCATCACTAAAGCTCCATAGGCTACAGATCTGTGCTGGCATCTAAAGAACGATGCACGGCTATAGCTCTGTCTGCGTAATCAGACTCCCTCTGCACTACTGAAGTCACATCAACTCCTTGTGCTGAAATCTATCACACTGTTGCTGCACTACGTTATCCCTCTGAAGCTTTCTGCGCTGCTACAACTCTGCACTGCGTAAGCAGCACTACACTGCGCTGTTGAAGTCACATTAGCCTCTGCGTTGCTACTGCTTCTACGCAGTTGCTGCTTTGCCTTGCGCTACTCCTCCCAGCCTTCAGATTTGCCTTTGCTTCTGCCTCATCTGTGATCTATGCACCCACTGCTCCACTTGTTCCGCTACTGTCTTAAGGCTGTCGTAGCTCACTTGTGATCCAAGAGATGAGCTGCTCAAGGATCCCGCCTCTCTTCCATGTAGCTCCTCTACATGTCCAGGTCACCCCACCTCCATGGTTCATGAGCACTCATGGCTACATCATCTCTTGACCCATCATCTGCCACAGCTGCTTTGGAAGAAGATGCTTCCTTGTCCCTTTTCTTCTCCGAACAATGGCTGGCAAAATGTCCCATTTCACCACACTGGAAGCACTTGATCTTTGAAAGATCCTTCTTCTTCTTTGGTTGTTTCTTTGATGCCAAGGCTGCATCTTCCTCATCTTCCTTCTTCACTTTGCTCAATCCTAGGTTGTGCTACCTCATGGTGAATCTATGGAGTTCTTCTTGACACAGAATTGACCACAAGCTATCCCAATCTAAGAGGTCCGCTCTGCCCAAGATACTTTGGACAAAGGTTTCCCACTCATCTGTGACTGCATTGAGTGTAGTTCTGACTATCACAACATCATCTACCGTTGCACCCATTACAGTCAGTTGATCCCTGATTGACTGTAGTCTGAAGAGGAAGTGCTCCATGTCTTCTCCCTTGGCCATCATAAATGACCTCATTTAGGTCTCCAACAACATTTTTCTTTAGACAGACTTTCCCTCATATAGGGAAGTCAAGGCCTTCCACATCTCATTAGTTGTCTTCTTCTCAGCTATGTGTGGTACAATATGGTCCTTGATACTATCCATAATCAGCCGCTTGGCATGCCCAACAGCTTCCTTATGCTTCCGAAGGAGATCCGCATTTGTCGGTGTGGCCAGAGTCTGCTTTGCATGGTCTCTTACATTGTACGCCTCAAGGACAATCAGGATCCTTGCTTTCCAAACCAAAAAGTTTGAGAGGCCATCTAGCCTATCCTGATCACGTAGTCCATGAGGAGCCATCTGCTCAGAATGTGTCGGAACTTCCTTTTCTCTTTGCTAGAGAAATGGATCTAAGACCCTTGGTGAAAGAGGTGTCTTCTACTCCCTCTGACCACTGATTTCCCTCCTTGGAAATCTACCAAATCAACTATGATTCAACTTCTTCTTTGATCCTCTAATCAAACTGAAAGTCTCCTTTAGCAAGAAACTCTCTAAGAAGCTGATCTCATCCCAATCTTTGTCACTTGTGCTATAGCAAATAATCTGAAAACTTCAGAATTTTAACCTCACCAGCTCTTCTGAATTTCTGCAGTCTTTTCTAGATCTAACAGATTCAGATCTAAATCACACTGGTTGGCTTCAGACCAACCAGCATTGTTTCTAAACTGCCTCTGCGCAGTAATTGCGTGGGCTTGCTAGGACACAGCGTTGGACAGCATCACCCTTTCCTCTGCGTGAATCTGCTCCTGAAAACTGCGTTGTCCCTTCAGATCTGTGTTTCTGTTGCTTTTACAGTTGCTTTCTGCAACTAGAACCTTCAATCTCTTTAGCTGGTGTCCCTCCTAGATCTGCAATTTCTCTGATACCATGTAGAAATTTCTGAATTTTATATCTTATGCAGAAATTATTACTGTTAATCCGGTTAAGCTCCTCCTACTTAGATAAGTTATCAACTGAATAAATTCAAGTTAACATCGAAGCAAAACACATAACAGATCTCTACCAATTCAGATCTAGAATAGGCACATGCACACATTGACAAAGTGACACAGTTATTTCTGGACAAATAGTTCCCGGAAAAACCCAATGTGGGAAAAACGATCTTTGGCTGCTGGAGGGTTCTATTATTAAGAATATTTCTGAATACACAAATTTGAGTTCCAAATCTGGAAATCCCGACAGAGAAAATACTAGATCTACAGCTCATTGGCTGAGCTAGGGCCAAAATGATGACTAATCCACACCCTCAAACAGGATTTACAGAACTCAGTCAAGATTAGGGCCTAGAAACCACAGCGCTGCCCCTGAAAGGCCCTGCATCAGCCTCTGAAGCCCCTGAAAGCCTCTGCGTCAGCCTTGGAAGTCTTCCAAACCCTCAGCACTGCTCCAGAAGGGACTGTGTTACCCCAGACTGGGTGACACAATCACTACGCTACCCCTGAAGGGTCTCTGCATAACCCCTAGGGGTTTCCTGAAAATTACGTTGTCCTTGTTGTTGTTGCCTTCCTCTGCATTGTCCTTGAGATGATCTCTGCCTCTTGTGTATTCTAGACCCCGGGATCAGATTATCCCCTTGGTCTAAATTCCCCTCTCTGAAGCTAAAACACTTGAGTATTCTTAACAAACCCTGCCCTAGAATCTCAACTTAGCTTCAGTGCTCTGCCTCTATGTGTCTTTACAAATGACCCCAAGCCTTTCCTTTATACTTTTCTCGTTGACAAATCAACGGCCATGATCAGATCTTGAATCAATGGCTAAGATTAAAAGAAAGCTTAATCCATGTGACTTAAGACAATTTCATCACATGTTTAATTAAATTCACTTTAATTATTTAAGTTCCCTAAGTTTTAATTTAGGAAATACACTTAAAATAATTAATTAATTTAATATCTCCTAAACCAGATGAAATTTCCCAAATCCATTTCTGGGTCTTGTAGATCAGGTGAACTCTAGTCCCTCCACAAAATTTGGGAGCTAGAGCACAACTGATGCTACCCCAAATACACAAAATCTCAACATTAATTAAGTCAAGTGCGAATCTTCTAGAAAAAGGCATGGATCGAGTTTTAGTTAATCTTAGCCATCGATTAAGTTTTAATCGTGGTCGTTGAGGTCTCAACGAGAGATTATAAGAAGAACCTCGATGGGGCTTGGAGAATACACTTGCAGAGTTCAATTTCACTGGAAGATCAATTCCCTGAGTAGCAGCGCTGAGTTGCCGAAGAGAGCTAGTGAGCTCGAAGCAATGAGAGAGGGGAAGGGATAGTAAGGTCAGAGGAAGATTTTCTAGATCCAATGAGTACATTGCAGAGAGGCAGTGAGTGTCACATAGAGGCGGCGTAGAGCCACGCAGAGGAAACGCAGTGCTTCAGAGGAGATTCGTATTTTTGCTGGGGAGAAGAGTTGATTCAATGCCAGACGCCGAAGAGAGAATCTGGAGGCAAAGAGGGTCCATCTTCTAGACAGCGGCTGATCAGATAGCGAGAGGGAAAGTTGTTTCAAGCTGTGGGGACGTAGTACTGCGTAGGCAGATGCAGTGACTGCGCAGAGGCAGCGCAGAGCAGCTCATCTTGAGCCAAGGTCATTGTCGAATCGGCAGTGTGAGTGAGATTTCTCACTAGACTCTTTGTCAGCTATTTCTCTGTATGGTTTGCTAGATTTTAGCAACCATAGATTTGTACTCAAATTTAGTATTGCATAATAAACAAACCCTCAGTTGTTGCACCGGTTTTCCCGAGTTGGGTTTTTTTGAGGACTTAGTCCAAAAATAACAGTGTTATTTGTGTGTTTGTGCATCTATCTTTCCAGCATTATTTTTCTTCTGCAGTATTTTATTTGTGAAGGCTGCAGTGTATTAGTTTCGATATTTACCGTAGAAAAAAGTAAATAATTTGTTCATTTATTTAACAAATAGAAGAAGCTAAATCAGTTGTTGTAGTAGGATTCGTGGTTTCCGAATTTTCACAAGGATGTCCTTCCTTCTAGATGAATTTGGTCTGAAAGCCTACATTGATAATGTAGTTATGGTTCCTCAGGATGTAGATCAGTTGAAGGAATACAAGGAGATGGCGTGGGCGAAGCGGTTGATCCTAGATGGAGTCTGGGATCATATAGTCTCACATATATCTGGCAAAGATACTTCCAAATAGATGTGGGATGCTCACTCCATGTTATACCAGGGTCCTTCCAAGCAGCGAAAGATGTACCTAGAGGAGAAGCTGAGACTCATCCGGATGCAGAAAGGGGAAGACATAGACCCCTACCTTACCAGGATTCAGGAGGTTCGGGACCAGTTATCAATTGTTGGGGCAACACCTCAACTCATGGAGCTAGTGAGATTGGCAATCAACAGTGTCTCAAAGGACTGGCAGGTCTTTGTCCAAAGCATATTGGGCAAAGACAAGCTATCAGAGTGGGTGGGACAGGATGTAAGCTACTTGCAGTAGGAAGAATTGAGGCGAGCTCTTCTAAAGAGCTCTATCAATGGCAGCAGCAGCAGCAGACCAGAGATGGTGAAGAAGGAGGAGAATGTGGCCTTTGCATCTAAGGGTTCCAGTCAGGGACAGGAGGAGCAGAGGAAGCACCTGTCAAAGGTCAAATGCTTCAGATGTGGTGAGCCCGGTCACTACAGTGCCCAGTGTCCTCTCAGGGAGAAGGACAAGGAGGAGAAACAGGACCATCAGGCAGCTTCTGCAGAAATCAATGGGCTTTCCTCTAGGTTGGAGGAAGACTTCGCTATGTTTGCCGATATACCTCCAAGACTGAGGTGGGGTAACTTGGTGTTATAGCCCAAGAGAGCTACAGATGGGTAGAATCCTTGAGGAGTCCACCTCTTGAATCAATAACTGGCTATGAGGGCCCAAAGTATGCATTAGCAGGATGGATCAGTGGTAGTAGATGCAGTCAGATACCAGAGCAACAGATGCAGAGACTAGTAGCAATCAAATGTTGGGGAGCACATTACAGAGTTGGCAGCAGTGCAGGTGGCACAATGCAGAGTCAGCAGCAACGCAAATCCTTCAAAGACAAAGCAAATGCTAGCAGCAATCAGAGGCTCGGGTGACAGATGTATAATACTGAACATTGTTGATTCAGTATTTTGGATGTTTTTCAGTTTCACATGTTGCAGTAGCAGCAGCGACAGAGTTGCAGTGCAGCTGCAGTTTAGCCAGGTCAGTAGTAGCACAGATGCAGCGCATATTAGAGTTGTGTAGTACTTGGTGGGCAGCAGCAGCCAAACATCAGCAGCGTGACAGGAGATGATGCAGAGACAGGGTGTTGTGGCAAGATGTGTAGCGCTAGAACACATTCCTCGCTAAGAGGGAGTGTTAGTTTTTGTCGCATCGAATGTGTTCTACCCACAAAATTTAGTGGAGAGGCTAGAATACATGAAATCTCCAAAACCCAAAAATCGTTTCTGGAAATTCCGCCTAGAAGTGTTTCAATTAGATTATTACCCATTTTTTTTAATATTTCATGTCTAAACTTCAGGAATATGGTTAAATAATTAGTATTAATTGAGATAAGGTGAGAATCATCTAGAAACTCACATGGATCGATCCAGAGGTGATCCTAGCCATCGATTATGTTTTAATCTTGGTCGTTGGTGCTCCAACAGTGGATTATAATTAGAGATCGGTGTGGAGATGGAGATGACACTTCAACGGTTCAATTTCTTGGCAAATCGATTTCCAAAGTAGCATCAGTTAGTTGTTGGAGAGAGACAGACATCAAAGCAGGGAGTGAGGGGCAAGGACAGTGATCTGAAGGAAGTTTTCCAGATCCGGAGAGGCAGCAGCAAGAGGGTTGATTTATCCCAGTGAAGCAGTGTAGAGCTTTGCGCAGTAGCTTCAGAGAGGGCAGTTCAATTTGCTGGAGAGAAAGTCGTTCTCAGATCCAGAAGTCGGGCAGAGGTTCCAGAGGGTTGGAGAGACGTAGCAGAAGGCAGAAAGACTTCATCAGAGACTAGTCAGAGGCTCGACGTCATAGTGACTGCACAATCGAGCGCAGAGAGTGACGTAGAGGCTTCAGGAGGCCGAGTTTTCTGTAGGCAAGTTGTGTCGGGAATTGCTTATGGAGGAAGGGAAATCCCTTCAATAATTTTTGCCCAGATTTTCTCGCTGTGGATTGCTAGTTTTAGGCATCCAAATTGTACTCAAAATTTCACGGTTGCATAATAATAAACCCCTCACTGTTGCACCAGTTTTCCCGCATTGGGTTTTTCTAGGGACTTTTGTCCAAAAATAATTGTTTTAATTTTATGTGTGCTAGCATTTTCAGCTTCCAATGTTTTATTTTTCCACGGAATTTTATTTGTGAAGGTTGCAGTGTGTTTATTTCGATATTTGTCGTAGCAGATAAATTGTTAATTAATTAAGAATTAGGAGAAATAATACCAGTTGTAGCAATAGGATTCCAATGTAGGAATTTTCACACGTTAGAGGCCTAAAAAAAAATTGAAACCCTAAAAAGACAAAAAAAAATTACAAAAATGCCAAAATTTACCTCCTTCAAGGTGAGTGTCTTCCTTTCTAAGGTGCACGTTTAGCTTGGAGGGGGTCTAAGGGCTAGATCATGCCTTCCTAGGCCTAGATCTACCTCAAAACCCCAACGAAAATGTCCAAGAAGACTAGACGTCACACTTGGAAAAGAAAAACCCTTCAAACCCTACCCTTAGGGCTAGATGCTTCATAAACATTCGATTTCCTTGAGGGCTTGAAGATTCACCTGCAAAAAATGAATGAAAGAATTCCCAAAACCCCAAATATATACAAAAAATTCAAAACCCCAAGAACCTCAAGTGCTGCAAAAGAAAACAAAGGTTAGAAATATTTACAAATTAAAATTATTAGCTAGCAATTTATTTCTTTATAGCCCAAGATCAAATAAAAGTTTTGAAAAAAATTTAAATAAATTTCATGGATGAATGATTTCAAAAGATAGACCAGTCAAAACCCTTCTGCAAAATAATTCATCACAATGAAAGGTTAGAGCCCAAACAAGGTCGGTTCTTCCCCACAGTCTATGAACTTGGAGTTGTTACCCACCACCTGTGAGTAGTATGCATAGGAGAAAAATTTTCTCATAGATGATCCTCAACGGGCAGCCAACAGCCCCTTGCAGCCCCTAGATAGCTCGATGTGCCATTTTCTCTACCATTTGAGCCATCCATGTGGTCCCTCGCCCATTTGTTATGAATGTATGTTTGAAGTTGGGCCTCCCGACCCCAAAGGTATGACTTTTCATTGGTTTGGTTGAGTAACCTTGTTTACTTTTCATGGGCACTTTGGGGCATGGATTGGTGGGGGGATTTGGCGGAAAGAGTGGGTTAGGTTTGCATTCTTGTCTCCAAAGCCTGATTTTGTGGTTACCTTTGTATCCTAGTCCCGTGATATCTCCTTTACTGGCCATTTGGTTTAGGGTTGGCACTACATGGGAAATCTCGATTTTGGTCGTGTGGTCCTACTTCCCGATACCACCTACATTACTCCCCTTCCACTCATTTTAGCCACATTCATCTCTTTTCCCATCTACATCCACATAGGGTTAACCTCCACCTCCCCTTGTCCGCACCTTGGGTCGAGCCTGGAACGATGCCCCAAAGGTTGATGCAACTAAAATAAAAATAAAAAGCATAATTTGGCCACTCTCAAGAGGGAATGTACCACAAAATGCAAAAGATGGTCGAGACATACAAATTTAGCACGTGGGAAAAAACCAAACATGAGCTCTCTCCCTTATCCATGGCCATCACCCTGGCTCCTATGGGCCCTAGACAAGCCCCCTCCATCATTAAGGAACACATTATTGTCCCAACCCCTAGTGGGCAATGAACCACCCAACCTTAAGGGGGTTTCCACTACTATATACTACACATCATGGAATCATCTCCTAGAGCCTCGAACATTTATGAAGAAAAATAAATCAAAGGCAAAAGGCATATGAAGAAGAGTGTTAAAACAAAGGCCGAAGTAACTCATGTACCACGATTTGCTCCCTCCTACACTCATATACCCAAGTGTGGGCCTCCCCTATTATAACTACCCGCACACCATGACATGTGGTCTGGATGATTCCCCGGATTCCCACTCCGTTCCATTACTATATCATTTTCCACCAACTACTTGAGGGATGTACGATGGACATAGGGTCCTTGATTAACCCCCTTATTGTATTTGGAAAAACTTGTATATGCCAAAGCCCACTATGGAAGGGCATGCTACCATGAAGTGCCCCATTGATTCCATGACTTGTAAGCTCATTTGCTTGATTATTCTAATGATGTGTTATATTGAAGGGTAAGGGGATGCATTGGTTCTTATGCATGATTGCAAGTGGGTCTCCATTCGGGGCTTGGTCTCCCTACACGGGGTCGTAGCCCTCTAGAGGGCCACATTGGCACTTGTAGGGTGAGCATTGAGAGCCATGGGCCTCCACCATAGCAAAGAGTATTGCATGGATCCCCAACACCACTCATTGATTGCTCGTGTGCCACCTTTGAAACGAGGATGGTGCACCTAGTTCACCATGCCCAGTCCGCTCCACACTAGCACCATGCACTTGGCAGATATTCCAAGGTCCAAAGGATGTCTCTCGCTGCAGAGGGAGGACTTCTATTGTCATCCTGGCCTTTACAGATGGTCTACAGGCATTTTTTATCCACTTGGAGACCAATGAGGATGTCCATGTGCCCCCACACCCACTTGGGAGTACCATGGATTTTTGCTTGGAAAAGAATGGGCCAACCCCTTGTCCACTGTTTGGAGTCCATTCTCTCACCAAGGCATGCTTTGGACTTCATTAGGCCTTCTCAATGGCCCAACAACTCATTATATTGATTATTCTTCCCTCTCGAGAGACTTATTTTTCATGTTATGGAGTTATTTGGTGGGCTTGTCTCCAATTATGGTGTTATTATGCACATTAGAGACACTTTTAGGGGTTTGTTAAGCTAATTAGACCAATTGAACTATTAGAGGCTCCTATAAATACAAGTGAGGCCTCATTTGTAACTCATCATCACTTAGATTGGGTTATTTGCTCTTGTGAAATTTTCGTTATCCCTTTTGGACGACGAGTTTGGATGTTATGGTGAATTTTGATGTTTGGATATCTCGCTCTTGTCTTGGAGCTTCATTATTGGCATAATTTGATGATTGGATATATTATTTTATACATGTAAGTACTCTTTTAATGCTTATTCTTGTCATTTACTTTTGTCAAATGAATGTTGTTGGGATTTTCCTTATACAAGTATGAAATTTACTGCTTCTCTATATGAAATTGTGGGAATTTTGTTCTTCATAGCGTTACATCATGTCACAGGCCATGTATGAATGAATGTCTCCAGAGAAATGTATGTTAAATATATCTTGATAAGTCATCATTTATTAAATCAAGTATGAAGTCTCAGCAGCTAGCCGTTCTCATGCTCTAAATACCATACGGTTGTTGAAGGCTCTTAATCGGGTGAATTCCTTCCAAACCTGCAAACCATGAATTTCCCGACAATATCTCTCCCAAAGGACAAGGCACCATCCTTATCAGATCATTTTCAACGCTGTGCCTCTTTCACCTCCCTCTTTTTCTAGGCCTAGCCTACATAGGTCACATAGGGCATCAATTATCTCACAATCTAGCCATCCAAACACCTTGAAAATTGGTCCACAACTGCGTTGGGGTCTTATTAAAGGGCCCTCCAAAGTTGAGCACAATCTGATGGTGGAATCCCAAGATATCACAAGACCTAGCTCAAGGATCATATCTCTCCCTAGGCTGATTTTGGGTTAGTGTCGTTTGGATCATTGCATTCAAATTTCAAAAGAAAATTAGTCCTTTGATCCTATTTTCTTCTCTAATTAGGTCAAGCCCCTCTTTGGTTGATCAACTCCATAACCTTGACCTAGTTTGGGTCCACCTGGGTTCCCTATGGTCTCGCAACTTTATAACTCAAATTCCACAAGGATTACATAGAAACCATTTCTCCATAAGGATCCTTAAGTCTAAGGGAGCCCCTTGCCAAGGCATATCCTCCAACCCTAAGCCAAGGTAACCTCTTCGCCCTTCCTAGAGAGCCTATTTTGAAAATTCCTACACTAGAATCCTATTGCGGCAACTAGTATTATTTCTCCTAATTGTTAATTAATTTAACAATTTATTTGCTACGGAAACTATCGAAATAAACACACTGCAACCTTCACAAATAAAATTTTACGGAAAAATAAAACACTGGAAGCTAAGAAATGTTAGCACACACATAAAATATAACACAATTATTTTTGGACAAATGTCCCCGGAAAAACCCAACGCGGGAAAATCGATGCAGCAGTTGAGGGTTTTATTATTAAGCAACAGTGATAAATTCTTAGTATAATAATCTAGATGCCGAATCTAGCAATCCTATAAAATAAAACATTGGCAAAAATCTAGTGAGGAATTTTCCTCACCCCACAGGCAAATTCGTCTCTGAAGACTGGCCTCTGAAACCCTCTACGAATTGCCATGTGTCACTATTTGTGTAGGCTCTGCACAGGCTTTAATTCGTACGGCCTAGATCTCAAGTTGATTTGCCTCTTTTGCTTGCCTTTAACTCTAGAAACGCTTCTCCCGGCCTATGAAAAATTATTCTGCCACCGAAACACTGAAACGACTTCCCGAATCTGCAAATCGAACTGCCTATAAAAGCTACTACGCAGTCCCTATGTTAGCCTCTTTGTGGTTCTTCTGCCTCTTTGCAAATGCACTTGCTAGATCTAGAAAAATTCCACCAGGCTCACTGTCTTTGTCCCCCTCTCACTACTTCGACATCTAGCTCTCCCCAGCCAAGGTTACTTGGAAGCGGGAGCGGGAGCGGGAGCGCGAAGCGGGAGCAAAGCGCGGAGCGCCATTTTTAAAAGTTTCCGGGTCCGAGGCGTTTTATATATATATATATATATATATATATATATATATTTTAATATTTTAATATTTTTTATATTTTTTTTATTTTGATGCATATATGTCAACAAAAACATGTAGAATGATGAATTAGACAAAAAACATAAAAACATAGATTGAATCATATAACATCAATCATCTAGAAGTTATAATCTTCATCAACCACGCCCACGAGTTGGAAGCATACAACATATTGACTCTTGAGTCTCGCAAATCATCAATATGAAGGTTTCAAGCTTTCAAAATTCAATATATAACATTTATCATCATTGATAATTTGATATATAACATTTATCATCATTGATTTCAAATTTCAATATCTAACATTTATCATCATTGATTCATTGATTTCAAAATTCAATATACATTTATCATCATTCATTCATTGATTTCAAAATTCAATATATAACATTTATCATCATTGATATTATATAACATTTATCATCATTGATTCATTGATCACCATATAACTTTCATGAAGCATCATATTCATAATTCATAATGACTTGTAAACAGTGAACTTATAAACGCCAACTTCAAAGTTTCACCTTTCAAATTCAAACTTCAAACTTAAATTGTCATTAAATATATGAAATCAGAAAGAGTCAAGTTTCAACTGTTCAACTGTCAACAACAAATAGAAAATAGTAAACAACAAATATATTTTATCTGGTTGGCCCCTTGCCACGCCCACGAGAAATGTCTAATTTTTGTGAGCCACGAGGAAATGTTGGTCTTCTAGTACTCTCAGGAGTACCACGACCACGACTAGAAGGTGGAGGCTAGATCTGCAAAGGAACAATAGTGTGATATCGAGGAGTGGCACTGGCACTGGCACTGGCACCCGCACTGCTACCAGTAGATGGTGGGACTGGCCCTGTGTGTGGCAGTGCTGCTGATGCTTCATCATCATCCCTATAAAGTTTTGCTTCCAATTCTTCCAGATATAACGTGTCGTCCTCCAAATTATCATCCTCTGGGTTGTTGTCCCAGACTCTGTATGATTGATCCTCATTTGCCCGATCACAGTAATGGCTCAACAACCTCAAGTTATAATGCACATAAACCAAGCTTTCAGCTTGGTTTTCATTCAGCCTGTTTCTTCTCACATTGTGTATAAAGCTGTAGGTGCTCCAACACCTCTCTGCAGAAGAAGTGTTCACAACATGTGAGAGAACTTTTTTAGCCAACTTTGGCAAAAGTCCCATGCCGCCATATGCTTCCCACCATGTGAGAGCATCAAATCTGTCCCTGTCTTCCATTGCATGGAAAGAGCCAAAGTTAGCAGTGCAACTGAAGTATTTGCCTAATTCAAGGCACAATCTAGCACACTCTTCCCTGTCAAGTACCATCGTCCAATGCCTTCATGTACCCTTCTTGTACCTCTGGATCTGTGCGAGGTTTCACCCTAACCCCACCTCCAGGTGCAGGTTGGCCCAACCAAGATGGAGAGTAATATTTTGGCATAAGGATATATCCCAAAGCATGTAGTGGAACATTGAGTTTATTCCACCGTGCACACACACAGTCATGAATCATAGCATACAAGTTGGGATCATTATCCTTAACAATATCTTTTATTTGCCCCAACATACTATCCATCTGCTCCTAAACCTCTCCAATCACTGGTTTATCAGTATCTGCAAAGCAAATCATGTTATAAATGGGCTTGGTAAAACTCACAATTTCCCTCATACATGCCCAAAACAGAGGGTCAAGGGCGGTCTCCTCCACATGTTCGAAACCTTGCCTGTCAACTATTGTTGCCGCCCTGTCCTTTAATAGCTGCCAGTGTGGGCTTGATACCATTGCAGCCAATGACTCTCTTACCTTCAAAAGGCGCTTGAAGGTGAGGTAATAGCTAGCAAATCTAGTTTTTGCTATTTTCAACAACTCCAATTTGGAGTGAGTACGGAAAAGCCCATGGGTATTGCTATGATTTGTTATAAATTTTATCATTTTTTTACCTCTCTTGTACAAATCACCAAGCCATTTGAATTGAGGTTGTTTGTTTTTGATGATATCATGCATCAAAAGGTTCATTGTGTGAACCAAACACCCAGACCAAAAAATGTTGGGGTATTTATCCTCAATAATTGCTCCTGCTGCCTTACAGTTAGCAGCATTATCAATGATGACTTGTATGACATTGTATGGCCCAGTCTTTTCAATTATTGCAAGTAATGGTTCTGCAATGTTAATGCCGATCTTGAATTTGTCTGAATCATCATATGCTGACAGGAAGATTGCACCACTAACCGACACAGCCAAAACACTTATCAATGGCTTTCCTTTTACATTGGTCCATCCATCGGAGACAATGGACACCCCATGCTCATTCCACGAATTTGTCATTCTAGCCAAAGAATGGTTTATTTTAGCTTTTTCATGATCAAGACCCACGGTTCTGGCCTTGTCATACCCAGGGCTTTTGTATCCTTTGGGGGCATCATTAATGGCAAAAACCATTTCATGCCAATAAGGTGAGCGAAGAACATTGAATGGCACCCCACATGCATATAGAAACCGGTAAACTTTTGAATCCACACATTCCTACACCCTTCGCCTAGGAAATCGGATATGGTTCTACGCCTTAATCCAATGCCACTGCCTCCAAAACCACTGGCATGGGTGGAAGTTGAACTTGTTTGTCCATGATGTGTTGGGCCTGAATCAACGAAACCCCTAGATCTTTTAAATGATCTCTGTAGGGCAACCCCCTCTTCCTTCCTATATATCTCTCTCAGTGGTGCTAGCACATAAGTACAAACTTTGATTCCAAGATTTTTAGTTCCATCTCCTGGCATTATCCCACAAAGGTGCCTTCTCAGACGAGTGTATGAACCATGGTATTGTTTATTGCAATGGGGGCAAATAAATTTAGTGGTTCCACCACCTTTCCCTCCTTCCATTTTCTGAACATATTTCCACAAAGGATATTGGTCTTGTTTAGTTGGGGATTCTATGTTCTCAGGGTCTCCACTCCCCACTTCCTCCTCAGCATAATCCTCCTCCTCTTCAGGATTTTCTTCAGATCCACCATAACCCTCCTCTTCATCCTCTTCTCTGATTTGCCTCTTTCTTCTAGCACTCTCCAACACCATTATCACAAAGAAAGGAACCAACATGAGGAAAATTCCTAGCCATATAGCCATGATGGAAACAAGTTTCAAGTTTCTAGAATCTAGCCCGCAAAACAAATGGAAAAATGCCAAATGGGAATAGGAAATGCAACATAGGAAAAAAACAATTCATTTTTAAAGTTTTAAATCCAATAAAATGCAACATTCAAGAAAAATTCAAGTTTTCATTTTTAAAAAATTTAACAATCTACAAATTCATCCTAGAAAATACAAAATTGGATTAGAAGGCCTACCTCTTTCTTGCAATCCTCCTGTCAGCCTTGCTCCTTGCTCTCCTGTCAGCTTTGCTCCTTGCTCTCCTGTCAGCCTTGCGCTCTCCTTGCTCTCCTTATTGCTCTCTCTCTCAACTCAACAAACAATAAAATGCAAAATGAAACCCCCCCGCCATTTTAAACAATTTGATTTTTCTCAAAAAAAAATCCGCGCGGCGGGAAACGTTTTTTTTGCCGGGAGCGAACGCTTCCGGCGTTTAAAAAATGCTCCCGAAGCGTTTTTTAAACGTCGGAAGCACTCAGGGAGCGTTCGCTCCCGAGCGCTTCCTGAAACGCTCCCGAAAAAACAGGGAGCATTTTAACAGATTCGGAAACGCTCTCCCGAAAACACTCCCGTCAGGAAGCGTTTTCAAGAGCGCGTTTCCGAGCGTTTCCGAAACGCTCCCGCACGGAGCGCGTTTCGGAAACGGGAGCGAAGGGGGTTTGAAGCTTCCCCGCAACCTTGTCCCCAGCAACTGACTGTTGCTACTCTGGAAATTGATCTACCAAAAAATTGAACTGTTGAAGTGTCTCAAGTGTCTTCTCCATCACGACATCGATCTCCTCTTATAATCCATTGTTGGAGCACCAACGGCTAAGATTAGAACATAATCGATGGCTAGGATCATCTTTGGATCGATCCGTGTGAGTTTCTAGACTATTCTCGCCTTGACTTAATTAACATTGATTAGTTAACTAGTTTTCTTAAGTTTATACTTAGGAAACATTAAAAAAATTAGTTAATAATGTAATTAAGTCACTTCTAGGCGAAATTTCCAAGAAACAATTTCTAGGCTTTGGAGATCTCATGTATTCTAGCCTCTCCACCAAATTTCAAGGCTAGAACACATCCGATGCTACAAAAACTAACACCTATCACCTTGCTTCCCGAGAAAGCAAACCATACAATCGAGACTCTCTTGTGAATAGGCCTTCGGAATCACTCCTTATCCTTTCTTTGACCACTCATCTTGTGATTCCTTTTATACCAAGTCTCCTCCCATCGGTGAAAGTCCATAAAGAGCAAGGATCTATAGGTGAGGTGACAGTGGGCTACCGCTCCATTGTTTCCCTTGACCTAGTAGTTGCCCTTTTAGGATCCCCTCCTAGGATCCCTGCTAGTTTGAGCGGTAATAGAGCCCAAGGGCTAGCATACCTATAAATCTCTATTAAATCTCAAGATAAACTGTTAGATCATATAGTGAATCGGATCACATAAGATAACTCATAACAATAGCATGTTATTATCACCGACAAATAAAATAACAGTTAAATATGCAGCACAATATAGAAGATAAACACATAACTAGCACATACCACTAATCAGCGGATAGAAGAACACCATGAACTGAACCCCAAAGTTTTTCTATTATGAGAAAAAATGTTTCCAGTAGAGTAGAAGCTCAGTACATGGGTTACAAAATCACCTCATCCAAAGATGGGAAATAGAAGCTAAAGGGCTTCCTTATATAGAGAAAACCCCTCCAAGTGGAAAATGTTGATTTTTGTAGCATCAAAAAGTGTTCCAAGTCTCAAACTTTGCAAGGAGGCTTGGACAGCAGTATTCCAAATAACCCAAAAACCGTTTGTGGAAATTCCACTCGATTCATGACTTATTAAAATAATCATTTATTTTAATGAAGACCGTAAGTCTAAACTTATGGAAATGAAATAATTAAAGGGTATTAATAAGTCACAGTGTGAATTTTCTAAAAAACAAAGGTCAAGTCAAGTTTTAGTCTTAGCCATTGATTAACTTCTAATCTGGGTCATTGATTCTCCAATGAGAAGATCATAAAAGAAGGCTTGAGGTTCATTTGGAAAATAAGTCGGGCATACACTCAGTACCGAAGGAGATCGATTCTAAAGTAAGAGAATTTGATTTCAGTGGGAGAGTTGCAGGGCAAAGATTTTGCAGAAGCAAAAGGAGGAGGGATTCAGCAAGTGACCGAGGTCAGGGACAGAGGGAAGCAGATGGAGGAGGGAGTTAGCAAGTGACTGAGGTCAGGGACAAAGGGAAGCAATGGGCCACAGGAGGCAGCTCTAGGCTACAGTGCAGTGAACCCACACAGACCCTACGCAGAGTTACGCAGTCCAGCGCTGGGACTGCGCAGAGAAACACGTAGACACGTACAGGAGATAGCAAAAGCTGATCAGGGTGTCAAAGATTTGTCGAAAGGAGCCGAGAATTCCGTCTCAAGTGTTTCAGATTTTATCTGCCAGTATTTTTCCTTGTAAAGAAATCATTTGCTGAAGAATTTAATAAAATCCTCATCTGTTGCACCAGTTTTCCCGCATTGGGTTTTCCCGGGGACAATTGTGCAAAAATAATTGTGTACATGTGATTGATTCTTGTGCTTATGTCCTTTGCTATTCATTTCTCTGCATATATATTTGTGAATGTTGCAATGGTATTTATTTCGATATTTGCCAGAAGATTTCTGAAAATAACTTATTGAAATAATAAGTAGGAGGAATAAATCTATCACTGCAACTATATAGTTTTCAGATTGAAAATTTCACAGAAAATAATGGCTAGTTGGCTTGATCCTCGTCAAAATAATCTTGACCGTCAAAAATAACTTCATCTTTTAATCTCCACCTTCGAATTTTTATTTTGAGGAAAAATTCAAATTTCTCTTAAAACCCATTTTTTATTAATCCAAAAATTAATATTTTGGATTAATTTCCTCAAAAAATTGACTTTGACTTAACCACCAAAGTCCAAGGGCTTAAATTTTCTTAAAATATCTATTTTTCCCTTGGTGAAGTACCTCCAAAATTTGACTTCTTTTTTACCCACGAATATTTTATTATTTCCCACTTAGAGATAAATTATTTTTTTATAATTATTTTTGGGCTCAAAATTAATTAATTTTTTGGCTTAGGATTTTTATTTAATTTAGCCAAAAAAATTAATTAATTGACTCTAGGGGGGATTAATAATTTTTCCACCCTCAAATATTTTAGCCATGGTTTCTAATTGCGAGGGACCATGCACTAAAATATTTTTACATCAAAATAATTACAATATCAACCCTTAGAAGGGGAAAACACCTTTAGACATAGACCCTCAAGATATTACCCAATTTTGCGACACAATATGATCTAGTATGAAACCAAGTGTGCTTATAATAGAATAATTTGGCCATGGTGTTTTGATTACGAAGGACCATGCACTAAAATTATTTCTAAACACACTTTTACATCAGACCCGATAAACACTAGGACTCACCTAAGACCTCGTCAACGAATTCCACCCTAGCATTGGGGTTTAAGCTGGAAGAACTCTGTCAATTATGTGTGTTTACAAACGCACATAATTCGGTGAGGTTAAAAAACTTCCTAGGATGAAATCCTTTTCCAAAATCAAAGGCTTACCTAGTTGTTGTTGCATAATTAAATGGTCATACTAGCATCATTTACAAAAAACTTTGCAGAAATTGGGTTTACAATGATGAATTCATGGTTACTAATGACTTTGATCATTAAAAAAAATTTCACTTCCTTGTATACTGCTTTCTCGGCCTGTTGACAAAGTGTGGTCAACACACCTTATGTGTGTCTATGCAGCAAGTTGCCAAGAGCTTAGCAACATTGCTAATCAGAATGGTAACAAGTCTCTAAAAGATCAATTGGTAGACATGGAAGAATTTTTAGCAGAATCCTCAAGCATTTCAAAATCATGTTACTTGCCAGTGTATAGAGTTGATGGCATCTTCCACCTGGTTAAAAGTCTGATTTATTGTGCGGAGGAACTCAAGGATGCAACTAAGCAACAACTGTGGGACATACAGGATCTGAATGAGGATTCTATTTGACATTATGTTGACAGGCCCACCACCAAAAAGAATGTATTATTAATTTTTATCACCAAAGCTAAGAATTCTTTAAAAAACTTTAGAAACATTTTATGTGATGTTTTGTCCATCCACAAGAATGAGGCTTTCCCCAAAGTCTATGGATTGACGAACTTTTTAACATGATTAGAGTGTGTTGACCACTCTTTGTCAACAACCCCATAGCAGTACACCCATTTTTTCGCAAAGGGATCTATCATGTTCGAGTGTTCATGCCATTCAGATTTCATCATCAGTCGACAGTTTTATAAATTATGTAAACCCATTCTGCATGTTTATAATGTAAATGATCTTAGCAAAACCATCATGTATGTAACAACCTAGGTAAGCCTAGTATTTTGGTGACAATTTCTATCCTAGGAGGTTTTTCGTCTAACTGATTCATTTGTGTTTCTTGACATAAATGATCGACAGAATTTTTCCCCTCCAGCATCACCCCAAAGCTAGGGTAGATTTTGACGTCAAGATACTAAGTGAGCCCTAGTGTTTTTTATCGAGTATTTGTTAAGTAATCTAGGAATGATCCTAGCTAATTGGCTAGATCATTTTATTATAGATTGTTAGGTCTACTAGATCATATCTTGAGTCACAGAATTGAGTAGATTATTGAGGGTCTATTACGAACGGGTGTTCCCCTCATGGTTTAATGTATTAATCTTATGTAAAGAGGGTTGGAAAATAATTAATTCCCTCGTGAGTCAATTAATTAAATTTGTTGGCCAAATTAAATTAAAAATCCTAAGCCAGAAATTTAATTAATCTTGTCCTAGGTAGAATTAAATTTTTCAAAGGAAAAATTCGTGGGTCCCTAAAAAATAAATTTTTAAGAGTCCCGAGCCAAGGGAATATTGAAAATTTTGAGAAATTTTGGACCCTTGGGCCTTGGTAGTTCAGTCAAAATCAACTTTTCGAGGTAATTAACTCAAAAATATTATTTTGAGTTAATTAAAAGGGAATTAATTGAAAAATTCGAAATTCCTCAAAGGATTATAATTTCGACGGACGAGATTAAAAGATAATCAAATCCTTTTCGACGGTAGAGATTACTTTGACAAGGATCAAGTGAACTAGCCGTTGGAGATTTTACCTATAAATTAGAGGTCAGTGTCAGTCTGATTTTTCAACTGATCTCTTGATCGTGTACTAGCTCTGGAAGCTCTCCTATAATACTTTTCTGGAATAATATAAACGAAGTCTTTGGGGTTTTATTTTGATGGTTGTGTTCCTCTTCAGCATTTTATTGTAAACTTGTTCTTTATATTCTTTTGGTGATTATTTCAATGAATTGTTGATTAATGGCTCTTGTAGAGTAATCTATTGCACAGATATCTTGCTTAGGTTACTGGATTTAGAGTAAGAATATTAATTGGATTGAGTTAGCAGCTATCTCTAACTCTTGAAAGTTCTATTTTTTATCTTATTTCTCTATTGATTTAACAATTTAACTTTAAGTGTGCAGAAATCTTTCGGTTTTAGAATTGGTCGTTTGGGCAAGTCCTCGGCTGGACCAGCTGACTCCCAAAGAAATAAGATCTGAAGAGCCCTCCGAATCTAATTCCCCAGGCTTATCTTAAATTCCATTTTTTGCAGGTTTTTTCTAGGACTTGTGCCTAAAATAAAAATTTATCTTAATCTTTTACTGAATTTAAAGTTAGATGTGGCTAGTAAGAGCCTTAGATCTCCAGATCTGGGAGCAAAGTCAGACTTAACACTCCTTAGTTCTGGTAGATCTGTAAATATATTGTATAGATCTGTATTTTTTAGTGATTTAGAATTTATTTTAGTTTTTCTGATTCCTAACTTGGGATCAGGGTTTCATTTTCGACTTTGTAAAGTTGTTGGATATTTGGGTTTTCTTGTTTCTAGTTTGTGCAAGTGATCTTTGAGGGTTTTCAGAGAAATGTTTTAGATCTGAGATAGATCTAGGCCCTGGAGGGTAAGATCTGATCTCAAGTCTGATCTCAAGATTAGGATTTTGCAGAAATATTCAAGTCAAATTTTAAATCTGAGTTTCTATGTAAATTTAACTACTGGACACAAGGAAAATTTTGAAAAAAAAAATTATGCACCAACTATGCCAATGTTTTCCTCTGCTGGCTCCTCGATTTTTCATTTGTTGTTGCATTCTTGTTGCTGCCAACTACTTGTTTATTGCGTCCTTCTTCCCCCACGACCTACAGCAAACCCTCTGCATTTATTTCTGTTGGATCATCATGCAGCCTTCACGCTCCTCATTTGTTGTCATTAAATCTGAGCTCCCTCTCTCCAGCATCCTTTGCTTGCTGTGTACCACTGCTCATTCCTCTGCGTCCATTCATCCGCTACCATCTCCCTTCGCATTCATCCATCAGTCGGCTTCCCTTTGCTACGTAAGCAGCCTTCATTTCATTCTCCACGTTGCCCTCCTTGCTGCGTCCCTGCCTGCACACGTTCTTGTCCTCTCCCTCCATGTCCATCTTCATTTGTTGCAGCTCCATCCCTATGTTTGTTATCCGATGCCCTTCTTCCTCTTCTTCACACGCTCATCCTCCTCCCGCTCACTTGCATTCATAACACAACAAAACATTAACATAACTTTAACTTACAACATTTCGATTTGATTTTTTTTGTTTAGTTTGATTTTTAAATTTAAAACTTTATAACTTTCGACTTTAACCTTATATTTTTATTTTTATTTTTAGATTTGAACTTTTTGATATTTAAATTTTTTAACATTTTAATCTGTATAAAGTTTTTTTTTAACATTTCAAATTGTGATTTTATTTTATTTTATTAGCTTTTAACATTTCTTTTAAATTTGTATAATAGTTTTTAAGATTTGTATTTTAATTTCATTAACTTTAAAGAATATTCAAAAACTTCAAAAAATCTAATCCTAACTTCAAAAAATTTTAAAATCAAAAATTTGTCTATAGTTTAATTTTTAATTCTTTTTGTATAAAAAATTTTGGAATTATAATTTTTGGGACATTGAGGTTTTTGGATCCTTTAAGCTTGTGGAGAAATTTCTATAGTTGACGCAATTTAATTTTTTAATATCCTAAGTTTAACTATAGGAGAAAATTTAATTTTTGGATTTGCATTATTTTAAAATATCATTTAATCCATAAGTTGTTTGACGAAGTGTTTATTGAGCATCGACATTTCATGGTATATCTTGATGAATAATTTTTTAAATTTAAATGCTAATTATTTTCACATGCTTCAACTGGGTTTGATGATCATTGGCATCTGAATTTTTAAATGTTTTCCATCGATTAAAACTGCCTAAGGTGTGATTAACTCTTGTTTCATTTACTTGAATTTGGATATTTATTGAATATAATGTTTGGAAAATTCTTTCAAGTAAGTGTAATCGATATCTTATTTTTGTGGATCCGCAACGAATGGTATATCTTTTAATTGAGCAATCTTTTGACATCTTCATAATTGGCACTCTCGCTTAAGTACTTAATGGTTAGATCAGATTATTTATAATCTAAGTGCTTTAAGTTTTTTAACATCACCTCTCATCTTCGAAGCTTGCTTCATCTCGCCCCTTCAAATCATTTTCCTTACATTCTGCATTCTAAGTTAACATTGCATAACAACAGTTTCTCATCAAGTACTTGGCCCTAAATTCTTAGCAAGATAGCTGACTCCATAAGGCACTGGTATCAATCATCCGAATCTAACTGAATCCTTTAATCTTGCTAGATCCTTTACAAGTATTTGGTCGTTTAATTGTGTCTCCTGAACTAGTTGATTCTCAACTAGTTCTCCTTCATTCCATTTCCATAGAGCCTACCCCCTTTAGTCTGTTATAAGGAGACAGCTTAAATAGAGAGATTGGAGATCAGGGTGACAGCGCCCAATCTCAGCCATTGTCGTGGTGCCTAGACATTCTGTGCAACAATAGAGTGCATGGACAACCAAATAGAAAGTTGAATAGCCAGAGGGAGCTCAACCGTTTTGATAACCGTCAACTATTTTGTATAAATATATATAAACAAGCTAAGAAAAGAGATCTTGGAATTAAATGCCAATCTGGAATGAAGTGATTTACATTCAAATTCTTCCTTTTGAATATGCAAATGAATTAGGTTTCATTGTGTAGGCTTACTCCTCTTTCAGTTGTAGATTCAAGTATTTCATTTCAACACATGCAAATATTTCGTAGTTTAGAATCTGTTTTCTGCACTCTATTTGCTTTACTTTTTCAAAAATATAAAAATCTAATACTCAAATGAATCCAACAATCAGTACTTCAAACTGGAAGATTCATCAATAAGGGCAGGAATCCTGCTGAAGGTTTTGGCTTACTCCTTTTTCTGCAATAGATTCAAGTATTTCATTTCAGCACTTGCAAATCTTTCGTAGTTTCAATTTCATTTTTTGCACTCTAACTACTTCTTTTAAAATATAAAACTCTTAGGAGATGACTAGATAATTAGGTTGCATGGTAGAGATCTTTGGGGCACAATTATGCCTCAGAAATTGCTTTATTGTGGAAGAGGAGGAGCACGGCAACATTCCATGATACCTAGCAAATTCAAGTTAGGGAAATTGTTGGCCTGTATGGTTGAGTTAGTAGATAAGATTACAACTGAGCTTGATATCTTGAGTAAAAATATAGACTCCTTGGAACAAGGAGTTAAAGTTGGCGTGTTTGCTTTTCTGTCAAAGACGCATTTTCCAAAAAAAATGGAGGCTTTCTACTGATAAGTAAATACCATGAAGCTCACAGGGTGTAGCTCAATTGGTGATCGCCTTGTTATGAAGTCATATGTAAAGCAAGAGATTTAATGTTCAAATCCCCATGGATTAGACCAACAAAAAAAAAATAAGTAAATGCCATGAATGTTGATGTTTATACCATTAGGTTGACACTTAAGATTCTTGGAATCTTGGTGAGGTTTATGAAATCTGGCTTATATGAGAATTTTCCAACACTTGTTTGCTGATGATGTTTTCTTCAACAAGAAATAGGTATAATTTTGCTGCACATTATTGATGTCATAGACATTGTCTAAACCGTTGATGCCATAAATGATATAACAACATTAGATGAAAAATGTTGTTCAAAATCAACATATCATCTCCACAGAAGATATCGGAACAAAGAGGAAACCAACATAGTATTCATGAAATGAAGTAAATAAAATATTGATCAAAAAATTACAAATGTCAATATCATCTATTAAACTCCTTTTTTAGAAAGAACAAGTACCTTCAGTCTAGCCAAAGTCCTCACTGTCTGAGTTTTCTCTGCTTTCCTTAATTGAGAGTTTGCCCATTCTGTCCTGAAAAAAGAAGGATCTGTGTACCTTGTCAAACAAGCTCCAGCCCCTGCAACATCAAACCTGAAAAAGTATAATTGACAAAATTAGAGCATGTATAATACAGAAATAATATATCATATAACCAAACTGTAGAAGATGAACTACTGTGTTTTAATAAAGGCTAAATCCTGATAATGATTCCTTGATCCAAGAAAACAACTATGATTATACTTGTCTAGCACAAAAAGTCTTGGAGGCCCTCTACACATCTCATAGGATTTCCATATGAAGCGAGGCAAGTCACGTTGAGTGAGATGAATCTGATCACTTTGGATATTAGCACGCCAGTCAGCACCTGCAAGTATGTACTCTGTTCATATCAAATTGAAGAATAAGACCTATAAACTGATAAATAAATGTCATTTTATTGAATTATTGGTATATTTTTTAGGCATACCTTACTAAGCAAGAAAACCATTCAAAACTGTTATCGACACTTCTATTTTATAGAACATCAACATTAAATTGCCAAACTATTAGCATCGAATAATTCTTTGGACAACCACACAAACTAGTAACATTGACCAAATGACTTTAAATCAAAGTTCTTCTTTAAGGCTTGTGCACTTACATTTTCCCACATAACAGCATCCTACAATCCAGCATGCAGTGACATAAAGGCATTCTACCATCCTACATGCAATAGGATATTCTTCATAGCTAGTTCACTTGAAAAATATAAAGGAAGAGCTGATTTGCTTGGATGCAACAAGAGACTGCTTAGCTAGAGGAAACAAGCTGCAACATCAATATGAAAAACGTAATATGGAAAGCTAAGCAAAAGAATGATATTATCCCAAGCTATGATATTCAATACGAAGGGGCATGATAGAGAAAGTCATGTCAACAAAATATGTTACCCCAAGGGGTTCAAGGACGAAGGATCAGATTCAAAGACCAGGGCAGGATAACTGCCAAAATTTAGGGATGCCACATGCAAGAAGGAACATAAAACATCAGAAAATATAGAAAATGCAAATAAAAGATCTAAAACCCTGAAGCTTCTCAAACCCCTAGAATCAGAAATCTTTAGCATTTCTAATCAGTTCATCAGTTTGATATATGCATGAATCATTTTTGTGATTCATCGTTTATGATATAGCATGAAAAAAAACTTCAATAACAAACTTATCCACCAAATCTATAATCAACATAAAAGTATAAATTGATTATAGTACTTTATTAAACTATTCATTTCCCCAAAATATATTGTAGTCCAAAATATTTTATATGTATTTGTATTTCAGTATAAAAAATCAGTTTATAAGACCACAAAAAACAAAGCAGACAATATCTAGTCATATTATTGGTGCGGAGAAGTGTAGAGAAAACAGGAGAAGAATCGAAGACAATTCATATTCAAATTGAAAAATTCATCTTCTGAACAATTTCTAAGTAGAGAATGGATCCCTCTGGTGTAGCTTTTCTATTTCAAGCTGAAAATTACTCCTTTGTCTCCTCAAACCTGGTACTGAACCTGATATTCATATTTTTTGCCTTTGGGTGAGGCTAAATTTTTTCCTTTGCATATATTAGTTGGGTTAGAGTTAGAAAACTAGTGATCTAGTTCATGGGTCAGCTATTTTTCGGCTGGAGCATTGTTTACTTTTTCTTTTTTGAAATTTAAGACTATGGGAAAACAGAAATAAAAATAAAATTCAAAAAAGTACCCAAAAAAGCCCACGATATTCAAGACGACTTAACATACTTGGAACAATATTTTCGAACTCGGACTCGGCCTCCAAATGATTGAGGATTCAATCGGACTTGTCTCAGACTTCGCTCAAATCAAACTGATTTGAATGTTATGACTTGGTAAACTAAAAACTACATCAAATAATAAAATTTTAATGAAATAAATTATTTTAAGATTCCAAAGCTTTAGGGACAAAATGTGCAAAGTTTGATCATGTATAGCATTTAAGGGTGAACATATCAAAATGGCACTTACTGCAATACATAATTGAAAAAAAAAAATACATGGTCATCAAGGCACCAAATAACCTCTAAAGTCCAAAAAACAACAAGCTACAAGCTACTAGCCTACTACATAACACTGATCAACATGATCCATCAAACTCATCACCAGTGCTGGAAATGGGATCCCCGTCCCGAGCTAGGCTTGCCATGTCTGGTCCTATGTCTACAAGTGGATCAGAATCCAAGTGAATCCACTCAAAGTCATCAATATCAGGATCAAACTCTGCCGGTTTAGTCTCTTCTACCCATTCTAAGCTTGGATCAATATCATCCAACGCAATGGGATCTATATCAGGTCTTTGTTAAGTTACTAGAGTAGCTATTTTCGCATTCTGGAACTCCTATATTTAGGAGTTAGAACTTCTATATTTAACATGTCTATTTTTGGCAGGTCTATATTTCATAGGTGGCATGTAAAAGAGGAGCAGAGTGACATTTGGCATCTTTTGATGGTTTACTGGACATGTCTTTTGTTCAAAGCAATTCAGTTTGTTGGAATTCTGAAAACTACTAAGTCTACTAGATTTTGGATGTAATGTGAAATTATTTTTTCATTGTATGAGGTTTGATGAGGTTGGAACCCTTCTCAAACATCCTAAAGCAATTAATGATAATATAAAAATTTGAAGTAAAAGTTTTTGCCGTAATTATATTTATCATTTCACTTTATTAGTTTATTTATATTTCCCTTTCTACCCTATAAATAAAGCGAAAAGGTAAATATAAATAAAGAGAAAACGTTTTCTTTAACAATTTTATATTATCGTTCAAGTTTAGCTTGTGACTCCAAAAACTACAAATGCTCACAAGTGATCAATGGAGTGTGCATTTATGGTTTAGGGTGAGAGAAACTGTTAAAATTGGACAACTAGGTCCAAACTCCATGTTCTGATGCTCAGATGAAGACACCCATATTTTTATTGGGTTCCTCTTTCGAAGAGGTGCAAGATTGATCTAAAGATCATCTTGATCCAATGAGCAGAACATTTATTTTGAATTTATTTTTAATACTTTCAAAATATGTGCAGGTCGGCCTTAAGGTTTTACACCCCTAGCAAATGTGTCACACACCCTCAGTGATTGATATAAATAGAGTCAACGTTGGAGGACATTTCACTCATCTCATCCTCACACATCATCTCTCCTCTTCTGATTGGTTCAAGCTCCTTGGAGGCAGTTTTCCGTTCACACGTGGGAAAGAAGGACGAAGAGAATTCTGTTGCAACTAGGGTTTCCACGCAGGTTTGACCAGCGTTGACTTTGGTCAACGCATGGTCCAAAGGAGATGATTTTTGGTGCAGACTTCGATTTATGCAGGCCGTACATCTTGGCACAAGAACCAAGGGCAAAGGTTGATCGAAGACCGAGCTGCGTTGACTTTTACTTGCTGTTGTTTTGCGTTGACTTTTCTAGGGCAGCTTTAACTTTTCTGGGGTTGACTTTGAGTTGACCGTGTGGTTGTTTTGAGGGTTGTTGTGACACATGTTGGGTTGGCTGACCAAGGAGACTTTGTTGGTTGAAGCATCCTGTTGACCGCCGTAACACTCCAACACATTTATATGTTTCTGGTTTGTCTTCTGTTGATCTACTGGTATGTTCTATCAGCATTTTACTTGATTGTTTATGTGATTGTTGTAGTGAAAGTAAAGTTGCATCAAGCATAGAACATCTACATAAATTTTCATGGTATCAGAGCTGAGGTAAAGACAAGCTCTATTTGTAGCAATCACCGAAGAAGAAAATGGGTTCCACAAACTATGGCTTCAAGGAGGATGACAAATTGACTGGGAAGGATGACTTCCATGCTTGGAAGATGATATTGGATCTTAAATTGGAAGACCAAGATGTCATGGACTATGTGCAGGGTAAAATCCAAGAACCTCCATCCACTGCTACTGCTGCTGCCAAAACAAAGTACAAGAAGGGGGAGATCAAAGCAAAGCTGATGATCAGGGAATCCATTAATAAAAGTCTGGTGGCCTACATCTTTGAGTTGGGCACATCCAAAGAGATGTATGATAAGTTGGTCCTCATGTTCAAGGCCAACAATGCAAATCAAGTACTATTCTTCAAGAATCAATTGAAGAATCTGAAGAAAGGCAGGGATGAGTCCGTTCAATCATACTTTTTGAAGCTGACCAAGATTAGGAACAATATGTTTGCTATTGGGGAGACAATAGCTGATCGAGAAATGGTACTCACCACACTTGGAGAGCTCCCATCTGAATGGCATGTGTTCAACACTACCATTCTAAATAATAACGTGATACGGTATACCTGACTTTGACGAAGTACTGTCAAGATGCGTTCAAGAAGAGACAAGAATGAAGGAGTATGGAAATGAAGGAAATGTTACCTACACTGCTCATTCTAGAAAGAATGAACTTTGGTGGTCCAAAGAACAAAGGAAAAGTAGGGGGCCAAGGAAAGAAGGGCAAGTGTTTCATTGGTCATAGGCCAGGTCACTGTGCTAGAGAATGTCCTTTCAAGAAGGATTCTCCCGATAGTGATGACAACAACAACAACTGGAGGAATGGCAATCAAAGGAACAACAGGTTCAAGGGAAAGAGGAAGGCTCCCTCCGGCCGAAATGATCAACCTTTCAAAAGGTCAAGAAACTCGAGGTATGAGGAATCAAATGTTGTTGATAAAAGAAATGAATACATTCTTGTATCTGCCCTCTCTGTTGCATCTCCACCCGACACTATGGATGTCTGGTTGATAGATAGTGGTGCCTCAAGGCACATCACTGGGTTCAAGGAAGCACTCTCTGATATGGTTGAGAAGGATACTAATCTAGAAATTATTCTTGGAGATAATGCCACATATCCCGTGAAAGGGACAGGGACTGTGACCATCCACTTGTCTCAAGGTCAAGTCCTCCACTTGCAGGATGTACTCTATGTACCTAATTTGAAGAAGAACCTTGTATCTATATCGGCCATGGAAGACAAAGGTTTCAATGTGGCATTCACTGATGGAAAGGTGCGCATGTGGAAGAAGAGCTTCAAGGAAGCTATCACGATTGGGTTTAGAGTTGATACACTCTACCAGGTTGGAGGAAGTCCACTGGGAGCGATGACATGTGATACTATCCCACAGACTGAACTATGGCACTGAAGGTTTGAACACCTTTACTACAAGGCCCTTCCCGAAGCAAGGAAGGTGGTGACACGGATGCCCGAGTTTTCAAATAATCATGAAGGTGTATGTAAGGGTTGTGCCGAAGGAAAGCATACAAAGAGACCTTTCCCCTCAAGTGTCACAAAGACAACTGATGTCTTGCAATTGATCCATTTTGATCTATCTGGTATGTTTCCCGTGATATCCTTTGGAGGATGTTCTTATTATATGACGTTCACAAATGACTTCTCTCGCAAAACCTGGATATACTTCTTAAAGAAGAAGGATGAGGCTTTCATGTGGTTCCGTACCTTCAAAGCCTTGGTGGAAAATATGACAGGGAAGAAGATCAAGGTTTTGAGAACTGATAATGGCACTGAATATGAGACAAACGAGTTCAAGGACTTTTGCAGAGAAGCTGGCATCAAGAGGAGACCACACCTGTCTATACTCCTGAGCAAAATGGTGTTGTTGAACGAAAGAATGGGACCATTGTGGAAGTTGCCCGTGTCATGTTATGTGACCAAGGTCTACCGAATTTTTTGTGGGGAGAAGCTGCAAGCACTGTTGTGTACATACAAAACCGATGCCCGCATTCCAATCTAGACTCCAAAACCCCCGAAGAGGTTTTCTCTGGTAAGAAACCTGACCTCTCACATTTTAAATTTTTTGGATGTCCTGTTTATTTTCATTTGCCAAAAGAAAAGAGGAGCAAGCTGGATGCTTCTGAGAAGAAAGGAATGTTTGTCGGCTACAGTGAAACTTCGAAGGCCTATAAAGTCTATGTGCCTGGTCAAAGGGAAGTGGAGATATGCCACGATGTCACCTTTGATGAAGATGCTTCCCTAAGGAAAGTAGTCAATCTTCCGAGATCTGAGGAAGATCATGAAGTAAGGCCTGGAAATCAAGAGGAACCAAAGGATGAGACGATACCTGATATTGAAGGACCGATGGGCCCGATTGATCCACCTCTTTCACTGGGAAAGAGACCATCATGGCTCAAGGACACTCTCAAGGATGCTGAGGGACATGCGACCCCAAGGGGGACATTCCGTGAAAGCAAGAAGCCGAGTAGATACCAAGGGTATCTAGTAGCCATGAGTACTATTGTACAATCTGAGCCTGGATCTTTTGAGGAAGTCGTAAAGCATCAAGTCTGGAAGGATGCTATGCACGAAGAGTATGAGTCCATAATGAAGAATGATGTATGAGATGTGGTTCCAAGACCGAAGGACAAAGCAGTTGTCACCTCAAAATGGCTCTACAAGATCCAGCATGGATCTGATGGAAGTGCTGAAAAGTTCAAGGCAAGATTCGTTGCCTGTGGCTTCTCTCGAAATGAAGGCAAAGACTATGATGACATATTTGCACATGTGGCCCGATATACCACCATTCGATCTATTATAGCCCTTGCTGCTACGCAAGGATGGAGTCTCCATCAGATGGATGTGAAGACCGCATTTCTACATGGTGCGATAAAGGAAGAGGTATATGTGGAGCAACCTCTGGGGTTCGAAGTCCAGGATCGGGACACCCATGTCTGCAGGTTGAAGAAAGCCCTCTATGGACTGAAGCAAGCACCTAGAGTTTGGTACAAGAGGATAGATAGCTACCTGATGAAGTTGGGCTTCACTCTAGTAATGTTGATCCGAACCTCTACTTCAAGGTTGTGAAGGAGAAGCCTCTCATTCTGGTGTTGTATGTGGATGACCTCTTCCTGACAAGTGTTGACCCTCTCATTCATCAGTGCAAGAGGGAGCTCGTTGTTGAGTTCGAGATGAAGGACCTAGGACTGATGCACTATTTCCTAGGCCTGGAGGTCTGGCCAAGCCCTGGCGAGATTTTCCTTTCTCAAGGAAAATACATTGTGAAGCTTCTGGAAAGATTTAGTATGGTGGACTACAAGTCCGTGTCGACACCAATGGAGCTCAACTTCAAGAAGTTGAGTGGCAGTGTTGTTGGGCCCATATTGGCAAATCCTACTGAGAATCGTCAACTCGTAGGGGCCCTGATGTTCTTAGTGAACACCCGTCCAGATATATGTTTTGCAGTGAACACTTTGAGTCAACAGATGGTTGAGCCTCATCACTTTCACTGGGTTGGTGCCAAGAATCTTCTAAGATATCTTCGAGGCACGGAAAACCATGGGCTGAGATACGCTGCCAGGAGCGTGACACTCCTTGGATATACTAATGCCGATTGGGTTGGTAGTGTTGTGGATCGTAAGAGCACATCGGGATGTTGCTTCAATCTTGGTTCTGCTTCGATATCATGGATGAGTAGGAAGCAGAAGTCGGTGGCTTTGAGCACCACAAAGGTCGAATACATTGTAGTGAGTATGGCCTATTGTGAAGCAGTTTGGTTGCGAAAGCTCTTTAGTGAGCTGTTCGGACATGTGCTAGATACCACCGTGATACTCTGTGATAACCAGAGTGGGATTCGCTTGTCCGAGAATCCGGTGTTCCACGATCGATCCAAGCATATTGATATCAGGTACCACTTTATCCAGGATATGGTATAGCGAGGCGCCATAAGGCTCGCTCATATAGGAATTGATAAGCAGGTCGCGGATATTCGCACAAAGCCCTTGGGGAAGGTCAAGTTCCTAACCTTCCGTGAGAGTCTTGGTATCTTGGAACGATCCTATGATGTGGGTCCTGTTGGACGATGAGCTCTCGGAGCTTTGGGGGGCTTTGGGGATAGCTTCTCGGAGCTATAAGCAACCACAGGGCTAGGCTTGCCGAACCTTGTTGGTGTGCTTGGGCCCCACCGTTGTGATTCTTGAGTTGGTTCACCTCTCATTATTTGTGCCCCATATGCATCCTACCCATTGAGTTTAGGGCTCATGGGAAGTACCTCTCATTTGGCCAATGAGGTGGGAAAAGCCAGAGACTAGTAGCAAAGACTAATGGACACATCAGAGATTGTCGTAGTCTCTATCTAGGATAGCACGATCTAACCACTTGATCTGGGATCAAGTATTGTGAGGTTTCGGACCTCCTACTGACTTCGTGTCAGGTAAACCAACTTCGGGTTGGTATGAGACTCTTTGTGAGTACCATAGAGGTTTCGGACCTCTGGGCTGAATCTATCAGCCGGGAATGATGTCTTTGTGACTGACCCACTTCTGTTCTAAAACAAAGAGGCCAGCAAAGCAAGTTATGGCGAGATGACGCATGATGTTTGATTGCACAGGTGGATGGAGTTCTCCCTAGTTGAGAGAGAGTGTTAAAATTGGACAACTAGGTCCAAACTCCATGTTCTGATGCTCAGATGAAGACAGCAATATTTTTATTGGGTTCCTCTTTCGAAGAGGTGCAAGATTGATCTAAAGATCATCTTGATCCGATGAGCAAAACATTTATTTTGAATTTATTTTTAATACTTTCAAAATATGTGCAGGTCGGCCTTAAGGTTTTACACCCCCAGAAAATGTGTCACACACCCTCAGTGACTGATATAAATAGAGTCAATGTTGGAGGACATTTCATTCATCTCATCCTCACACATCATCTTCCCTCTTCTGATTGGTTCGAGCTCCTTGGAGGCAGTTTTCGGTTCACACGTGGGAAAGAAGGACGAAGAGAATGCTGCTACAGCTAGGGTTTCCATGCAGGTTTGACCAGCGTTGACTTTGGTCAACACTTGATCCAAAGGAGATGATTTTTGGTGCAAACTTCGATTTATGCAGGCCATACATCTTGGCACAAGAACCGAGGTCAAAGGTTGACCGAAGACCGAGCTGCGTTGAATTTTACTTGCTGTTGTTTTTGCGTTGACTTTTCTAGGCAGCGTTGACTTTTCTGGGTTGACTTTGAGTTGACCGTGTGGCTGTTTTGAGGGTTGTGACACATGCTGGGTTGGCTGACCAAGGAGACTTTGCTGGTTGAAGCATCCTGTTGACCGCCGTAACACTCCAACACATTTATCTGTTTTTGGTTTGTCTTCTGTTGATCTACTGGTATGTTCTTTTACTTGATTGTTTATGTGATTGCTGTAGTGAAAGTAAAGTTGCATCAAGCATAGAACATCTACATAAATTTACAGAAACTTTAGTTTAGGTAAAAAAATGTACCCCCCAAATGGCATGCTGGCCTGCCAGGAACCAACCTAGTATGGACTCAGTCAAGGAGGTATCGACTCAACTGAGCTGAAATGGTTTCGTACTGAACCGGCTGGTCTGTACGCTGAACTGGATGGTTCAATACCAACTGGTCCCCCAAGCTGGTTTAGTAGCCAAATTAGTGCTCTTGAGGATCAACTCAGTCAACTCCACCAAGTTCAAGTCTGATTTGGTTGAGTTTTAAAACACAGACTTGGAAGGTGGGACACAGGGAACACCCCCGGCTCTTGGGGTCATTCCCCACTCATTTCATGGGTGTTTTCCAGCATTCTCAAGTAATCAGTAACAAGTATTTTGGGATGCAGAGAAAGCAGTAGTAAGTACCCAACCCACAGACAAATCTCCAGGTAACAAAGCTTTTTGAGAATTATAATCAAATAATCAGATAATCAAGACTAGAGCAAATAGCAGAGAAGGAAGGGTTCAAAAGCTTCATCTGTAGTGGCTCAGATGTTATTCTATTAAATAGCAACATAAGATTGCAATGGTGTGCTAAGAATAACTAGAGCCGATAAAGCATATCAACTATGTGCTTACACTTCCAAGCCAGCTATTGCATGCAATTTGGTTGTTTCCACCGTATTAATAGCCACCATAAATCATCTTAAACACCAAAACCAGCACCTCAAAGTACCAACATTGGACACCATGGGCTATAACTTTTCACCTCTAATAATGGGAAATTAGCAAATGTTGTTGAATTTGCACAAAAAAATTCTGCAACTACTATGATGAACAATCTGAAGACTGAAACTGATTCCTTTTCACCAAGACAAATTTCTCAGCAATAGAAGCAGCGGAATTAAACACAGAGATAAAGAATACAGTCACACACAACTAAACAAAATTATTTTTCTAGGGAAACCCAACTGGGAAAAACCTCTCCTTGTTGTCGAATTTTATTAATAGAGTTCAGAGTAATTAGATCAAATACAAGGCACACTGTTTCAATTGAAAACTCTCTGTTCTCACGGCTACACTAGCTAGAAACACTTTGCAACAACCTTGACCTCTGCTCCTACTTGCCTGCGGCCTGCCTGGCCCAATTCTCTTGCGCTGGTTCCTCCTATTTCCTAGCGTAGTCTTGGCCGCTATTATTTAGGGAAAACCTCCTAAATCCTAGTGCACTTCTGCCTGCAAGAAGTCTCTCTATTACAGCGTATTGGCTCCTCCAAGGTACACACTCTCACAACAAGGCTCTCACACATACAACCTCGTGCATACAAGAATGAATCAAACTTGTGCCTTCGTTCTCCTTTTATCAAATCAATCCATGCTATAATTAGACAGTTTACAAATTTGGAACAGCAGTTGTGACTGATTTAGTTAACTGAGTTCGAACTGAACTCTCTCCAATCATAACTTGGAGTTATAAGTTTGAACTGAACTCTCCAATCATAACTTGGAGTTATAACTCGTCCTTGCATCAATCGAAACTGAAGCCTCCAACTTGTCTTCTTCCAAACTCAAACTGCCACTTGAAGATCCACTTAACTGACCCTCCAACTCTGCACATGAATTTACTAACTCCACGAACTTGTCCATGGTAAAAGGAAGACTGATCGTGATCTTTCTCTGGCTAAGGCACACGCCAGAAGAAGACCTTGCCTCGCTACCATTTTCAACAAATGTGATTATTGACAGCTACTATCATGCACTCCCACCACTCTGACTGACTAGTATTGGTTAGCAAGTTATCATCTAGTAGCTTCTTTCAGATAAGTGATAGAAAAAAATTGCACAAATTTAAAGAGATGATTAACAATGCAACCTTGTTATAGTCCTCCTTTTGTGTTATTTTTATAGCTCTGAAAAGGAAATGCCCAAGTTCTTGTTAAGGTCAAGCCATCAGATAATTCCCCAGTTCTTATGATCCCAGATAGACCTTTTTCTTGAAAATAGACAAGATGTTTAGAAGGAAAGAGTGCTTCACAATGGTACATGGTTATATTTCTTTCTACTTGTACCTCAAATAGAAACCTCGGTACCTTATCTATTGGATATTCAAACTTCAAAGTGAGTTTATTCATTTCAGATATCAAGCTTACCTACTGTATAGGCAAACTGGAGTTGATTTGTTTCAGACATCAAAGCCTTCTCAATTGATGGAACCTCAGCCTCAAGTTGCTGCACACGTACCATGAGTTCATGACCTTTAGCAGCAGTTGCCATGACTTCTTCATGTAAATCGTGAAAGATTTCAGCAGCAAACCTGGCATCAAAGTTTGAAGACTCAGATGCATAATCTACTGTCCCATGGGTAGAAAATAAACTCACATTTAGTAACTGCATAAATGGCTTGATCAAATCATCAACAAAATGTCTGCGGACTTATTCTTTGGTACAACTTATCCATGCCCAAAGAAATAAAATTAGTAAACAGAATGTTGCATAAACCATTAAAATAGAGAAAGAGCAGTCATGGATAATGTTGCAATATTTAATAAATAGAAAACTTGCATTCTAATTCAAAGAAGCTGTCAAGATTAACAGATTTCTCCAGCAAACTAAACCCATAAGAAAAACATATATGGAATTCAATCCAGGGGTAAAAACCCAGCAACCTTTTCAATAGACATTATTATGTTCAACAAAAGACAAACCTAGACCCATGGTCAAACTTGGTCAACCCCTCCAAGTCAAGCCTTCCAATCTGATCGAGCACTTTGCTCTGCCTGATTTGACCCAGAATTTCAGCCCTCCTGCAACTGCTAGTTACCCTAGATTTTCAGCCCCTGCAATTGCCCAGAATTTCAGCCCCCTGCAGCAGAACTTCCCAGAAAATCTGTGAACCAGAAGAGAGAGAAACTGTCTACACGTACGAGCTTGTGAGAGAGAAACAGATGCAATTTCTCTTCTTTTTCATCCTTGTCTTTCTTGATCTTCCCTGAGATGCCCAGAAACTGTCTTCTTGAGGAAGTGCGAATTTGTGGTGGAGGAATGCGGTCGAGCTGCCTTTATATAGTGATCTGCAGGGTCGAATGGGTGTGACCTTTGCCCTGGGCCAACTTGACTTGCAAGGAGGCTGACTTGACAATTTTTGGAGCCAAAAATTACAATTTAAAAATTCATTTTTTCTTCTTCAGAATGTCCAATGGGACGTTGACTCAAAATAAATGTTCTTTTGACACTAGCATTTAAAATATGCGTTACAACCTACAATAATCAATACAAGTACATCAAGTGGCCAAATATACATTATGAAGACCGACCATAGTTACAATTTCAACAAATTGAACTGTTGAATAATATAGTACCAATACATAGTGGGAGAGCAAAAAACAACTCCTAAATAAAGCAAGACGCAGAAAGTAAATAAAGTATTGCTCTAAGCTAAGACAAACCAAGCATCAGTCACAAAAATCAGATTAATGAGAAAGCAACCAAAATCTGGAATACAGATAATATGCATATCAAGATCCACTAGCACTAGATCCCCTAACATCTGAGGCCAAAGGGAGGAAACTCCAAATATAGTGTTATCTAGAGGAGTATTGAAACTCTATGACAAGCGAAATAGTATACAATTTTTTGATCTGATAATTACTTCCTAATGATTTTCAAGCAGTATTTCTCATGCCACTGATATCAATGAATAATTACACACAGAAAATCTCAACTGTAAATGCAACGAAAACAATAAAGATCATACAAAGACAGCCAAGCACAATAGACACAATATTTTTACCCTAGGAAATCAACCTTGGAAGAAAACACAGCAGTCTTTTCTTGAGGAGAAATTGTCTTTTCAGCAAAGTTCACAAATCAGAAATTTGTCTAGAAATCTGAGCCAATGTTACATGTCAAATCACTAGTCAAACTTGGTCAAATAGCTACTAGTCAATGTTGGTCAAACCAGTCAAAAAAATTGATACGGATTGGATCATTATATTGTTCGTCATCCATCTCGATGCTTTCAAAGTGGAAAAAGTGGAGGAATCAGCTCTGAGAACCATTTTTACCAGCGGGAAAGCTTCTAGGAGCGTTTTGAGGATTAAATGATGTTTTTTGGAAGTAAAACTTTGTCGCTTTAGCACCACACTTTTTTTCCTATTCTACACACAGAGATCTTTCCAACGACGCAAGAATCACGTCAATCGGAGTCTATATGTGAAAGTTATGTCAGTCGGAAGTTGACCTTTCTGTTTTCACCACTATAATTCGAGAGGATGCCACATCAGCCCCATTATTCGTGGAAAAAGAGCTAGCCACATGATTATGATGAAGAAGACTCTAGAAGAGTTTATATTGTAACTCTAATTAAGAGTTGAGGTAGTCAAATATAACCTCTAGTAGGGTATTGGGTTGTGTTAAAATCAAGCCACTAGGAGGAAAAGGGGTTCAATTCTTTCAAGTGCATTTGTTCCATAGCTGAGCTAAAATAGCTGAGAGTGATTGGAGATAGAGCACACAAAGAGGATTTGAGCAATGTATTAGCCCACAAGCCACAAGCCATACTTCTTTGTACTTGTAGCCATATTTCCATTCAGAGAAAGAGAGCAGAGTGGCCTCACCTTCCAATTGGGTTTTTCTCCCAAAAGGGTTTCCCAAGTGATATCTTGTGTCAAATGTGTGTGTGAAATTTTATTTCAATGTTCTCTATTTTCTGCATAATTTTAAATTCACATGCATGAACTATTAAGAATAAATCTATAGATCCAGAAATCAAATAAAATTGTAACAGTGTAGAATTTCAGACTTAAAATATGATTTTAATAGATATGTTGTGACGGGTTGTCCAGTGGAATATCCACGACAGTTTACAGATCAAAAATCAACTGAGCCAATGTTGGTCAAACTGGTCCTGTGGCCAAATTTGGACTGTAATCAACTCAGCCTACAGTCATTTCACACCTGCAGCCCTGTTGTCAAAGTACAGCCTGCAGTCAACTGTTCAGTGTTCACATGTGCAGTTGTGGTCAAAGCTGGTCAAACTGCGGTCAGCTCTTCACACATGCGGCTACAGTCAAACTCAGTCAAAATATGCTAGTCAATGGTCAAATTCTACACACGCATGGCCTCTTTGAGAGATATAGAATGATGAAGAAAAGATGAAGATGAATAGACTTCTCCTTAGTTGAATTTCTCTTCCACTTGAAAAGATTGAATGAGCTTGCTATGTTGATGATTTGTCTCGTCACATACTTGTCTATAAATAGAGCACTAATGTTGAGTGGAGACCCATAAAGAGGCACCTCATCACAAGCAACCCCTTCACTTATGGAGCCTACATTACAACTCAACGTCAGACTAGAATTGTTTATTCCACTAATGGATAAAAACCCCATTAGATAAACAAATCAAACTCTCTACAAAAATAGATCACTCCGTCCCGGAGCAAGCAATGTGAGTACCATGGGCAATTCTCCCTTAGTCAGATCAGCATGGCCCCATGGAAGAAAGACTGCTCTGAGCCATTCACCCCTAGCCAAATCAAGATGGCCCCATGAGTGAAAGTACCATTCTCCCCTAGTCAAATCAGCACGACCCCATGGAAGAATATCTGCCTGATGTTGCGAAAACATCAACAAGGCGGACACAAAATATTATTCAAACTATGCACTATGTTGTTCCCTGGATGAGGTCACCCACCATCGAGGTCGAGGCAGCCTTGTCTAACTATTGGTAAGGGATCTAAAATGGGAATAATGTTGGTTATTTAGGAATTAGGATTAGCCACCCAAGCTAGCACTAACCTAGAATCAGCAACTGCAAGACTAACAATTTGTCCCTTTACAACTTTGATTGCAAGCAGCACCAAAGAAGTGATCAACCAAGAGGAAGTTGTGTTAGAGAAAATCCCAGTTAATTAGTTTCTCTTATCATGACATTATCTTGTGATTATTATTATGTGTTCTTGTGTTTTATCTTTTATCATCGAGACTAATGCCAAACAAATAGAAGAGGGCACAAGATGTAGGTACGTTGTCAGGGCAAAACCCCACTCTTTGGGGAAAACCAAGTGAAAATTATTTCTTCAATAGGTTCAAGATGAGACAACCAAAACCCTTAGACTATAGGCTTCCTCCATCAAGTCATCCCTTCACTGTGTTAGCACCGAGATCTCCCTTGTTTGCACTTGAAACTTCATCCTTCTTCCTCCTGAAATCCAACTTCACTGTGATCACCATAGTAGTCTGAATAGCACTAAGGCATCATGTCTGAGATAACATCATCGCAATGAGAAATATAGCACCAAGTATCAAGTATCGAATCATCATCATGACATAGCACTGAGTATTCAGAACAGAGATAGCTTCACTGAATAACACCAAGATCCATAGAGAGTAGCATTATAGTATCATGTCATAACATCACTTCACTGAGTCACTATCTTATTATCTGATCCTTCCTTTCTGCAACACTGTATTCCATCACCGAGCCACTATCACAATTATATCACCGAGCATCATATCACAGTTATATCATTGAGCATCATATCACAGTTATAACATCGAGCATCATATCAAAGTTATATCCTCAAGTTACCGAGCCATAGTACCACTGTAGTCTTTTTAGGGCTTCAGAGAGAGATGTTTGAACTGTAGTTGCATACAATAATCCGAAATTTCAGAGAAGTTTGAATTCCTTAGATTGAAACGCGAAATTATACCCTTGCATATATAGTTGTTTACCATAGTTATTGAGCCGACTTGACAGTACGATGAGTTGTGTCTTGATTTGAGCCGACATGAAGACAGATTGAGGCCTACTTAAGAAGGCAGCTTTGATGACTTGTATCACTTGACTTGAAGGCTGTCTTTGAAGTAGATTTCGAGGATGATGGCCTGGAAGAAGATGACTTGATGGAGGAGCCTTTTGACAACCTAATGTTACATGATTTAAAAGCCCAAAAATTGGATCAATTTAAATCTGTAACAACTAACCTAGAAGCCCACAATTGGGACCTTAAACGAAATATGACACAAGCATGAAACCCGTGCTTTAATAAGTCATTTAATAATAATAATAAATTTTTTTGACAAATACATTAATAATGAAGACTGAACCTAGTTACATTCTTCAACAAGTTGGTCCATGTAGTTGTTAGGGTCCTACACCTCCTAAACCCCCACACAGAGAGATATGTGCTATGTACATTATGCCATCTCTAGTAAATAAGGCCCATGTAGTAGTGTGAAAGTAATGAATGTAAGAAGTCTTACTAGAAGGTTCTGCCTACTAGGAAGTTCCTTCTCTAAAATGTTCCTAGGAGCTAGACAGTACTAAGTAGAGAGGTTGGTGCTATGTACACAGGCCATCTCTAATCAATAAGACCCATGTAGTAGTGTGAAAGTAATGAATGTAAAAAGGCTTACTAGAAGGTTCCACCTACTAGGAAGTTCCTTCTCTAAAATGTTCCTAGGATGTAGATAGTATTATATAAAGAAGTAGAAGCAACATAACGAGATGTCTGGAGAAGTTATTTGTAATTAGAGCTTTGCTCAATTGGAGGTTGTCCCCTCTAAGAGGCAAGTGAACATTGCTTCCATCAATAAAAACATAACATTTGTCATATTTTGGTTCTTTATTTGGCTATTATGGTTGCTATATGTCATTTTTGTAGCAAACCTAGGTAAAACCTATTATTTATGCTATGCATCTTTCAATTTACTAATAAAGAACACCACCAACGGTATCAGAGCACTTTCTTAAGCATATATATTAAGAAAAAAATTTCAAGCTAGAGAAGTGTTTAGGCATCTATAAATAACACAACAATATGTCATTCATGTGAAAATTCCGCTATCTGGAATCCTACTGCAGCAATTGATTAGATTTCTTCTATTTGTTTAACTGAACAAATTATTTATTGTGTTCTACGGTAAATATCAAAATGAAATACACTTCAGTCTTCACAATAAAAACTCTGATCCAGTACTCTCAACTCTTGTTGATGCCCTCTCTCTTCAACCTGCAACTCTCCCTTTGACTTGATTTTCTCTTGCCAAACTTCATCCACGTGAAAATGGATCTTCTTAGGTAACTGAGTATATGCCCGTTGTGTTTTCCAAATGCCCCATCAAGTCTTTATAATCTTCTCATTGAGACTTCAACGACCGAGATTAAATCTCTAATCAATGGCTAAGATTAACTTGACTTGATCTTCGTCTTTTCTAAAAGATTCACACCCTGTTTTAATTAATATCCTTTAATTATTTTTATTTCTTAAGTTTAAACTTAGGGTCCCATTAAAAATGATTAATTATTTTGATAAAACATAATCCGGGTGGAATTTCCCAAAACGCTTTTTGGGTCCTTTGGAATACATGTGCCTGAGCCACCCTGCAAAATTTGAGACTTAAAGCACATCCGATGCTACCAGAAATCAACACTCCCTCTTCACGATGAATGTGCTCTAGCATTACATCCAGCTGAAGTACTGCTCTGATTTTGCAACATCTCCCTCTGTGCTGCTAATGTCTGACACTGTTGCCCACCAACACTGTGATGTTGCATCCGTGTTGTTGTTGACCTTGCATACTGCTGCCAACTGCCACTGCATTGCAACTCTCTATTATCTGTCGTTGTTGTTACTGAGAACCCATCTGCTACTGAAACGAGTTCTCAACCATACCCATCTGCTACTGAAACGGGTTCTCAACCATACCCATCTGCTCTTTGAACTGAATGAACTTAGCTCTCCCTAGAGCCTTTGTGAGTACGTCTACTACCTGATCTCCTGTGGGGACATACTGCAGTTGTACTGCCACGTGCAAGACACAGTCTCTGATAAAGTGACATCTAATATCTAGGTGTTTCGACCGATCATGAAATATTGTATTCTCAGAGAGCTTGATACAACTATGATTATCACAATAAACATTGGTCGCTTCCATCCTCTTTCTGAACAAGCTTACAAGTAGCTTCCTAATCCATATGGCTTCGCACGTTGTTGTGCTAGCTGCCATATATTATGCTTCCGCTGAGCTCAGTGCTACCGACTTTTGCTTCCTGCTGCACCAACAGATCATTCCTGATCCAACACTGAAACAGTACGCGGAGGTATTCTTTCGGCCTGTTTAACTCCCTGCCCAATCTGCATCTGTGAACCAGCTCAATCTGACATCATCTCCTCGGGTGTATTTCAACCCATATCCGATTATTCCACTTACATATCTGAGAATATGCCTAATTGCTGCCCAATGTACCCTTTTCGGTTCCACCATGAACTGACTAAGGGTGTTGACAACAAAACAAATGTTTGACCTGCTGTTCACTAGATACATGAGTGACCCAATGAGTTGTTTGTACAAGGTGGGGTTGACTTCCGTGTCCCCTGATGCATCTATTTTCTTCTAGTTGGTGATCATAGGCGTCGCCATTGGTTGGTAATCCTGCATTTTGAATCTCTTCAAAAATTTTGTAGCAGATATTCCTTGCCCAAGAAAGATCTCTCCATTTTTCTGCCAAACTTCCAACCCTAGAAAAAAATGCATTAACCCCATATCCTTCATGTCGAATTCTGCTTCAAGATTCTTCTTGCAATCCTTTATAAGCCTAGATGATCCTGTAAGAAACAAATCATCTACATTTAATACTAGAATTAGTGGCTCATTCTCTACCATCAAATAGTAGAGATTGGGATCTGCATCACTCTTGACGAATCCCAATTGCTGCAAGTAGCTATCAATCCGACCATACCAAGCTTTGGGTGCCTGCTTGAGCCCATACAAGGCTTTTTTCAATCCACATACATGAGTTCTCTTCTCATGGGTCTTGAAGCCTTCAGGTTGTTCTATGTATACCTCCTCTTCTATCACCCCGTTCAAGAATGTTGTCTTGACATCCCTCTAGTAAATCTCCCATCCCATCTGAGTTGCTAGGGATATGACAAATCTAATGGAGGTGTATTTGGCAACAAGGGCGAAGGTCTCCTAATAGTCAATTCCTTCATTTTGCGCGTACCCCTTTGCCACGAACCTGGCCTTGTAATTCTCCACGCTACCATCTGCAGCATACTTCATCTTGTAGATCCATCCTGATCCTACAACTGATCTATCCTCAGGTCTAAGTATAACTTCCCAAACATCATTCGTCATGATAGAACTGTAGTCTTCTACCATGGCATCCACCCATACTTGGTGTTGTACAACTTCCTGAAAACTGGAGGGTTCTTCTACCTGAGCTACCAATGCTTGGTATCTGTCAGGTTTTCTATGCTGCCTCTTGTCGGTTCTGGGATCTCCAATGAACTTCTTTGCGTCCCTACTAGTTCTACCACTTTGGAAGGAGGCTCTTTCAATTCCTCCTATTCCTGTTGTTCCAACTACTGAGAACTACCATAATCTTCTCCTCTTGAGGAAATGTTGGTACTGGTCATTGTACTCGACCCTGGTGTCGTCTGTCCTCCTGCTTGTCCTCCCTGCTGTCGCTGCTGCAGTTGGACTAAAGGAACTTCTACTAACTGATCCTCTGTTGGCATCTCACGAGATTTCATGAAAGCTCTATCTTCCATGAACTTTGCATCTTGACTTACTACAATTTTCTTATTGCTAGGAATGTAGATTTTGTATGCTTTTGAGGTCTTGCTATATCCTACAAGATACATGTTTTCTACAGTCTGATTCGGTTTACTACGCTTCTCATCTAGAACGTGACAATATGCTAGACTTCCGAATATCCGAAGGTGACTCACTTTTGGCCTCCTCCCTGTGAAAACTCCTTCGGGCATTTTCTTCCCCAATGCTCTATGAGGGGTTCTATTCTGAATATACACTGTTGTGTTACATGCCTTTGCCCATAAGAATCTAGGCAAGTCTAGCTCATATAACATAGCTTTTGCTACTCCAACAATAGTTCTATTTTTCCGCTCCACTACACCATTTTGCTATAGATTGTATGGAGTTGTCCACTCTCTTTTGATGCCCTCCTTTGCACAGAAATTTGTGAAGCCATTGTTTGTATATTCTCCACCGTTATCTGAGCGCAATACCTTTACCTTCTTCCCTGTCATGTTCTCCATGAGAGCATTAAACTCTCTGAACCGATCAAAGACCTCATCCTTGGTCTTTAAGAAGTAGATCAAGGTTTTTCTTGGAGTAATCTGTTGAGATTTTGTATAGTTGGTGTAGCATCGAGTGTGCTCTAGCCTTGAAATTTTGTGGAGGGGCTAGGACACACTTGATCTCCAAAACCCAAAAAGGGATTTGAGAAATTTCAGTTGGTGTTCAAGTTATTCAAATAATTACTTATTTTAATGGATTTCCTAAGTCTAAACTTAGGAAAATAAAATAATTGAAGTGAATTAATTAACACATGTGCTGAAATTGTCTCGAGTCACATGGATAAAGCAGTTTGTTAATCTCAGCCATTGATGAATGATTTAATCTCGGTCGTTGAAGGGTTCAACGAAAAGTATAAGAGAAAGGCTTAAGGGTCAGTTGGAGGAGACACACAGTTGCAGAACTGAGGAATAGATCTGGAATACTAGGGCGGGTTTGCTAAGAATTTCTAGAGGAATTTCCTGCAATGAGGGGTAGTATTGGCTGAGGGGATGATCTAAACCCAAGAACCAAGAGACAGCAAGAGGCAGAGGAGTCGCAACAGGGGCAGCGCAGAGGGGTTTCAGAGCCACACAGTCCAGCAGGGGCAGCGCAGAGGCAGTTGGGGCCACGCAGGGCTGACGCAGGCCTAGAAAAGGCAATGCAAGGGCAGCGTAGACTCTCCAGGGGTGACGCAGGCCCTCCCAGAGCCACGCAGAGGCTAACACAGGCCTTCAGAGTTAACGTTGGGGCTTCAGGAGCAACGTTGAGGGTTTCTAGGGTCAAATCTAGGCTGAGTCTTGTAAATCCTGGTTGAGAGTGTGGATCAGTCTGACATTTAGCACTAGAACTTCAGGTTAGTCGCAGATTTGATTTCTTTTATTCTCTGTCGGGTTTTCCAGGCTTGGAACCCAGACTTGTTGTACTCATAACTACTTAATAATAAACCCTCATAGTTGTTGCACCGGTTTTCTCGCTTTAGGTTTTTTCGGGGACTTATGTCCAAAAATCCATGTGTCACTTTGTTGCATGAGCGTATTATTCAGTAAATGATCTGCATGTCTAGGTTGTAGTTGTGATTATTTTTGATATTTTTTGAATCTAATTTCTGGAAATAACTTGTAATAATTAAATCAACTAGGAGAAAATAAACCAATACACTACAGTAGAATTTTCACATGGTATCAGAGCGATAGCAGATCAAGCTGAATCTCCAGCAATCAACTGAAGAAATATTTTTCTGCAGGGTGGCAAAAGATGCAGCAGATCCGCAAAGGGCATCTTGACAATAGGAGAACGCAGATCCAAAAGATAGCGTTTAAGCTGCAAAAGGCCTTCAGGCTTACGCAGACCCTTCCCAGGGCAGCATAAGGACTACGTCACCCAGTCTGGGGTTACGCAGTCCACTTCTAAGTAGCGCTGGGACTGCAATGGGCCAGTCAGGAAAACGCAGCCCAGTCATTTCTCCGATTGCGGAAGAATCTTGCCAAGATCCGAAAGCAGTGCTTCAGATCTTCAACAATGCTGGTGGGGTAGAGATTCTGCAGGTGCAGAATTGTGCCTAGCTAAGGCAACAAAGGCGGGAGGAAGACAGTTATTCAGCACATCTGAGCCAAACAGATATGAGATTTGATCAGGAGGATCAGAGAGTACTATCCGTTTGAGTTTTGGTGAAAGATTTCCAGGAGGGAAATCAGTTTTCAACAGAAGCAGTTACTAGAGGGTTTCCAGTGACCAAGAAACCCAGATTCAGAGGGAGAAGTATTGTTTCTGTCAGATCTGAGCAAAGATGGCTCGATATGGAATGAGGGATCAAGATAGATTGGACGGCATGTCCAACTATGTAATCTGGAGGGCGAGAATCCTCTCAGTTCTGGATGAGTATGGTCTCAAAGAGCATGCAGAGAAGGTCCTTGTTGTACCAACCAATGTAGATCCTCTCAAGAAGTGTGAAGAAAATCAAGCGCGGACAAAGCGTTTGATCATAGACGGAGTCAAGGACCACGTGATTCCTCGTATTGTTGGTAAGACTACAGCAAATGACATGTGGGTAGCCTTGGACACGATGTACCAAGTAGGCTCCATGCAGAGAAGAATGCCTCTTGAGAACCAGATGCGGTTGTTTCAAATGATGAAGGGTGAAGAGATAGATCCATTTCTCTTCAGGCTTCAAGCCATCCGAGATCAGTTGGTTGGCATTGATGCTACTCTGGATGAGGGGATCTTAGTGAGGACTGCTCTGAATGCAGTCTCGGAAGATTAGAAAACGTTTGTCCAGAGCATTCTGGGAAGGGCAGCGTTACCATCTTGGCCTGACATGTGGGCTATCACCAAGCGTCAGAATATCAGTGAAGGAAGCGGAAAGGCCAAAGTCAAGGAGGAGGAGGAGGAGGATGCAGCCTTTGCATCAAGGGAAAAAGAAAAAAAAGCAAGGGAAGAAGAAGGACCTTTCCAAGGTCAAATGCTTTAACTGTGGTGATCTTGGACATTTCGCCAGCAGTTGTCCTAAGAAGAAGGACAAAGGCTCTTATGATTCCAAGGATGCGGCAGCAAAGGATGATGGCTCTGATGATGATGCAGCCATGAGTGCTCATGTACCTCAAGATAAGAGGTGGGGTGACATGGATCTGTAGAGTATCTACAGACATTGGTGGGATCCTTGAGTCAGCCCTACTCTTGGATCACATACGATCTACGGGAGCCGTAAGACAGTAGCGGGATGAGTCGGGAGGTGGTGGGATCCTTGAGTCAGCCCTACTCTTGGATCACATACGAGCTACGGGAGCCGTAAGACAGTAGCGAGATGAGTCGGGAGGTGGTTGCAGGAGGCCACATTGAAGCGAAAGGGGGAGTTGAAGAGTTGAAGAGGGAGCAGCGTAATGCAGAGGCAGCAGCAGCGCAAAGGGGCTGATGGGACTTCAGCAGCGCAGAGAAGTTGTTCTCACGCAGTGAAGTGTTGCAGCATGACAGTGTCTCTAGGAGGACAACGTAAATCAGCATCCAAGGAGCCTCAATGGTGGAGGGAAACTTGACTTATCTGTCAAACAGTTGGGCAGAGTCTTTCAGTTGCTTACTTCTCAGCAACTGAGTTGCAGTTTAGCAGTTAGCAGTGGCAGTGCTATGGGCAGCATGATGCAGCAATTTGAGAGGGAGTTGCAATACAAATGTGGCAGTGTCAGTGGCAGTGGTATGGGCAGCAGTACAGAGAGCAGCAATGCTGTGGATGGAGGGCAGCAGGCCAAGCATCAGCAGCACATAATCTAGCTTCAAGATCTTGTAGTGCATGGTGTGGATGCATTGCTAAAGTACACTTTCCTAGAGCACACTCTGTGCTAAGAGGGAGTGTTGAGATTTTATATAGTTGATGTAGCATTGGGTGTGCTCTAGTCCTAAAATTTTGTGGAGGGGCTAGGACACACTTGATCTCCAAAACCCAAAAAGGGATTTGAGAAATTTCAGTTGGTGTTCAAGTTATTCAAATAATTAATTATTTTAATGAATTTCCTAAGTCTACACTTAGGTAAATAAAATAATTAAAGTGAATTAATTAACACGCGCTGAAATTGTCTTAAGTCACATGGATCAAGTAGTCTTTTAATCTCAGTTGTTGATGAATGATTTTATCTCGACCGTTGAAGGGTTCAACGAAAAGTATAAGGGAAAGGCTTGAGGGTCAATTGGAAGAGACACACAATTGCAGAACTAAGGAATAGATCTGGAATTCTAGGGCAGGTTTGTTAAGAATTTCCGGAGGAATTTCCTGCAGTGAGGGATAGTATTGGCTAAGGGGATGATCTAATCCCAAGAGCCAAGAGACAGCAAGACGCAGAGGAGCAGCAACAGGGGCAGCGCAGAGGGGCTTCAGAGCCACGCAGTCCAGCAGGGGCAGCACAGAGGCAGCTGGGGCCACGCAGGACTGATGCAGGCCTAGCAAAGGTAGCGCAGGGGCAACGTAGACCCTCCAGTGGCAATGCAAGCCCTCCCAGAGCCACACAGAGGCTGACGCAAGCCTTCAGAGGTCACGTTGGGGCTTCAGGATCAGCGCTGAGGGTTTCTAGGGTCAGATCCGAGCTAAGTCTTGTAAATCTCGGTTGACGGTGTGGATCAATCTGACATTTGGCACTAGAACTTCAAGTTAGCTATAGATTTGATTTCTTTTATTCTCTGTCGGGTTTTCAAGGCTTGGAACCCAGATTTGCTGTACTCAAAACTACTTAATAATAAACCCCCAAATCTGCTACATCGGTTTTCCCTCTTTGGGTTTTTTCGAGGACTTATGTCCAAAAATCCATGTGTCACTCTGCTGCATGATAGTATTATTCAGTAAATGATCTGCATGTGTAGGCTGTAATTGTGTTTATTTTCGATATTTTCTTAATCTAATTGCTGGAAATAACTTGTATTAATTAAATCAAGTGGGAGAAAATAAACCAATACACCGCAGAGCCCCACGGGGGTAGGCGAGTTGGTAATTGAAATGCAGCGAAGTTTGTTTGTAAGGCGAGCCCGTACAGGAGGTCACGAGTTCAAATCCCCCGGACTAAAACGGAGCGTGTGGAGAGGGGCGGGCGCATGTTCCCAGTGGGTATAGTGGTAGCGATCAAAATCGACCCCGTGTAACACGAGTCACAAGGCTGCCCTAGTTGCCGATCCCACTGTATAATATAATATAATAAAAATAAATAAATAAATAAAAATTAGGACGAACAAAAAAAAAAAAAAATCCCAATACACCGCAGTATAATTTTCATATAATCATCAAGGAAGGTGACAAAGTGTTCGCCACCGCTAAGCTCTTGTGGACATTGGGCCACAAATTCTGAGTGTATCAATCCTAATACGCCTTTTGCTCGGTTATCACTTCTGGGAAAGGTAACAGGTTTCCTTAGTGTACTTTCCTAGTACGCATCCTCTACATACGTCATCATGCTCAATACTAAGGACTGGAACTCTAGTGACAATCTCTCTGAGCATCCTTAGTGCTCCGTGGTGCAAATGTCCCATTCGCATATGCCAAAGTTCATTCAAATCTTTTTCACCATCAATATTGTTGCCTATCAATTCCATTAGAGACTCGACTTACAATCTATATAGTCTATTGCTTCAAGCTCCAATTTCCCTCTTCTTCTTCCAGCTTGGATGTTTGACGTATACCTTCTTCCCAATGAAGTATACATTGTATCCTTTGTCCTGTAACTAGGACACTGAAATCAGATTCATTCCTAACCCATGGATATGTAGCACATGTGTGGCTCTGATGCTGGTTCCTACCTCCGTCTGAAACGCTATGGTGCCTCTCCCTGCTGGAGTGCATTTTGTTATGTTTCCCATAGTGATCTGGAAGTCCATCTGCTCTTCCTGATAGCTCAAGAAATATTCTCATACTCCAATCATATGAGCTGAAGCCCCGCTACCAATGTACCAAACACCTCTAGATGCTGAACTTGACAAGCATGCGAAGTCTTCTTCCAATCTGGAAGATAGTTCAAAGACATCTAGATTTTCCATACTTATTTGTGCTATTTTCCCTTCGATTTCTGACGCTTTTGCTGCCCAGCAAAAACTGCGTCCCACCTTAAGACTATTATGCGTTGAACCTGCTGCGCTACTCCCTCTCACTGGAAAATTTCAATCTGGAAATCTTTTCTCTCTGTCAACTCACTCAGAGAGAGATTTTCCCACAAAAATTTGTCCTCTTGGACTGGACTGCCTACACAATCTCTTGATCTCCCTCTCTTATTCAGTGTTGGCTCTTTTGGATCTGTTTTTCTTTGATACCATGTGAAAATTCCGCTATCCGCAATCCTACTGCTGCAACTGATTAGATTTCTTCTATTCGTTTAACTGAACAAATTATTTTTCGTGTGCTACGGTAAATATTGAAATGAAATACACTGCAGTCTTCACAATAAAAAGTCTACAGAAAGTAAATACAAGGAAAATAAATACTAGCACAAGTATAAACACATTGACACTGTTATTTTTGGACAATTGTCTTCGGAAAAACCCAATGTGGGAAAACCGGTGCAGTAGATGAGGGTTTCTTTATTATTTTTCAACAAAACCTCTTGTAAAAAAATAACCAACAGAATAAAAGAGGAATATCTATGGGAAATTTACAAACAATTTTCTCACTCGTTCCACAGCGAAATTCTGACCCTGGAGAGGCCGTATAGTTTCTCTGCGTCCCATTGCATCAGCCTCTGCACAGGCCCAGTGTGACAGCCTTTGTGTTGTCCCTGCCACTGCGTCACTGCCTTTGCATTGTCCCTCCTCAGCACTGCTTCCTCTGGTCTAATCCTATACTCTTAGCTCTTGTTGATGCCCTCTCTCTCCAACCTGCAACTCTCCCTCTGACTCTATTTTCTCTTGTCGAACTTCAGCCAATGAGAAAATCGATCTTCTTGGGTAACTAAGTATCTGCCTAGTGTGTTTTCCAAATGCCCCATCAAGTCCTTCGTAGAATCTTCTCGTTGAGACTTCAAGGACCCAGATTAAATCGCTAATCAACGACTAAGATTAACTTGACTTGATCTTCGTTTTTTCTAGAAGATTCACGCCATGTTTTAATTAATATCCTTTAATTATTTGAATTTCATAAGTTTAGACTTAGACTCCCATTAAATATAATTAATTATTTTCATAAAACATAATCCGGGCGGAATTTCCCAAAACGCTTTGTGGGTTCTTTGGAATACAAGTGCCTAAGCCTCCTTGCAAAATTTGAGACAGTACATTTGATGCTACCAGAAATCAACAATTCAGTGGGTAAATATGCAGTAGGAGAAAGATAACAGGAATTACAAGAGACTTCACCTGGTTGGACATCCTTATAACTGTTTTTGGTACCCCTTCGAGTAGTACCACATTAGACAACACATGTATACGAAATTTCACTTCCACATACTCTATGGTATATTGGAAATCCCTTAGGCCACCATTACCCACCAAAAGTGGGTAACCCCTACGAAAAAAATTCTCCCAATTGGTCAACAAGCCAACCAACAACTCTATGATGATCCATAGATAACTTTACTTCAGATCTCTCCACCTATGCTCCAGTCATTTCTCTCTCTTGCATTTGGTGTACTAAATTAAGGCGGGTCATTTATTGAGAATCGAAGGGCACCTTAACCATTTCTATAATCATGTGCTTTCATTTAATGTTTTGGGGCATACTAATATGGATCACAATCCAAGCTAGACAATTGACCATTCATGATTGTACCTTGATCCCATGCTTCACTTAGGATATTATCCTTTGTCCCTATTACCCACCACTTCGTGGGTGATATCCCTAGAATAAATTTTTTCTCCATGATGGACCTCAGCCAGCAGCCCCTTGCAGCCTTCAACTAGCTTGTTGTGCCATTTCTCCGCCCCCTAAGCCAACCACGTGGTCCCTCGCCCATTTGTATTGATTGTATGTTTGAAGGTGGGCCTCCCGAATCTAGAGGTATGTATTGTCATTTGGTAATTGAGTATTGGGTTTACTTATAATGGGCACTTCTGGGCATGGATTGATGGTGGAATTTGGCGGAAAAAGTGGGCTTATTTTGTGACCCTGTCCCCTTGATCTCTTTTGGATGTTACCCTTTGATCTTAGTCCTGTGGGATCTTCTTTATTGACCATTCGGTTCTAGGGTGGTACTACTTGGGAAACCCCAACTTTGGGAACGTGGTCCCGCTCCTTTATCCACATATGATACTCCCTTTCCACTCATTATACCCCCATTCATCATTTCTCCCACTTGGTTCCACGTTGCCTCTTTGGGTCCACATAGGGTCAACCTCCCTATCCCCTTGCCCCCACCTTGGGTCAGGCTTGGAATGATGCCCCGGAGGTTGAAGCAGCTAAAAGAAAAACTAAAAGCAAAAAATGGTCACATTCAACAGGAAATTGTACCACAAAATGCGAAAGATGGTCAAGACAAAAATAATTAGCACGTGGACAAAAGTCAATGCATGAGCTCTACCCCATACCCATGGTCATCACCCTGGTTCCATAGGCCCTAGATGAGCCTCTTTTATCACTCAGGAACCCATGATTGTCCTAACCCTTGGAGGGAAATGAAACGCCCTACCTAAAGGGGGTTATCACTGTTATGTCCTACACATCATGCTCTTGTCCTTTGAGCCCCAAGCAGTTAATTGAAGAAAATTCATAAAATGAAAAAGGCATATTAAGAAGGGTGGAAAAATCAAGGTTGGGGCACCTCATGTACCACGATTGCTCCCTCCTACACATTATACACCCAAGTGTGGGCTTCCCTGTTGGGTATGTGTTATATTCTTTCTACAACTAGTCACGCGCGGGGGGGGGCCCACAGGGGGGGCGATAGCTACCCCTGTACGTTGTGCCAGGTGCAGCAGGGGGGTCACAGGGGGGGCAGTAGCCCCCCCCTATTCGGGGTCCAGGGCAGTGCCCTGGGAAAAAAAATTTGGACCTTATTTTTCGGTGGGCGGACCCGCCCATGGTTTTGTGCATGGGTTTGCACATGGTTTTGGGACATGATGGTTTTCGGCCCCTGGTATTTTGTAAATCCGGTCAAGGGAACTACAGTTATGTTCTAATCCAGGGTTAATGGATTGGGGTTTATGTATGCTTCGGCATGTATATGTATGTGTTATAACACTAAAAGGAATATAATGAAAAATCAAGCTAGTCGTCCCAATTTGGGATCCAAGGGAAAATCTCTGTGTTTATCTGTTTTATGTTTTATGCTCTCGCTATTGTTTATTTTATATTTTAAGATACGTTTGTAGATAATTTCTGTTCAGGGTTAAAACCTACATTCCCTTTCTCTAGCTGCCCTTGTGCCCCAAAATGTGGCCCAAGACTGCCCCTCTCATTCCCTATTCCATTTCACTTATTTATCACTTGCCACCCCCATTTGAGGGATGTACCTTGGACATACTATCCCCTCTAAGGGTAGAAACCACCTAATAAGGTACCTGGCTAAGCCCCTTTGGAGTTGTGAGACATTAGCACGTACCAAAGCCCGCTACAAAAGGGCATGCCATTATGAAGTGCCCACTTTGTTGTCTATGGTTTATAAACTCTTTTACACGATTACTCTAATGACTTCTTGTACTAGAAGGCTAGGGGATGCATTAGATCTTATGCAGGATTGCAGATGGTGTCGATCTGGGTTTGGTCTCCCTATATTGGGTCCTAACCTCCCAAAGGGCTACATTGGCACATGTAGGGTGTGTGTAGAAAGCCATGGGCCTCCACAGTTGTAGACAGTACTCCATGGATCCCCACCGATGTCCAAAGATTACTAGAGATCCACCTTTGGGACGAGGATGATGCACTTGGTACACTATGCCCAGCAGGCCCCACAGGAGCACCACACACTTGGCAAGTGTCCCAAGACTTGTACGATGACATGGTTTCATTCCATCATTTGAGCCCTTACAAGTGATATACAGGCATCTTCAACTCATATGGAGACCCATGGGGTCATTGGTGTGCCCCCACCCCCATTGGGAGCACCACAGGTCTTCTACTTGGAAAACAAGGGGCCACCCCCTTGTCCATCACATTTTGAGGAGTTTATTCATCATTATGGTACTTCTGGACATTATCAGGCATTTTGGAAGGCCCCACGACATGTATATATTATTATTTGACCTCCTGAGAGGCTTATTATTTCATTTATGAGTTAGTTTGGCGGGCTTGTCACGAAAAGGTAGTTTATTTGCATATTATTTTATTTTTAGGGGCTAATGTAGACTCATTAGCTAAATCGAACTCCTAAGTGGTGTATAAATAGGAGTTATATGGATTCATTTGTATCATCACTTGACTTGGCATCTCTCTATCTTTAGAGAACTTCACATTTTTCCTTGGAGGACTATTTTTGGATGATGGATGAATTTTGATGTATGGATTTGGGCTATTGTTATCTTGGAGCTTTTTATTTGTAAATGTGATGTTGGTTGGATATACTCTCTAACATTGTAAGTGCAAATTTAATGCTATTTTTTCCTTGTTGCTGCATACTAAACTTTGCTATAATTAGACTAATTGTTGCATGTATGAAATGTGGAATTATGTGTCTATTTAGCTTATTCTATGTATGGGCCATTGTTAGATGAATGAAATTTCCTAGAGATCATGTTATCTCGATAAGCTTGCACCATTTATATGAAGTATAAATGCTTGAAAGTCACTTTTCTTCTCTTTCCTCTAACATTGGACGAAGTTGACTTTCTGGGCCTCCTTGACAGGAAATTGTATCCATCTTCATTATTATCCTTGACTCCATATCCCAAAGTGAATCAGGCAGTGATCCCTCAAAAAAGGATGATCATTTTCCCCTCTTTTTTCACTTTTTCCCCTTTTTCCTAGGTCTAACCCCATCAAGTCACCTAGGGCATCAATTTCCTGGGAATCTAGCCACAGGAAAACTTCGATCTCCTAGACACAACTGCGTTGGTGGGTCCCCTCACTCTCCTCCATATTTGGAGCAATTATGACGAAGGAATCTTTGGATACCCCAAGCCCTAGCTCTAGGATCAAGTTTTGCCTACGTATTCCCAAGGCTAGAGCATAGTAGGATCAATTTGACATTATTGGAAGAAAATTCTTGTTTGATCCTTTCCCCTCACCTTGCCCAAGTTAAGAACATCATTGGTTTCCAAAATCCATCCTCTAACCTGGGTTGGGTCCACTTGGCCTCGTGTGGTCCCATTCTTCATCAAAGTTGATTTATCATGGACTACTCAGGAATACAAGTTCCCAAAGGTTTTAAAGATTGGGAACCTCCTTTATAGGTCATATTCTTCTACCTCAACCCTCCAATCTTCATCCCCTCTCCCTAGAAAATCAAGTCTCTTGCTTAAAAGGCAAGCAAGTCTCATTCTCCATTATATCCAAGGGAAAGGATATCCATGGTCACTTCACACCTATTCATTGATCTATACTTTACAAGTGACTTCCTAAACTACCGAGTCTCCTCCCATCGGTGAAAGTCCGTGAAGAGCAAGGAGCCTTAGTTGTGGTGACAGTGGGCTAAGTCTCTATCGTTGCCTTTATCTAGCACTTGCCCTCATAGGAACTCCTCTTAGGTCCCCTACTGGCTTGAGTGGTAACAGTCCCTAATCCAGCATGACCTCCCTGAAGGCCCTTTCAAGAGGCGCACTAATTGATATAGCATGCCCAAGGTAATCCATACTTACCATTTTCCATATTTCCCTTATATCCACTTCCATTCTTTGGGTTGATTGTCATTGGTCATTGGGACTCACACCTTATATCCTCATCTCTGATTCAAGGCTTGGAAATTTTCCCTAAGAGGTGATGTAGCTAAAAGAAAGATAAAAGCATATGAAACCACAAAAGAATGAAAATGAAAAATGCAAAAGATGGATGGGACATATAATAAGCACGTGGAAAAAAGTCTAGCATGAGCTCTACCCCCCTTGTTAGCCATCACCCAAATCCTAAGAATTTCATGCTCTATCTGAATAAAGGAACTTATGAATGTCCCAACACCGATGAGCAATAAACTACTAAATCTTCAAGGGGTATTGGAAAAGCATAAAACAAGTTATGCAAGAACGAACGACAAATCATTAAAGTAAAAGGTGCACCAAATAGGTGGAAAAAGCAAGCCACGGAAAGGAGTAACTCATGCATCCACGATGGCTCCCTCTTCTCATCATTATACTCAAGATATTGGACCCCCCCTCAGCTAGTACATGGCTATGGCCACCTTCCTTGAACCCTTTCCCATTCCATGACCATATTATTACATACATCAATGGATTAATGGGCCTACATGTGAAATGTCTTTCCCCTTGGGAGTTGGAAGCAACTAATATGGCTAATATCATCCCTAACATAAATGTGGTAACTTGGCTACAAATCATAAGCTGGGAAGATATTTGAAGGTAACGTTTTTGTGAAGTATTTTTGTGCCCCTAACATTGATTATCACCCACTATGATACTTTAATGGTTTTTGTCCTTAATGATGTTGATCTCACTTGATCTTGAGGGTATGTTTCAAGCGGTTCATCACACATGCAATAGAGATCCCTAGAGCAATGGCTTCACACCTTTCCAGCACGGTGAAGAGGATGTTTCGCTGAGTTTTGAGAGCACATTTGACACTATAGCCCAAACATTTCCCTCCTAAAATGAGTGTTAGGCTTTGAGGAGCCTCCTCATGGTTTTATGCCGCTTGCTACACCTCCAGATGTTGGAACTATTGGAAAATGTAGCTAGTTTCAGTCTTCATAATTGTCATTGTACTCATGCCATTATGTATATCTTATGTAACAAGCAAAAGAAGAAAGAAAAAATATTATTTTCAAGCATGGGTTTCATGCTTCTTTTGATTGGTCAACTAGGTTAAGCATGTTCTTCATGCTTCTAGGGTTTGTCATGTCATAAGAATAATTGTCATGAGTCAAGAGAGTCAATATCAATTGTATAAGACCCATTTGGGCAAGTTGTAACATGAAAAATAATTTACTTTTGTGTCTAGAAAGTCAAAAAGGTCTCCGAGCACAAGTCGGCCCTGCTAGTGACAAGTCGGCCTAGAAAAGGCCCATTCGACCTCATGAGAAGGCTATATTAAGAAGCAAGTTCGATTCATCTTGGACACGCTTTTGCAGTTCAGTCTCATGCAAGAAAAGAAGAAAAACAAGAGAAAAGGACAAGGAGGAAATAGGAAGTCTTAACAAGAAGCAAAGATCTGATTTTTGAGGTTTATTTTCTCACACTTGCGAAGATTAGGCTTTCTATCAAAGTTGCAGGCTCGAGAGTTGCAGGCTGAAAGTTGCAAACCTAAATTGGAAGTCGAAACCCTGACTAGAGCAGATATTGAAGAAGGATTGACTATCGTTGACTTTGAAGACCTTGACTTGCTTAAGGAAGAACTTCTTGAAGGGCTTACACATGCAAGAAAGCTAGGTTTTTGCAGTCTAGAAGCCGAAATTGCAGATCTAAAGTAGAAGGCCAAAATTGTGATTGGGAGCAAGATTAAAAGAGGTTTGACCTTGGTTGACTTGGCTAATCTTTAACTTGTTTGAAATAGATTCTTGAAGGGCTGACTTGGTGCTTGAAGGAGGTCTTGAATTTGGACTTGGGGTCTTGGATTTCTCATCTGAACTGATTCTATAACAAGAGGAGATTCTTTCTGGGTTTTCCCCTTGGAGGGGTCTTGCCCTGGCTTAGAGCCTACTTCTTGTGTCTATTGTCTTTATTGTTTATGCTCTTGATAATTGTTTGATGAAAATATCTAATAAAGAACAATAAGAAGATAACTAAAGTTCACAAATTTTTATTAAGGTTAAGGAGAATTGTTTTTAATAGTTTCCCTACTAGATTCTCCAGCATGGTTTCAGAGCTAAGTTGAAGAAAGAGAAGGCAGCCTTGAGATCATCTTGTTGACATAACGGATTGCTTGTCAAAGGGAATCATTTGCAAAAGGACTTAAGGAAGAAGACCTCATCATCTTAAGAAGAACCAAGCTCTCATTGAAGGAAGGCTACTATATCAAGCTCCCATTGAACATCTCACCATATGAAGAAAGGACATTTATATTGTCTCTCTCTTAAAGGTTCCTTGCTTTTAAAGGAACATATTGAAGGAAGGTTGCTATATCTTGAAAGGGATATTGATCTCTCTTGGAAAGCTATCAATTTGAAGGCTCGTTGAAAGACATATTTAAAGGAAGCATCAAAGAATCTTGGGATCATCATCCACTCTTTGAACTTGTTGAAGACACTGTTGTTGACGAAATCCTAGAAGTCATCATTCTAGGGCATCGTTGAAGTCTCTTTGAAGGTCTTGAAAGCATCAAGATAGTTGGAGACATCATCAAAGACACTCATTTGACAAGTACTATTTTGTGCTCTATGTCTCAACCTACAGACCAAATGGTTACATTTTTCAAAGAAAGCAACAAGCTCGTTGGGTCAGCAAACTTCCTAGCATGGAAGAAGAGGATTGATTTGATACTCATAGAAAATGAGGTCATGGAATATGTTCTTGGTGAAGTCACTCAACCAGACAAAGAGAATACTCGAGAATTAGCAAGATACAAGAAGGGAGAAGTGATGACACAGAGGATTCTTATTGAATCGATAAAAGATCATCTCATTCCCTTTGTTGTTGATTTGAAGTCATCTAAAGCAATCTATGAGAAGTTAGTGAAGTTGGACTCTCTAAGTACATGAGGTCAGAAGATATCCATGAGGAATCAACTCTATAGAATAAGGAAGTCAAAGGATGAAGACATGGCCACTTATCGTATGAAGATCTCACAAATAAGGGACCAGTTGCAAGGGCTTGGGGAAGTCGTTTTCAATTCATAAATGACCACTTGTGTACTAAATGCTTTTCCACCTTAATGGAGCAACTTTGCAACTAGTGTCCACTGTCTACTCAAGAAAGGACACAACTCCTTTTGATGAACTATGGGCTCAACATATCTTGGAAGAAACAAGGATAAAGGCAAAGGATGACATTGAATCAAATGAGAAGTATCAAGCCATTATTGTAAAATACAAGAAGAAGAAGAAAGGAAAGTTCGGAAAGTCCAAAAGGAAACCAAATATGTCTAAGATTCACTGCTTCAGATGCAATGAGTGTGGACATTTTAAGAGGGATTGTCCAAACAAGAAAAACAACAAAAGGACGGAAAGGAGTGAAACTCACATAGTTGAAGAAAAGGGAGAACCTGAGAAGAAGCCAAAAGGAGAAGAACCCAATGACCTTTACTATTGAACGAAGCTCCATCTATATTAGGTTCATTTGCAATTTGTCTTTCTTTTATTAGAAAGTAGTAGTTAGAGTAAGCATGCATAGTTGCATTCTCTAGAAGAAGTCTTGATTTTTGTGAAGCATGGCATCAAAGAAGGAAGCATATTGATGGTAATAGAGTTAAAATCTACACTAATCAAATTGCTTTGGAAAATTCATCTAGTCGTCAAAGAATGAGAAGATTTAGATCATCTTGCACATTATAGTTTATGCAAGCATTTTCTAACATAATGTTAGAGGTAGTCATCTTTCACATAAGGATCATCAAGATCCTCCAATAAGAACCATCATTTAGGAAGGTTCTTGGAAGACACATTATGACTGGTATATATTCCATCTAGTATGGGAACAATAGTCTTGCAGGATGAAGCTATGCAGATGGTCGAGTTGCAGTTTGAGAGGCAAAATTAACGTATTTCTCCTCTTAAAGGAAAGCTTATCTTCAATAAGGTTGGAAGCAAGCTCATTCAAAGAAAAGGATGGCTAGATGGTTGTATGGAAGCAAGGTCTGCATGTTTTTAAGTAACTCTTCTCTAAGGTAGGGTTCATATCTACAAAAATCTTGCAAAATGAGTAGGTTATAAAAATGTGCTCGATAAGTATTCCATATGGTTACTCAATGCTTGGATTATGGAATAAGAAGTTTGGCATACTTTGGAATGGTTAAAGATCAAGACTCTTCCACAAGATGACATGACTTAGACATGATGATATTGATCAACATTGAATATAGTTTCTTAAATAAAGAAAAAGAGTTGATAATGATGACTCCAAGGAAGAAGAAATTGCAGCATCCTAGTCAATTTGTTCCATGACCACTCTGATTACAAGTGATTAGCATGAAGAAGGATTTAGTCGACCATGCAAAAGGATGTTGATTGTTGAAGAATGTAACTAGGTTTCGTCTTGTTGCACTCATATTTACCAAATTTCCAAGGAAGCGGAAGTACCAAATTTTTCAACAAGATCGGATCATCTATCAGCAGTTTTTGTGTCATTGTAAACCCATTCTGCAAGTTATGTAATGTAAATGATGCTAGTAAGACCTTAAATATATGTAACAACCTAGGTAAGCCTATTATTTTGGTGGAATGCTTCATCCTAGAAGGCTTTTCGTCTCACTGACTCATTTTTGTTTCTAAACACGTATGGTTGACAAAGTTTTTCCCTCCAGCCTCACCCCAATGCTAGAGTGGAATTCTTTGTCAAAGTCTTAGGTGAGTCCTAGTGTTCTAGTCGAATCTTATGTAAAAGTGATTTGGGAATAATTTAAGCTAATTGGCTAAATTATTTTATTACAAATCACTTGGTCTACTAGATCATGTTGTGTCGTAGATTGGGTATGTATTTTGAGGGTCTAAGTCGAACAAGTATTCCCCTTTTGAGGGTTGAAATTGTAAATCTTATGTAAAAAATAATTTAATGCATGGTCCCTCATACTTAGACACCATGGTTAAAATATTAGAGGGTGGAAAAAACATTAAATCCCCTCAAGTGTCAATTAATTAATTTTTCTGGCAAAAAATAATTAAATCCTAAGCCAGAAAATTAATTAATTAGAGTCAAATTAAAATGTCTTAGAAAAATTAATTCTACAAGTGGAAAAATTTGTGGGTCTTAAAAGAGTTAATTTTTTAAGGTCCTCCACCAAAATATTGTATATTTCAAGAAAATTTGGACCCTTGGACCTTGGTGATTAAGTCAAAGTCAAATTTTTGAGGAAATTAACTCAAAATATTGAGCTAATAAAATTGGAATTAAATGATAAATTCGAAAATCCCTCAAACATAAAAATTCAACGGCAAAGATTAAAAGATGATCAAGTTTTTCGACAGCAAAGATTATTTTGACAAGGATCAAGAAAACTAGTCGTTAGTTTTTCCACTTGGGAGATTTATCTATAAATTAAATATTCATTTGAGTCTCTAGCCATCAGATTTCTGGCTAGGAAATTGTTGTTGAAGCATTCATGTAAACTATTGTCCTTTTGGAAACTATTTTTTTTATCATAATAAAAAGACTTTGGGGTGCAATTCAAGGTGTTCAATGTTGATTGATTTGTGGTGTGCACTCTCTACAGGGTTTCCCATGTTGTGTTGATAAATGGTAAGATCTGTTTTTCATTAAATGGAGATAAATCATTCTATTGATAGTTTTGGGTTAATCTTACGTGATTTGATTCGTCATATGATTAACAGATTTTCTTAGATAAATATATAGTGTTTGCAGGTACTTCAGCCCTTGGTCTCCAAGTTCACAAACTGTGGACAGGAACCACCTTGCTTGAATCCTGAAAATTCATGTAGTGGATTTAATCTTCGCTAAGGCTATAATGTGCATGGGGTTTCTAAAGTGGTTTTAGCCATTTATCAAAGAAAATAGTCATAAAAAAAATTATTCTCAAAAAAAATAATTTTCAAAACCCTTGTATATTTGTAGATTTTGTAAATAATTTTGTAAATTTAATTTGTAAATTATTTTGCCAATTTGGGTTTTGGGGTTTTAATATTTTGTATATATTTTGGTGCTTGGGTGTTTTATTTACATTTTTGCAGGTAAAGTCAAGAGAAGAGGTAGAAGTAGAGCTAGATCTAGGCCCTTGAGGGTAAGATCTAGTCTCTAGAAAATTTTGCAGGGTCAGCCACTTAAAATTTTGCAGCTAATTTCAAATCTGAAAGAAGAAAATTTTTCTGAAGTCGGGTTTTCGAGTTTTAGGCCTCTCCAAGGCCAGCGTCCCCCTCCCCAGCCTTTGCGTCAACCTTTTAGCCCTTTGTAGGGTTTGTTTGTAAGCCCTAGGGGCCTCGACCTTCCTTACTTGGCTCTGCGCTAGGGTTTCTAGGCCATTTTTGGCCTAGATGTGGCCTCAAGAAGCCTCGGCCTCCTTCCTCCACCCTATACGGCTGCCTTTAGGCTAGTCGTGGGCTTTTAAAGCCCTAATTTTCCCTCTAACCTTAGCCGTCCAGCCTTGTAGGCCCTTGTCCCTCCAGCATTGACTTTTCTTGTCCTTATTCTTCCTCATTTGTCGTTTCCTCATCCTCATAGCCTCTTTTTCCCTCAACGATAACCCTACTAGCCCTAGCTTTGGCACTTTTTAGCCCTAATTTGCCCTAAATCCATCTCTGATTTGTCTGGACTGAATACTTGGTGGTTTTGCAGATTCTTGGCCTCAAAAATTCTATTTTCCAGGTGGCAACTTGATCCCAAAGTTTCAGCAAAGTTTGACCTAGGGATCTTCAAGGCCTTGGGCCTAGGGTTTGCTCTTTAAACCTTAATTTTCACTATTGTATTACTATTGTAATTTTCAATTCATAACAGTGGTATCATAGGCCCTAAAAATCACATTTAAGTTGGTCAAAGTAACTTAAAATAGCAAAATTTGAATTTTCCAAAAATTTGGCCATTTGGACATCAAGGATCTAACCTAGATATAAATTTTTGTTTGATGTATTTTTCTCCATAAATCACTGAATCGGTTCTGAAATTTTCTGAATCATGCTCTCTAAAAGCCCTAAATATAGGTTTTTTTCAGTTTTGGTAATCTTTTCCTAGTTTTTGGCATATTAGGCACTTGTTGTAGCATCATTAGGTTGTTGATCTGCTGATTTGTTTATTGTTGTAATAAGTTACTTCAGATCTGATATATCATTGAATACTTCATCTTAAAGTGGGCTAAATTCATTAATTTACATCTGCTAATCATTGGAAATTTTTTGTTTCATATGTTTTTGTAAATTTCATGATCTAAAGTGATTTTCTTGTTGCTGTCATAAGTCTAATAAGTGCTGGAATTTTTTGAAGTATTGCTACTAATTTGGATATTTGAGATCTAACACTTGTTTGTCTTGTTTTAATTTATAAAAAATTCTGAATTTTACACTTAAAGCACTCATACACTTGAGCTCTAAATTTTTTATCTTGTGATTAGTATAAGTTGCTTTGACACTTGGAATCTAATTGGCATTGTGATAAGAACATCTTGAATGACTTTTTACTGATCATTGGCTAATTGACAACCAAACAATTTGTTCTATGTATCTTGTGGATTGTTTCATTGGCACTTGTATTCTTAAGCACTTGTCTTGTTTAAACATTGTCTTTCTAATCGTTGTTAAGTACTATTTTCATAAAGAGTAATCATAACTTAAGTACTTAAACAAGCAAACAATCTTAACTCAAGTGATCTCACTCATCATCATCGCACAAGCATTCTAGGATCTAGCTTGCATTAAACACTTACCTCCTAACATAAGCTAGGTTGATAGACTCCTAAGGCAACCCTTTTCTGATTAGCTTGAGGGATTCAACCCTTCCTAGTGATCAACACAATGACCTTGCAGTCGTCAATGCCACAGTCTCTGCAACGCCAGAGGCACTCGGTGGTTGGAACACAGTGGGAGGTATCGCTAATCAGACCTTTGCCTGCTTCCCATTGGCTTCCATCCCACAACCTACAATGAAGATTGTTTCACAAAACAGTTAAGGGAGAGGTTCTACTTAGACTAGGCATTTAATATAAAATTTCGCAACATCCTTGCACCACGCCTAGTTTTTAGGACTTGCATCTCATATAGATTAGTTTATCATAATAAGCAGTAGGTTTCCATCCGATTACTTGGCATTAATTTTAACTAAGCAAGAATTGTAACTCCATAAGGCACTGGTCTCATACTTGAATCTAATCTAATCATAAATCTTGCTAAATTTAACCAAGTAGCTAGGCCACTCATCTGTGTCTTCCAAACAAGTTGGTGCCCAACTTGTTCTCCTTGACCTCATTCCATAGGGACTGTACCCCCCATACCCTGATGTTGGGATACAGCTAGAACGGAGTAAGCGGGGATCAGAGTGACAACCCCCGCCCTGAGCGGTTGTCGCAATGCCTGTACAATCCGAGCGACAACAAGTCTTCATAAGTGTATTTGAGTCATAATAAAATGTATTTATCAAAAGAAAGAAAAAGTAACTTATTAAAGCATGGGTTTCAAGCTTGGGTCATCATGTTATAGGTCAAAGTCCCCATTGAGAACTTCTGGATTTTATATTGAGTCATTAGAGTCATTGTCCATTTTATGAGACCCTTCTTGGGCTTTTGAATCATGTAAAAAAAATTATTATTGAGTCAAACAAGTCATTTTTCACCTCCACACCAAGTCGGCCATCACTTGATCAAGTCGGCCTACATCGAGGTAATTCGACCCACAAAAGAGGTTATAAATAAAGTGCACTTTGATTCATTTGAAAGAGATCTCACACAAGTTCAATCTACAAGTCGTATAAGCAGAATAGTACGAAATTGCAAGAGAAGGAGAAGAATTGCAAGATCAAAGTTTCTAGGGAATCTATCTTTCACACATGTGAAGTTACTGGGCTACAACTGGATGATCGAAGTTTTTGTTGCTTCTAGGTTGGAGTGTTGTTGCTTCTAGGTTGAAGTTATGTCGTTGCTTCTAAGTCGAAGTGCTGCTACTTCTAGGTCGAAGTGTTGTTGCTTCAAGGTCGAGATTTTGCTGCCGCTTCTAGATTGGAGATCTAATGCTGCTACTAGGTCGAAGTTTTGTTGCTACATGGTTGAAGTTGTTGTTGGAAGGTTATCATCTGCATAATTAGGGAAGGGTTGACTTGGTGATTGGAGGAAGTCTGTGTCTAGGTCAAAGAGTCTTGGATTATCTCGAGAAATTATTAAAAGAAGAGTTGTTGACTGAGTTTTCCCCTAGATAAGGGTTTTTCCCTGGTTGTCCGCCTTCATTTGGTGTCTTTGATCTTCATGCTATGGTCTTGTTAATTGTTTGATAAACTAAGATAAAACAAGAACACAAGAAAGTTGATAAGAACATAAGAATATCACAAGTAATTATCAACATAAAGAAAATATTTTTGTCCTTCTGATTTTCTAACATTGGTCTTGTTAGTTTTTGTAGCATCAGATGTGTTCTAGCCACGAAAATTTGTGGAGAGGCTAGAATATATGAAAACTCAAGAACCCAGAAATTGTTTCTGGAAATTCTGCCTGGAAGTGACTTAATTAGATTATTAACCAAATTTTTTAATGTTTCCTAAGTCTAAACTTAGGAAAACATGATAATTAATCAGTATTAATTAAGTCAAGGGGAGAATAGTCTAGAAAATCACACAGATCGATCCAGAAATAATCCTAGCCATCGATTATGTTTTAATCTTTGTTGTTGGTGCTCCAACAAAGGAGGCCCGTGTGGTGATGGAGAAATCACTTCAGCAGTTCGATTTCTTGGCAGATCGATTTCCAGAGTAGTAGCAATGAGTTGACAGATAGAGAGCCAGAGATCGAAGCAATGAGAGAGGGGCAAGGGCAGTGAGGCTTGAGGAAGATTTCCAGATCCAGCGAGCGCATTTGCAGAGAGGCAGAAGAGCCACAGTGAGGCTGATGCAGGGACTAAGCAATAACCTCTAGAGACAATTTTGACTCTACTGAGGAAAAGTCGAGTTTCAGAACCAGAGGCTAGACAGAGGTTCTGAAGGCCAGGAGAAACATTTTCCCAAACAGCAGCAGACTAGATGGCTTGAGGAGAAGTTGATTCAGACTGAGCGCAGAAGGGACTGCGCAAGGGTCATGTAGGGCCAGTGCAGAGGAAATTTGGGGGGCTCTCTTAGAGCTGCAGCTATTGCCTGAATTTGCCTACGGGATGAGGAAAATTCATCACTAGATTTTTGCCAGTATTTTTCTTTATATGATTGCCAGATTTCAGCAATGAGTTGTACTCAGAATTTCTTATTGTTGCATAATAATAAAAACCCTCAGCTGTTGCACCACTTTTTCCAGGAGCTTTTGTCTAAAAACAATTGTGTTCATTTTATGTGCGTGTGCTAGGATTTCTCAGCTTCCAGCGTTTTACTCCTCTGCAATTTTTATTTGTGTAAATTGTAGTGTGATTTATTATTTATTTGTCGTAACAAACAACAAATAAATAGTTAAATTAAATTAACAATTAGGAGAATAATTTTCAGTTGTTGCAATATAATTTCGGTTTGGAATTTTTACATGGTATCAGAGCACAGTTGATCAGTTGGAGAGCTCAGAGGCGAAACAAAGGAATTTCAATGCTCAATGTGGGCAGCAGGCCGAAATTCCCTCAGGCAGCGCAGTCATTCTGCCCGAAGGCCGAGTTACTTGTGGAGATTCGTTTTTTTGAGTGGGGCAGAAAAATTCGATCTCTCCAGATTGAGTGATTCCAGAGGCAAAGGGAGCAGCTCAGAATTTTCGTTGGGAAGATCCCTAGCTGGATGCACAGGGTTTTGCAACAATTCGCTAGAGCAGAACCAGCATCAAGGTGGAAGAGAGAAGAACACACACAGAGGGAAAATTTTCCTCAGGGAACTTCTAGTCTCAAGAAGTTCGATTTTCCTTACAGATCAGCAGTAGTTGTGAGAAGATCTTCTCAGTCCAGAAGGGAGTGCGAGTAGCAAAGCGGCAACTGAGCAGAAGGAAAGAGGAATTTTTCCACAGTTCATTGAGAAGGCTACTGCAAGGGCTTCATGATCAGGACGGGTTGGATGGATCTTCCAACTATGTCATCTGGAAGGCTAGGATGTCCTTCCTTCTAGATGAATATGGCCTAAAATCCTACATTGATAATGTAATGGTGGTTCCTCGCGATGCAGATTAGCTATAAGAGTACAGAAAGGAGATCACACGAGCGAAGCGGTTGATCCTAGATGGAGTCTAGGATCATATAGTCTCACATATAGCGGCCAAGGGAATGGCCAAAGAGATGTGGGATGCTCTCACCACTCTATATTAGGGTACTTCCGAGTAGCGGGAGATGTACCTAGAGGAGAAGTTGAGGCTCATCCAGACGCAGAAAGGGGTGGGCATAGACCCCTGCTTAACTAGGATTCAGGAGGTCCGAGACCAGCTAGAAATTGTTGGGGTAGCGCCTCAACGTTCAGAGCTAGTGTAATTAGCTCTCAACGTGAAAATTCGGTTACCTGAATCCTACTGCAACGACTTATGAGAATTCTTCTATTTGTTTATTAATTGAACAAATTATTTATTGTTCACTATAGGCTTCACAAAATTAAGTTGTGGAAAATAAATGTGTGAAAACAAGATCTAAGCAAGAATAAATCATAGACACATGACACCGTTATTTTTGGACCAATGTCCCTGGAAAAACCAATGCGGGAAAATTGGTGCAGCAGTTGAGGGTTTGTTTATTATGGAGTAATTTTCTAAGTACAAATCTGTGATTGTCGAAACTGACAAATCATACAGAGGAAACTGACAAATAAAATCTCGTGAGAAAAATCTCACTCTGCCACGGGAATCCGGCACTGACCTTAGCTCGAGATGAACTGCTCTGTGTTGCCTCTGCATAGTGACTGCGTCACCTTGCGTAATCTCTTCGTCACAATTGATGTTGCCCTCTCTCTTTGCGTTGGATCTCTCTACTGACTAGAAACGAGGCCCTTTTGGCCTCCGAAAACTCCCTCCGATGACTGGCACTAAACCCCGACAGTTTCCTCAACAAAAAATCGAACCCCCTCTAAAGCTTTGTGTAGCCTCTATGTGGTTGGCTCTATGCTACTCTCTGTGGCCTTTACTGCCTCCTCTGCTTTGCACTTTCTAGATCAAGAACCTCTTCCAACCAAAAATTATATTTTCCCCTCTCCACAAAAATCTTCTCGATCAATTTACTCCCTGAGCACTGCTCACTAAAAAATTTTGATCTCTAGATTTTCTCTCCAAATGTATCTTCCAAATGATCCATCAAGTCCTCATAATCTTCTCGTTGAGACTTCAACGACAGAGATTAAATCGTTAATCGACAGCTAAGATTAATCTTGACTTGATCTTCAACTTTTCAAGAAGATTCACGCTCTATTTTAATTAATATCCTTTAATTATTTTCATTTCCTAAGTTTAGACGTAGGGTCCCATTAAAAATAATTAATTATTTCCATAAAACATAATATGAGTGGAATTTTCCAAATCCTTTCTGAATTCTTTGGAATACCTATGTCTAAGACTCCCTGCAAATTTTGAGACTTGAAGCACATTCGATGCTACCCCAAATCAACACTCCCTCTTAGCGAGGAATGTGCTCTAGCAATACAACCATCTGAAGTACTGCTATGATCTTGCAACCCTCTGCGTTGTTGATGTCTGACACTGCTACCCACCAATATTGCGTTGTTGCATCCGTGCTGCTGTTGACCCTGCATGTTGCTGCTAACTGCTACTGCACTGCAATTTTGTTGCTTACTGCAACCGAAAACATCCAAAATCTGAACTAAGTGTTCAATAGGATACATCTCGTACTGAAGATCTGACTGTTGCTAGTCTTTGCATTGTCCCTCTGAAGTTTTTGCACTGCTACTGACTCTGCACTATGCCATCCTGCACTACTGCCAACTCTGCTCTGCGCTGCTCAAACTCTAGCGCTCACTAAATATTGCGTTGTCCCTTCTGCACTCCTCTGCACCAAATTAAACTTGTCCATCCTGCTACTTCTGATTTGGAATCACGTAGCAAGGTGATGATCCGAGAAGTGGACTCCTCAAGGATCCTACTCAATCTGCAGTTCTACTGAACTACAGCTCCAGATCACCCCAATGCTCCCCTGCCAATATATGGGTAATCATGGCGAATTCTTCCTCTATATTGGCAGTTGTAGCCTGCAGATCATGCTTCTCATCTTTGTCCTTCTTCTTGAGAGGACACTGTGTAGCGTAATCTCCCATCTCGCCACACTGAAAGCACTTGATCTTTGAGACATCCTTCTTACGCCTTTGTTGCTCCTGTTGTCCCTTTAATGTGAGGGTTGCATTCTCCTCCTCCTTGGGCTTCGACCCACTGTTGTTGTTGCCATCAAATTTGTACTTGAGTAGATCTCTCCTCATCTCTTCTTACTGAAGAGTTTCCCACATTCCTTCCCAGTCCGGTAACTTCTCTCTGCCCAGGATGCTTTAGACAAAGACCTGATAGTCTTCGGACATTGAATTCAAGGCAACCCTGACCATCTATGTGGCCTGAGGAGCTGCTCCCACAGCTGCCAGCTGATCTCGGACTTCCCGAAGTATCGCAAGGAACAGATCAACGTGTTCTCCCTTCTGCATTCGGGTAGTCTGCGTCTTCTCCTCCAAAAACATCTTCCTCTACTCGGAAGACCCTTGATATAGCGTGGCCAACGCATCCCACATTTCCTTGGTTGTCCCTTTGCCACAAATGTATGAAACAATATGATCCTTCACTCTGTCGAGGATCAACTGTTTGGGTTTAGCCATTTTCTTCTTGAAGGCTCTCAATGGTGCAGCATCTACCGATTCAGCCAATAAACTGTCAATAAAGGTCTTGAGGTCATGTTCATCTAGAAGGAAGGAGATCCTTGCCTTCCAAATTACGTAGTTGGAGGCACCCTCCAACCGGTCGTGGTCACGCAACCCACTGGCTGCCATCTCACCCAATCAATGTCGATATGTTGCCTCTAACCCTCTACGTCGCTGGCTTTCCGCACTCCCTACTAGAGCAAGCCAAATAATTCATGAACTCTATTGCCTCTGCATGGGAAATCAGAGTTTCCTGGGCAAGATATTCTTTGACGTCAGAAATCTCGAAATGTGTCTTCAGCTACTATCTTATGACACTTTCTGCACCAGCAATCATTGTTACACAGAAACTACATCCCACCAGTTGTTGATCTGCACTGAATCTACTGCACTACTCCTTTTGCCTCTGAGAAACTGCAAACTAGAAAATCCTTCCTTTTTGTCGGCTCACTCAGAGATAGATTTCCTTGCAGATCTAGCCCTCCTGGCTTGGACTGCGCAATCACTGGGGAAATTGATATGTTGCTTACACAGCTCTTTGATTTCGAGCTTCTTCTTCAACGCTGGATCTACTGGATCTGCTCTCTTGCTCCTCCTGCACTGCTAAACAAGCTCTAATACCATGTGAAAATTCAGTTGCCTGAATCCTACTGCAGCAACTGATGAGAATTCTTCTATTTGTTAATTACTTGAACAAATTATTTACTATGTTCTACAGTAAATACTAAAACCCATACATTACAGCGTTCACAAAATTAAACTACAAAAAATAAATGTGTGGAAACAAGATTTGAGCAAGAATAAATCATAGGCACATGACACCGTTATTTTTGGACCAATGTCCCCAGAAAAACCAATGCGAGAAAATCGGTGCAGCAGCTGAGGGTTTGTTTATTATGTTGAACCCTTGGTTAAACTGAGAAGGGGGGGGTGAATCAGTTTAACACATTCATGGACTTTTAAAACTTTTGCATTAAAACTTATTCACACCTTCATTTCATGTTCAACTTAATATGTGAGTAATCTTTGAATGTGAGCAGCAAGTATTAATATAATGTAATAGCAGACTTAATATGAGAGCAGCAAGTATTAAGTAGTTGAGATAAACCATATCAACACATAAAAATCATGCACAGAGACACCAGATATAAGTGGAAACCCATAAAGGGAGAAAAACACATCTTATTATTGTTGTGATGCAAAGGCAAGCTCCAACTCCCATCAATTTTCTACAGGCACCAACCTACAGGAGGCTCCAACCTCAGTCAGCTACAACTTGATGTGGAAGCACCAACTCCCATCTATTTTCTGCAGGCTACAACCTACAGGAGGCTCCTACCTCAGTCAGCTACAACTGACATCTATCAAGCTACAACATGATAGGGAAGCTCCAACTTCCTTACTCTTTCAAAAGAAAAACCCTTGCTGATTTACCTTGGATATCAGCTCTGTTCTGTACCATCTTCACTGTTGTGCATCAGTCTTCATATCTGCCTTATATCATTTCTGCATCTTCTCAGATTCACTATTACCTCCTCCTTCTTCTCTGCCTCACTGCTTCATTTCTGCATTCTCTAACTTTCCATTGCATCTCGTTCTGCTCCTCCTCCTTATCTTTTCTGCCTCAATTCCGCATTCTCCAACCTCTCTCTCTCTCTTACCTCTCTATGCATATCAATGTGATATTATTTATAGAAATTCCCTTATGACTGTTAGCATTCCTCAGGGAATTTGAAATGGACAGCCATGCCTCTTTGCCTTTTGCCTTCTCATTTCTTTTACCCGCTCATTCAGAAAAATATAACAATATGCATTAATTTCAATATTACAGTGGGAGTTTTGTTTTCCTACCGGAGACTTGCCAATGCATCACAAACAATAAAAAATCAATTACAACATTTACATTCACATTTTCAGTTACATAAAGACAATTTTACTCAGCCCATTTTCTGGCTTTTGGCTTTGCTGGCTTTGTCTTTTCTGCTGTTGTCAGGTAACTGTTCTGCCTTCTTTTGCTCACTGTCTTCTGCATATTTTCCAGTTTTATGTGCTTGTACACCTGTCAAATTCATTCCTGTGCATATTCCTGTTCACCGTGATTGTGTGTCTGCTATATATATTTCGCTGCGTTACAATATATATAACTGCTAACTTTAAATCTGGGCAAATTCCAATGCTTTGGTTTCCTTTGCTGGTAGTTTAAATAACTAAATGCGGAGACTTTAATATCGCCATGGTTATAAACCCAATATATGCCCTCTATGCAAGGTTCTCTATTTCTATTATTTCAAGCAATTAATGTTCATTCTCAGCATTATTATTTTGATATTCGAACCTTAGAAACCATAACCCAATGGTTAATCAATCATTGAATTGTTCAATATGCGTTCACGACTTTATTGTTACATGCCAACCATAATATATATCAATATATATCAATATTTCCTCAAATCAAATGTTTTAAACCCTTAATCTATTTGTCGATGCGATTAATCGCAACTGACCACTTCCGATTGCGATTGATCGCAATCGCAACTTTTAGTTGTGAGATCCGATGCTCCGATGCTCCGATGATTCACTGTTCATTGATTTACGATTCTCCGATGTTCCAATGTTCCGATTCCGATGATTCATTGTTATGCAAGAACTCACAAATATATCAATCATGTTTTATAAGCCCATCGGGTTCGCAATTTCCATCGGGCCTATTATTAACATGTTCCGCTGGTATGCATTTCTCCGATGCAATTCATGAGGGTCCCACTCTTCTGTCCATTCGATTTACACATACAGAATCAATTCGGGCTTAATCTTTGATAAAATAACATTTTATTGAATGTCGGCAGCTTTGGCTGTGTGCGGAAGTCATTTCTTTATATACCCACGGCTTTATAAACTTACCATTGTTCAAGAGCCGAACTCTTAATATGATTTTAATATTCGAAGACCCAGGTATTTTAATGTGTGCCCCATACTCGGTTTAATTCCTGTAAGGTTCGAATTGACACATAATATATATATAACACCATGTAGGTATATATATATATATATATATATATTCCCCCATATGTATACTCCTCGAATTTCCATTAACACTCGGGCCCATAATGCATTATAGCATACCTTAGACTTACCCATGGCAGTTCCATAAACATAATGCCCAATATATGAAGCTCTCCAATCAAATGTTACAACATCAATAAACCGTGAACTTAAAGAGAAAGCTTTATAAGCCTCGACCTTGCATTAAACAACAGTCCTCAACACAAATTAAGAGTGGGGCCCAGCTCTTAAACGACCCTTCTCATCTAACGGCTGCGGGCTTATCGCATCCGCTTCGGCGATCCGACGGATGTAAACAAATCTCGCGTGACTTAGATGCATGGGCTTTTAACTCGCGATGAGAGTGGTATCTCCAAACCGCTTAAGGCCACGTGTCAGCCTATGGCATTGATCACGTTCGAATTGGAAATACAGCTTACCGTACAAAAGCGGTGCGATGAAAACCGTCGGGTGTTCCAAACCCACTGTCACTGTTCACAGCGCTCGTGGTTCCTCTCCTTTTCCCTCAGGGTTCCATCGTGCTCTTTAACAACGTTTCATTTGTAGTCAAACTGCTCCGTCGCACAGTTCTAATGTTTCATTTCAGGACCATGCCATCGCTTCACAGTTCCTTCGCTTCAACAAACAAAGAGCTTTTCTTTAATTTAGTTTCATTTTCCACTGTTTTGATTCACGATCTCAGACAAGGATAGAACCTCTGACTGGTGTCTTTCTCCCGTCAAGTGCATAACTCCACTTCTACGTTGCTCAGACTCTGCGTACCGTTTATTCATCAACAGTGTCACTTTGAACGCTCTTCTGCTGCACTCTGATATATCATCGTCCCCCGACAATCTCATTCATCCTTCATCATGCAGTGTAGCCCCTTTTTTCGTATAACGCTGGGGTTGACCCTTGTAGGGTCTTTACACATAGTGATTCGACTTAATCAAGGTCTGAGAGGGTTAGACCTCTTCACACTGAGGCCACCAATTCAAATTTTTCACAATATAATAACTCAAACATCTAAAAAGAATCAGACATCATTCGAGCAGGGATTACTAAATTCAATTTGTTCCAGAATGCATTTAACTTGACACATATAAATTTGAGACATGTGATTGAAAGCCTGCGGGAATCGATCCTTCCAGTGATCGATTTATTCAATTTACAAGTCAATTAATCACACAGTCACATATACAGATCGGAGTGACCCTGAATTGCTCTCTATAATTAAAATTCAATTAATTTCTCCACAGAATATACAAGCCTTAATCGCATCTAATTCGAAACATAAAATCCACCTAAATTGACATCTATTCTTCCTTCAATTGCAAGGTTTCATCTCAGAGCCTATTTCAGAGGTTACCATATATCTATTGAATTTAGGCATATTCATTACTCTGTCTCTCCAGATCTGCTATTAAATGGCCCTCTTCTACTGTCCTCACTACTCTGCACCTTGAATAGTTCTCTGCTTCAATTCACTACCTTTGCTTCCTCTGCTCCTTGACTGATGCTGCTCCTTACTTCTCTTTTTGCTGCCTCTGCTACCTCTCTGCTGCCTCTATTCTCTGCTACTTTGCTTCTCTCTTTTCCTTGTTTCTATTTCCGGTGCTCCTCCATTGTCATCTCCTTTGCCATCAATGACAACATTTCCAACAGTCTCCCCCTTTGGCATTGATGGCAACCCATCCACCAATAATCCAACATTTCCAACAGTCTCCTCTGCCTGGCTTCTTTTAGAAGACCCTATCTTCTGTTACTTGCTTTTCCTCCCCCTTTGACATCAATGGCAAAGGGTTGCACATTTCTTAGAGTGCTTTCTATCTCTTCATTTCCTCTCTCTGAGATGTATTTAGGCCTTCTTCTTCTGACTTTGTACCCTGTTGCTCCAAATTGGTGTACAAGAATTGTTGAGAGAACACTTTTGAGAATTATTGAACTTGAATATACATTGTAAATTGATACAATTCAAACGCATAGACTTCTTTCACTTGTATAGAGCTGAAAGTGAAGATAATGACACTTCATAGAACACATTGTACCAGCTTTATCCAATCAGAGATGTATGGTTGGATCAAAAACTAAAATACTGAGAAGGCTTCAAATATAATTCTGTCTCTGTCTGATGTAGTGAGCTAATATATTTCTGTTGAGGAAGATTGTAGATGGAATATGTCTTCTCCTACAATACTCATCAGCAGTACAGCATCTATTCAATTGTGATGAAGTCAATATATCTTTTATTGTTGTGGTACATATTTCTTGCCTGTTGGTGATGATATGAGCTAGGATGTTGATAATGATATTACCCTTAATAGCTGAAGGTTATTGTTCCAAATGTGATCAATGAAACAACCAGAATTTGATCTAAGAAATCAAATCCCTTTACTGCTTGCATAATGTACTTTCAAAACAAAACCTTGAGGTAAGATGCATTCAATGTATTTGTCAATCTCACTTATTAACCATGCAATTTTCTTTATGACAAAAGGGAGTTATGTATGTCAATGATCAATCTCTCTTTAAATGGTGAAACACCAGCAATTCCTTTCTGCTGAAGTATGCTTGCATGAACTAATAAAAGACTTTTGAGCTTCAATGGTAATCACAACTATTCCTTCATTATTCAGATATTTTAACTATTCTGTCATGATTATTTCCAACAAAAACATCTTTAAGTTGTTTAATTTATATCTCAGCTAACAAACTTCACCTAGTTTATGAACAATCTTCAGAGAGAGGCCTTGAAGATATATGTACTGACTTCAGAAAGGCATGCAATTATATATATAGAAACAGATACTTCTTCAATGTTTAATATAATGTTTCAAGTGTAAACAGAGTACTGATCCTTTAGCTCTATTATTGACCTTTTCATGCTGAATGCAGATAACTTTGGGAATTTCACCTTGATGCACTTTTGCCATAATCCTTTGATCTTGAGGACCTATACCATACTGTTGCTACTCCATAATAACACTTGATATTCTGCTGATAGTCATGCTGCTTGTACCTAAGTACCAATTAATATTACTTTCACTTCAGCTTGCTCATGAACCCAATGTTAAGGCATCCTTCATGAATTCTACTATTGAGCTTTCCACTGTTCACATCAACAATCATCAATACGCTAAATCTGATCTTGTCATTATTAACCTTTTGCTTATTCTGCCATTCTGTTTAAAGAAATGTCACTGCATTTTCCTTTCTAAGACTGCTCTAGAATCATTGCTGCTTTAAAAATCAATTCAACAGTTCTAACTTCTAATACAAAGATCTTTGGGAAGGCATCTTCAATTTCTTCTCAATGAATCTTCATGGGCTGATTACTCAAATATTTATTACTCACTTAACTGCATTCCTCCAAGGGAACTTTTCATAGATGAATGATGTACTGACTTAAAGATAATAGGCTCTTCTCTTACTCATTCTCCTTAATGTGATAATGTGATCATTACTTAATGCGCTGATGTTCTTTCCACCACCAAGTCTTCTTACTGTCTTCTCTTCTTCCATCAGTCTGTCTGTTATTAAATACTTCAGATAATCTTCTTTTTCTACAGTTCTCTGTTAGAGGAACTTCCTTTCCCTTACTGATCTCATAGATGTTCTCCTTCCAAGGAGCTCTTCTTAGACTACTTTCATGGGGACTATTTATAAACTGCTCTCCCCCTGGGATGATGCTTCATATATATCACTGGATGGATTTTTGCTTTGCTTCCTAGAGCAGCTCCCCCTGAGACTGTGATAGATTCATTATGTTATTGAGGTAATAGGCTCCCCCTTTCTCTTTTCCTTCCATACTTTATTGGGGTTCTTCATAATGTCTGCACTCCTTTTTGATTCATAGCTTTGTTTGATTTGATTAGATTCCGTCCTCTGTTTAGAGATCTTTAAAGTATAAGGCAGTTTGCAGTCTTTTGCTTTGTGACCAAGCTTGAGGCATACATAACATTTTATCTTACCAAGGTACCTTTGAGCTGATCTATAATACTTTGTTCCCCTTTTTGAATACATTTTACATTCAACAAATTTATGTCCAAAATTATAGCATGCATAACAGTAGCCATGGAAATGATTTGTGTACCTGGTGAAAGATTGTCTTTTCCAGTTGCTTGCTTGAGGTAGTCTTCTCATATGCTGCATCTTTTGCTGGTTGAAGTTGATAGGCCTTGTCTTACATTGTGCTGCATCATGTCCTGGTTTGTGGCAGGCAAAACAAGTGATACTTCTCATAGGTGGAAAGAATCTTCTTTGACTTCTTCCAAATTTATTCAATTCACCCTCATAAGTGTATGGGCCTTTTTCAGCTGACTGTTTCATCCTCTCATTCTCTGTCTTTTCATGTTGTTGCTTGATTCTATTTGTTTCTCTGCAATTCATGTTCCTGCTGGTTTCTGCTTCTGTAGGAATTTGCTGAGTTGTTTCACTGTTCTTTACAGCTTTTACAAAAATGATTTTCCTATTATCTTCTATCTGGGACTTACTAGTTTCTCCTTCATATCCTATACCAGCCTTTATGAGAGGTGACCTTTGAGCATTTAGCATTTTGTCCAATTGTTCAGTGCTTTCATTAGAGGTGTATTCATTAATAGTTCTCTTTGGGCTTTTTCTAAATTCTTTCTCAGGCTCACTACTTCTTCTTCCAATCTTTCACATTCCTGACTTTTCTCTCTCATTTGTTGCAGTAGAGTGTCTTCTACTTTCTTTGCTTCTTCAAGCTATGTCTTCAGGCCAATAATTTCTTTCTTATCTTCATATTCTCTCTCATCACATATTTGCACCACTGTCTTAAGGTCTTTGTTTTCATTCTTCAATCTTTCTATTTCAGTCAAAGCAGTGTCAAGTTTGGCTTTTTCTTCAGCTGCAATTTCTTCATGGTTCTTACTTCCATTCACACTAGCAGGTACCTCATTTGATTGAACATTTTCTTGTTGACATGAATTTTTCTTCTTCTTAATTCTCTTCTCCTTCTTGACAATGCAGTCCTCTGTGTCTACTCCATGCATGAAATGCAGTTGTCCCAGATCTCTTTTGCACAAGTTAAATCCATTATCAACTGAAGGTCCTTGTTATGAAGACTGTTATATATCACACATTTTGCCTTGGCATTCCTCTATTGTTCTTTCACCGTGGTGGAGTCTGTGCAGTAACCATCACAAACAAGCTTCCATACCTCAGGTCATAAGTCAATAGTCCTGTTTTAACTTTATCTCTCCATTCAGGAAAGTTTGTTGTATTTAACACTGGTACATTTTGATAGTCCATGACTTAACCAGATCTCCTTCAAGCCTTTAAGCTTACACCAAAGGAACCGGCTTTGATACCTTGTTGAACCCTTAGTTAAACTGAGGGGGGGGGGGGTGAATCAGTTTAACACATTCATGGACTTTTAAAACTTTTGCATTAAAACTTATTCACACCTTCATTTCATGTTCAACTTAATATGTGAGTAATCTTTGAATGTGAGCAGCAAGTATTAATATAATGTAATAGCAGACTTAATATGAGAGCAGCAAGTATTAAGCAGATGAGATAAACCATATCAACACATACACATCATGCACAGAGACACCAGATATAAGTGGAAACCCATAAAGGGAGAAAACCACATCTTATTATTGATGTGATGCAAAGGCAAGCTCCAACTCCCATCAATTTTCTGCAAGCACCAACCTACAGGAGGCTCCAACCTCAGTCAGCTACAACTGACATTTTATCAAGCTACAACTTGATGTGGAAGCACCAACTCCCATCTATTTTCTGCAGGCTACAACCTACAAGAGGCTCCTACCTCAGTCAGCTACAACTGACATCTATCAAGCTACAGCTTGATAGGGAAGCTCCAACTTCCTTACTCTTTCAAAAGAAAAACCCTTGCTGATTTACCTTGGATATCAGCTCTGTTCTATACCATCTTCACTGTTGTGCATCAGTCTTCATATCTGCTTTATATCATTTCTGCATCTTCTCAGATTCACTATCACCTCCTCCTTCTTCTCTGCCTCACTGCGTCATTTCTGCATTCTCTAACTTTTCACTGCATCTCGTTCTGCTCCTCCTCCTTCTTATCTTTTCTGCCTCAATTCCACATTCTCCAACCTCTCTCTCTCTCTCTTACCTCTCTATGCATATCAATGTGATATTATTTATAGAAATTCCCTTATGACTGTTAGCATTCCTCAGGGAATTTGAAATGGACAGCCATGCCTCTTTGCCTTCTGCGTTCTCATTTCTTTTACCCGCTCATTCAGAAAAATATAACAATATGCATTAATTTCAATATTACAGTGGGAGTTTTGTTTTCCTACCGGAGACTTGCCAATGCATCACAAACAATAAAAAATCAATTACAACAGTTACATTCACATTTTCAGTTACATAAAGACAATTTAACTCAGCCCATTTTCTGGCTTTTGGCTTTGCTGGCTTTGTCTTTTCTGTTGTTGTCAGGTAACTGTTCTCCCTTCTTCTGCTCACTGTCTTTTGCATATTTTCCAGTTTTCTGTGCTTGTACACCTGTCAAATTCATTCCTGTGCATATTCCTGTTCACCGTGATTGTGTCTGCTATATATATATAGCTGCGTTACAATATATATAACTGTTGACTTTAAATCTGGGCAAATTCCAATGCTTTGGTTTCCTTTGCTGGCAGTTTAAATAACTGAATGCGGAGGCTTTAATATCGCCATGGTTATAAACCCAATATATGCCCTCTATGCAAGGTTCTCTCCTTTTATTATTTCAAGCAATTAATGTTCATTCTCGACATTATTATTTTGATATTCGAACCTTAGAAACCATAACCCAATGGTTAACCAATCATTGAATTGTTCAATATGCGTTCACGACTTTATTGTTACATGCCAACCATAATATATATCAACATATATCAATATTTCCTCAAATCAAATGTTTTAAACCCTTAATCTATTTGCCGATGCGATTAATCGCAACTGACCACTTCCGATTGCGATTGATCGCAATTGCAACTTTTAGTTGTGAGATCCGATGCTCCGAGAGAGCCAGAGATTGAAGCAGTGAGAGAGGGGCAGGGATAGTGAGGTTGGAGGAAGATTTCCAGATCTAGTGAGTGTATTTGCAGAGAGGCAGAAGAGCCACAATGAGGTTGACGCATGCACTATGCAGTAGCCTCTAGAGGCAATTTTGATTCTTCTGGGGAAAAGCTGAGTTTTAGTTCCAGAGGCCAGGAGAAACATTTTCCGAGACAGCAACATACTAGACAGCTTGAGGAGAAGCTAATTCGGGTTGAGCACAGAAGGGATTGCGCTAGGGAGACAAGGCCAATGCAGAGGCAGTTTAGACGACTCACTTGGAGCTGTAGTCAAAGCCCGAATTTGCCTATGGGGTGAGAAAAAATTCTCACTAGATTTTTGCCAATATTTTTCTCTATAGGATTGCCAGATTTTGGCATCCATTTGTACTCAGAATTTCTCACTACTGCATAATAATAAAAACCCTCAGTTGTTGCACCGGTTTTCCCGCATTGGGTTTTTTCAAGGACTTTTGTCCAAAAACAATTGTGTTGATTTTATGTGTGTGCTAGCATTTCTCAGCTTCCAGCGTTTTATTCTTCCGCAGTTTTTATTTTTGTAAATTGTAGTGTGATTTATTCAGTATTTGTCGTAGTAAACAACAACTAAATTGTTAAATTAAATTAACAATTAGGAGAATAATTTCTAGTTGTTCCAACAAGATTCCGAAGAGGCCATCATATTGAGGTAATTTTGATATTGATGTCTTTGTTTTGGTTATCTGGTCAACTATATGTTTTTCTACCTGGAGGGAAATTGTATAAAAGCATAATGGAAGTTGAGGCAAGTATATCTACAACTGTTGGTTTTGAACTCAATTCAATGAATATATGGATTGAGTGGTGTGAAAATTTCATTTGTCACACTGGAAATTTGTTTTTTCTAATTGTTAATTTATTTAACAATTTATTTGTTGTGTACTACGGAAAATATCAAATAACTCACACTCTGATTTTCACAAATAAATACTGCAAAAGAAAATAGCGTTGGAAACTGAGAAAATCTAGCACACACACACACATAAATTTTATACAGTTATTTTTGGACAAATATCCCCGGAAAAACCCAACTTGGGAAAACCAGTGCAACAACTGAGGGTTTTGTTATTATGCAGCAGTGAAATTCTGAGTACAACCTATGGATGCCCAAATGGCAATCCAATCGGCAAGTATCTGACAGAAATAATTAGAGAGAAAATTCTCTCACCCCACAAGCAACCACAGCATTGACTTCTTCAGAAAAACTGGTCGTCCAAACCCCAGTGTAGGCCCTTTGTGTAGTCTTTGTGATGCCTCTCACACGTGGCTCGAATCTACCTCTGAGCAAGCCACCTAGCCTGTCCCTATTGTTGGAAGTGACTCTTCGGCCCTATGGAAGCTTAATCGATTTCCTCCCCAGCTAAATTGAACTAATCTGCTTCAACTACTAACAATCCTTGGGCTGCTTCTACGTGGATCACTTTTGTCACTTGTTGCCGCCTCTTCAAATCTGGAAAACTTTCTCTGGATCACTATCCCTGCCCCTCTCTGTCTCTGCTTCCCTCCTGAAGCTCAGACTCTTCCGGCAACTAACTGTTGCTCTCTGGAAAATCGAACTCTCCAAGGAAATAAAACTCCACAAGTGTGTTCTCCATCTACCCATCAACTCCTTATTATATTATGTTGGGGCTCCAACGGCCAAGATTAAAACTTAATCAAGGGCCAAGAACATATCGAAGTCGAATTTTCACTATAGCCCACAAGATAACCCTTTTCCGCAGTCTGTTCCAACTTCTTCCTCTTCTCATATGGAACGTGGCAATACACCATGCTGCCAAATATTCGAATATGGATCACCTCCATCTTGTTGCCTGTGAACACACTCTCAGGAGTTACCTTCCCCAATGCTCTATGGGGTACTCTGTTCTGCACATACACCGTTGTATTGCAGGCTTCTGCCCAAAATAATTTGGGCATATCTTGGTCATATAGCATTGCCCTTACAGCCTCTACAATGGTCCGATTCTTCCTTTTTGCAACTCTATTCTGTTCTGGATTGTATGGAGATGTCCATTCTCTCTTGATGCCTTCCTTTGCGTTGAAACTGGTGAAGCTTTTATCGATATACTCTCCACCATTATCCGACCACAGCTTCTTGATCTTCTTTCCTGTTGAGTTTTCTACCAATGCTTTGAACTCTTTGAACCGTTCAAAGAATTCATCTTTGGTTTTGAGAAAATAGATCCATGCCTTTCTGGAATGATCATCAATAAAGGTAGCAAAATACTTTGCACCACTGATAGCATGGACATTTGACCGCAAATATCTGAGTGTATCAACTCCAATACATTCTTGGCCCTGATGCTGCTTTTTGGAAATGCTGCTTTAGCATACTTCCCTAGAACGCATCCCCTGCAGACTTCATCTCTCCTTGTGCTGAGTTCAGGAGCTCCTATGACAGTCCTCTTGAGAATCTTCAAGGCTCCATGATGTAGATGTCCCATCCTTTTGTGCCATAATTCATTCAGATCTCTTTCGTCCATACTGCCAACCAGAGCCATGGGGGATTCAAGCTAGAGTTTATATAGTTTATGACTCCTTACCCCAATTTGTGCATCCTTGCCCCAACTAGGGTGTTTGACATAAACCTTGTTTCCAATAAAGTATACGCCATAACCCTTGTTCTAAAGCTGAGACACTGAGAGTAAAATCATTCCCAGGCCTGGTACATGTAGAACGATTATGGCCCGAATCTTGTTGCCAGCTTCTATCTGAAATGTTATGGTACCTCTTCCAACAGGGGTACACTTGGCCTTGTTTCCCATAGTAATCTAGAAATTCATCTGTTCTTCTTGGTAGCTCGAAAAACATTCTCGAACCCCTACCACATGAGCAGATGCTCCAATGTCAATATAGCAAACTCTTGGAGGAGATGTGCCTGCACACAAGCGTGATCCTCCTCTAGTCTGGATGCCAACACCGCCATGTCATGTTCCCTCTGCGTTTATGCGTGCTCTAGGGGACTACATGAACCCTTCCGAGAGTCGGATCTTTGGTCCATAGTAGATCCTCCCTTTTTTTCTTTAGCCTTTTTGCTCTGATACCATGTTAAATTTTCAAATCTGAAAATTATTATTGCAGTGATTGATTTATTTCGCCTACTTATTAGATAAGTTATTTACAGATGCTTCAGTAAATTTTGAAATAAACACAACGGTAGTACTTTACTCTAATCAAAAACAGAAGAACAGAAATAACACATGCAGCGCAATAGAAACAACCATATGAACACAATTATTTTTGGAAAACCGATGCAGCAGATGAGGGTTTGTATTTATCTTCAGCAATGAAAAGATCTTTTACAGAAGTCTTGGTGAGCAAAGTAAATTAGCATACATCTGGGATGATTTTTCCAAACACTCCAAAAGAATTCCTGACTCTCAGGGTGACCTTCTACACCCTATGCGTCATCCTGTGCAGTCCCTCCTTGGACTGCGTAACTCTGCGTGGAAGGGTTAATGCTGCTACTCAGCACTCCCTTCCCTTCACCCTTCTGCCTTCTCCTTCTCCGTTAGCTAACTTCTCCCTCCTCCTTTTGCCTCTGCAATCCCGCCTCTACAAACTCACCCACTGAAATCGAACTCTCTTACTTCATAATCGATTTCCTTCGGGTACTGAGAATGTCCCCAGCTTGATTTCCAAATGACCCTCAAGCCTCTTCTTATAATCTTCTCACTAATGAATCAACGGCCAAGATTATATCTTTAATCAATGGCTCAAATTAAAAGATGACTTGATCTTCATTTTCTAGAAGATTCACAATCTGCTTTATTAATACCCTTTAATTATTTAATTTTCCTAAGTTTAGACTTAGGGTCTGCATTAAAATAATTAATTATTTTAATAAAGCAAGATCTGAGTGGAATTTCCACAAACGACTTCTGGGTTCCCTGGATAATTGTTGTCCAAGCCTCTCCACCAATTTTGAGACTTGGAACACTTCCTGATGCTATAAAATCAACATTTTAGCCTCTCCACAAAGTTTCGAGACTAGAACAGCTTCAATGCTACAAAAACTAACACTCCCTCTTAGCAAGGAAGGTGTTGTCTCTAGTGTTGCACATCCTGCCACAACACCCTATCTCTATACCACCTTATGTCACGCTGCTAATGTCTAGCCACTATGACACCCTATCACTACCCACCAACCACTGCGCAACTCTGATGTTGGATCTGTGCTAAGTTTAAAATTAATTTTACTTATAAAAAAATAAATATTTAATGTATTTTTTACAAAGACCGAGTCATTGAAAACGAACCGGCCGAGTCGAAGTTGACCCTCGACCAATTCGGAACCTGATTCAGAGTTTTAAAACATTGCCTTACACTCAATAAAGATGCACCTTTCAGATTTACTATCCAATTCGGTTCTTTTCTCCTTTGGAACATGTACATATGCATCATTGCCAAATACCCTAAGATGAGAGAGAGAGGGTTTCTTACCGGTCCATACCTCATGTGGAGTCTTATCCTCCACCGTTGATGAAGGTGATCTGTTAAACAAATAACATGCAGTATCCATTGCCTCCGCCCATAATTCTTGTCCTAACCCGACACCACTGAACATGCTTCTTGCCTTTTCCATCGACACCTTATCCATTCTTTCTGCAACTCCATTTTGTTGAGATGTGTATGGAGTAGTCTTCTGTCGTGCTATACCACACTTCTTACAGAGCTCTTTGAATTCCTTCTTGCAAAACTCTCCACCATTATTTGTCCTCAACACCCTAATCTTCTTCTCTATCTGATTTTCTACCAGAGCCTTAAATTCTTTAAACCTATCAAAGACTTTAGATTTCTTCCTAAGGAAATATATCCATGTATTCCTTGAGAAGTCATCTATAAATGAGACATAGTACACAAACTTACCCAATGACGGAACCGACACAAGTCCAAACAAATCACTATGCACAAGCTCTAATATCCCTTTTGCGCTCTTAACACCAGAGGGGAAACTCACCCACTTATGCTTCCCATATACACAATGTTCACAGAAATCGAAATCTAGAGATAAATTAGACATACCTTCTACCATATCATTACCATCCAGTATTCCAAGGCCCTTCTCTCCAATATGTCCAAGTCTTTGATGCCACAACATAGTCTTTTCTCCAGAGACCACTAGATTTTTTGCTCCACTTTCAGGAACCACAGAATTGTTGCACACATCAATAACAGTGCTACCCAGAAGCTTGCACAGAGTTCCAACCTGAACTCCCTGCATCAATAACAGTGCTCCCCGAACCATCTTGTACGTATCTTTCTCAAACACTATTTTTACACCTGCATCATCCATCTTGCTTACATAAATTAAATTTCTGGCCAATGCAGGACTGTGCAAAACACCAAGAAGTGTTCTAATCCTTCCACCTCGTAACTTTAGCTTTTTTTCCGCGTCATATGATTCTAGCCTTCCTGTCATCCCCCAGGAAGACATCACCACCATCATATTTCTCATACTCGCAGAACCACTCCCTAAGGGGAGTGAAGTGAAAGGATGCACCCAAGTCAATCAACCATGCCTCATGATCTACGTGTGTACTTGAAGAAGAAGCCAAGTACACATCCCTACCTTCATTTGAGGTGGTTTTTGCCTCTGCAAAAGGAGCATCATTAGATCTCTTTCCCTTCATCTACAATCATTTTTGTAGTGCCCTTCTTTTCCACATTTCCAGCATACCTTTACAGGTTTTCCTGGAGATTTAAATCTCCCTCTAGATTTAGATCTCCCACTTGAGGACTTATTTCTATTTCTATTATGGGACCATCCTCTTATAGACAAGGCATCTCCATTCTGGCTCTCCATATTTTTCTGTCTCATCTCCTCCAACAACAAGGATGAGACTATCACTATTTCATCAAAGTTCAAGGTAGTTGTATTGCTACCGATAGCAACAACCAGACTATCCTATGAGTCTGGTAGAGAACACAACAAACTGATACACTTATCTTCATCTAAAATTTTAATATCAACAGATAACAACTAACTTACCACAGTATTAAAGGCGTTCAGATGCTTTGTCACCGAGTCTCCATCATTCATCCTTAGGTTATATAGCTTTTTCCACAGGAACAGTTTGTTCACCAAAGAATTAGATTAATACAAAGTCCCTAACTTGTCCCACAAAGCCTTTGTTGTAGTCTCCCTTGATACATTCAACAATATTAAACCTGAGAGATGCAATTGTATTATACTCTTCACCTTTCGATCTAACTTTGTCCAAACTTCTCCTGACATTCCAGTTAGTGTCACACCTGGATCTACAGCGATCCACTGATCTTTGTCCACCAACAAATCCTCCATCTTAAGCTTCCACAGCTCAAAACTTTGTCCATTAAATTTATGGATCTTTATCTTTACACTGTTCGCCATCTTCTTTCACCGCAAGAATTGATCCCGAGAAAAACCACTTAGCATCAAAGGTGTCCCCTTGAATCTGAAACAGCTCAGATACCAAATGTAGGTTTTAACCCTGTACAGAAATCCCCTGCAAACAGATTATTAAAATAGAAAAAATATGCATCAGCGAGAACAAAAAATATACACAGAGATTTTCTCCTGGAACCCAAATCGAGAAAACTATATTGATTTTTCAATATGTTTCTTTCCATGTTACAATACATTATATACATGTCGAAACAGTCATAAACCCCAACCCATTAATGTTGGATTAGAACATAACTGTAGTGCCCTTGACCGGATCTACAAAATACCATGTGCAAAAACCATGCACAAAACCATGGGTAGGTCTGCCCCCCATCCTTGAGTCCGCCCAACTATTATCGGGTCTGCATAAAAAAAAAATCTTGGGGGGCTACCGCCCCCATGCAAACCCCCCTGACAAGGAGGGGGCTGCCATCCCCCTGCGACACCCCCACTTCACCCAGCACAACATAACAGCGCCTGGGGCTAGTCGTGGAAAGAATATAACACATCCAAAAAAAGATGGCCCAAATCCTGTCACAATTTGGCTCCAGTACATTCAAGAAGATGAAAGCTCAAGAAGAGGAGGAGCCACGTAGCTACTTGAAGATATCCATGGAGGACTAGTAGTTGATGTATTGATGAAGACGTTGTGAAAATTTCTGAATTTACTAAACAAAAACCCTATTGTTAAATCTTGATTTACTTCTACTTACAAAAGTTATTAATCTGAAAAATTCAGCATTAAAATCGAAGTAAATACAGTTAATAGCCTATACATACAGATCAAGTACTGAATAACATGCTCAAAGACAAAGTGACACACAAGGATTTTCTGGACAAATGTCCCCGGAAAAACCCAATGCGGGAAACCGGTACTGCTAGCTTCTGGAGGGCTTCTATTATTATGCAGATCCTAAGTACAACAAATATGAGCACCAAACTGGTTAACCAAACAAAGAAATATAAATGGCAACAATACCTCTATCCCGGAGACAAAAAACTATGACTGATTCACAACCTCAAACAGGATTTACATAACTCAACCCTTTTCTGGTCTCTGGAAACCCCAACGCTGCTCTAAAGCCCTCTACGTCAGCCTTCCTAGCCTGCGTCAGCCTCTGTGCTGCTCAGGAAGGACCTGCATCACCCTAGATAGGGTTACGCTACCTTAACTGGGCCTGCATCAGCGTTCCTGGCCTCCTGCTGCCTCTACGCTGCCCCTATTGGGCTCTTGGCTGGACTGCGTAGCTGCTGCCTCTGTGCTTCTCTGGTATGCTCCTTCTCTGCCCTCGTTGTACTCTTGGCCAGGGACTAGACCACCCCCCTCGCCAATACTGCCCCTCACTGCAGCTGAAACACTTTTGAAATTCTTAGCAAACCACGCCCTAGAATCTCAGCTTAGCTTCAATGCTCTGCAAGTGTGTGTGTTCTCCAACTAACCCCAAGCCTTCTTCTTATACTTTTCTCGTTGGAAAACCAACGGTCGTGATCTAATCTCTAATCGACGGCTGAGATTAGAAGTTGTTTCATCCACATCACTTAAGTCATTCTCATCACATGTTTAATTTAATTAACTTTAATCTTTTAATTTTCCTAAGTTAGACTTAGGGTCCTTAATTAAAATGATTAATTAATTAAATATCTCTTAAACCTCATGGAATTTCTTTAGAGATCTTATGTACTCTAATCCCTCCACACATTTTAGGAGCTAGAGCACATCTGATGCTACCCCAACACCCCAAAATCTCAACACTCCCTCTTAGCAAGGAATGTGCTCTAGAAAAACACTTCACCCCTAAGTACTGCTCTGATCTCTGGTGTCGGTCTCTGCGTTGATGCTAAGCCTGTTGCCCTACATCACTGTGTTGTTGCTGCTCTCTGTATTGTTGCCCATGACTCTGCCACCGTCACTGCCACATTCGTACTGCAACTCCCTCTCAAATTGTTGCGTCATGCTGCCAACTGTTGCATTGCAACTTAGTTGCTGAGAGTAAGCAATTGAAGGACCATCACCCAATCTTTGACAAACAAGTCAGTTGAGCTGCATCTCATCACTAAAGCTCCATAAGCTACTGCTATGTGCTGTCCTCCGGAGGCTACTGCATTGCTACAGCTCTGCACTGCGTAAGCAGACCTCCTCTGCATTGCTGCCCTCTACATTGCTGCTGCATCTACACTGCGTTGTCCTCCTGAAGCCTCTGCGCTGCTACAGCACTGCACTGCATAAGCAAGCCTTCTCTGCACTTCCTCTGCATTGTTGTTGCATGTGCACTACGTTGCTCCCTCTGCAGCATGTCAGCCTCTGCCTCTGCTTCATCCATGATCTTCTGCACCCATTGCTCCACTTGTCCCGCTACCGTCTTAAGGCTCTCGTAGCTCGTATGTGATCCAGGAGTTAGGCTACTCAAGGATCCGCCACCACTCTGTAGTTGCTCTACAGATTAATATCGCCCCACTTCCGTGGTTCATGAGCGCTCATGGCTACGTCGTCATCAGAGCCATCGTCTGCTACAGCAGCCTTGGAACTAGAAGCTTCCTTATCCTTCTTCCTTTAAGGACAATTACTGGAGAAGTGTCCAAGTTCATCGCATTGTAAACATTTGATCTTTAGCAGATCACGCTTCTTTTTCCCTTGCTACTTCTTCCTCTTCCTCCTTCCTCATCTTGCTCGAGCCAGTGTTGTACTGCCTCTTGGTCATTCGGAAGATCTCCTCTTATCGGAGGATAACTCACATATTGTCCCAGTTAGGAAGATCCACTCTGCCCAAAAGACTTTGGACAAACGTTCCCCACTCCTTTGTGATAGCATTTAAAGCAGTCCTCACCATGACATCATCTTCTACCTTGACCCCCATGCTAGTCAGCTGATCCCGGATCAACTATACTCTGAATAGGAAAGGAATGATTTCCTCTCCCTTAGACATCATAAATAACCTCAGCTGGTTCTCCAGAAGAATCTTCCTCTGGACAGACTTTCCTTGATACAATGTGGTTAAAGCTTCCCACATCTCATGAGTCGTCGTCTTCTCGGCTATGTGTGGTACCACATGATCTTTAACCCCGTCCATGATGAAGCGCTTGGCATGTGTCGTTGCTTCATTATGCTCTACCAGGAGTTTCACATCGGTTGGTGTAGCCAAGACTTTCTCTGCATGCTCCCTCAAGCCGTATGCCTCCAGGACTACCAGGATTCTGGCCTTCCAGATAGCAAAGTTGGACAGGTCGTCCAACCTATCCTGATCATGCAATCCATGTGGTGCCATCTGCTCAAAAAAAATTCGGAACAAATCCTCCTCTCTCTGCTAGAGATTTAGATCTAGGGGCATTGGCGAGCAAGGCACCCTCTGCTCCCTCTGACAACTGGTTTCCTCTTTGGAAATCTGCCAAACACAACGAACCAGCTCTCTTCGATCACCCTACGATCGATCTTCACATTTCTTTGGCAATGAAATCTACTGAGAAGTTGTTCTCTTCTCGTTCTTTGTCAACTTAGCTTAGGCTTAATTCTGCACCCGCAAAATCTTCACCCCACTAGCAACTGCTGAATATTTGCAGCTCAGCTTCCGGTTCACGGTACTCTGCACAGCAATCAAATTTGGGATTGTGTCACCTTGGCTGGCCTCTGCACGAGCATACTAGCTAACGCAGTGACTGCGCAGCGCAGGTTGCTCCCGCGTACCTCTGGAAGACTCTGCATTGTCTGTGTCACCCAATTGGGACCGCGTCAGCCCCTACGTGGCTCTTGCTACCTCTACGTCCTTCTGCTGCTGCGCTGCCCTCTCTGGGTTATATGCTACTGCTGCTGCTTTCTACAACACAAATTTCTTCAGCCGTCTTGCTGGAGATTCAGCTTGATCTGCAATCGATCTAATACCATGTGAAAATTTATGAATTTACTAAACAGAAACCCTACTGTTAAATCTCTATTTACTTCTACTTACATAAGTTATTAATCTGAAAAATTCAACATTAACATCAAAGTAAATATAGTTAACAGCCTACACATACAGATCAAGTATTGAATAACATGCTCAAAGACAAAGTGACACACAAGGATTTTCTGGACAAATGTCCCCCGAAAAACCCAATGCGGGAAAACCGGTGTTGCTAGCTTCTGGAGGGTTTCTATTATTATGCAAATTCTAAGTACAACAAATATGGGCACCAAACTGGTTAACCTGATAGAGAAATATAAATGGCAGCAATACCTCTATCCCAAAGACAGAAAACTGTGACTGATTCACACCCTCAAACGAGATTTACAGAACTCGACCCTTTTCCGGTCTCTGGAAACCCCAATGCTGCTCTAAAGCACTCTTCGTCAGCCTTCCTAGCCTACGTCAGCCACTGCACTGCTCAGGAAGGGCCTGTGTCACCCTATCTAGGGTTACGCTACCCCTGCGCTGCCCTAATTCGGCCTGTGTCAACCTTCCTGACCTCCTACTGCCTCTGCGCTGCCCCTACTGGGCTCTTCGCTGGACTGCATAGCTGCTGCCTCTGCGCTGCTCTGGTATGCTCCTTCTTTGCCCTCGTTGTACTCTTGGCCTGGGACTAGACCATCCCCCTCGCCAATACTGCCCCTCGCTGCAGCTGAAACACTTCTGAAATTCTTAGCAAACCACGCCCTAGAATCTCAGCTTAGCTTCAGTGCTCTTCCAGTGTTTGTGTTCTCCAACTAACCCCAAGCCTTCTTCTTATACTTTCTCGTTGAAAAACCAACGGTCGTGATCTAAACTCTAATCGACAGCAAAGATTAGAAGTTGTTTTATCCACGTCACTTAAGTAATTCTCATCACATCTTTAATTTAATTAACTTTAATCTTTTGATTTTCCTAAGTTAGACTTAGGGTCTTTAATTAAAAAGATTAATTAATTAAATATCTCTTAAACCTGATGGAATTTCTTCAAACGCTTTCTAGGTCTTGGAGATCTTATGTACTCTAGTCCCTCCACAAAGTTTGGGAGCTAAAGCACATCCGATGCTACCCCAACACCCCAAAATCTCAATAGACACACTAGAAAGCATCCCTATTGAAAGGAAGTAAAAGAATATCCTCGATCCTTTAGAGGGAGTAAGAAGTCTCCTTAAAATATTTGAGAAGGTGCAAGGATCTATTTCCCAATCAAGAGGGAATGAGGATCTCCTCTCTAGGTTGAGAGGGAGTGATGTTAAAGACATCATATTCTCCATGTGTCATGCACTAGACCAGGACTAACGGTCGTAAGTCTTAGTGAAGGAACTAGGAAGGAGAATGGAGGATTGGATAAGCATCTAAGATTAATACTCCTTGAGGATAAAGGATCCAAGATAGGAAGTAGTCTTGTTGACCAACACGCTTTGAAGATTGGACAAGTATCCAAGACAAGAGTGACCGAAGAGGACCGATATTCTTTGAGGATTGGGAATCCAAGATAAGAATAGTCCTAAAAGAATGGAGGATTGGATAAGCCTCCAAGACTAGCCCTTGAGGACCGAACTTCTAGAATAGGAAGTAGTCTTGCGGCCAGACAATACATAAAGTTGGACAAGTATCCAAGACAAGAATGAAGAAAGAGGACTGATATTCTTTGAGGATTGGGAATTCAAGATAAGAATAGTCCTAAAAGGAAATATCTAGTGAACATCCGGATGGGTTATGTACCTTAAGAGGTAGTGGAGTGTCTCACGTAAAGCATCCCGATTCCCAATATTATGCTCTAATTTAAATGGAGCTTGTCAAATAAGGCCTTACTATGTTGACAATGCTAGTTATGATGTTGATGCTTAAAGATGGCTTGTAATTCCGACTCTTCTTATGAGAACTCTTTAGTTTAAGAAAATCCTTGTACCAATTGTACAATTATGAATACCTCCCTAGTTAAGAGGGAGTTTTGGAAAATGTAACTAGTTTCAGTCTTCATAATTGTCATTGAACTCATGTCATTAAGTATATCTTATGTTACAAGCAAAAGAAGAAAAGAAAAATATTATTATAAAGCATGGGTTTCATGCTCCATTTTATTGGTCATTTAGGTCAAGCATGTTCTTCATGCTTCTAGGGTTTGTCCAAGTCAAAATAATATTTTTCTTGAGTCAGGAGAGTCTTTATTATTTGTATAAGACCCTATTGGTAAAGTTGTAACATGTAAAAGATATTTTTTTTGAGTCCAGAAAGTCAAAATTAGCCTCCAAGCACAAGTCGGCCCTACTAGCTGTGAAAATCCTAAAATGGAATCCCTACTGCAGCAACTGATATTATTTCTTCTACTTGTTAATTCAGAATCAAGTTATTCATGGTGTTACATATAAAACATCAGAATAAATTATACTACAACCTTCACAACATAAAAATACTATGAAAGAAAAATACTGATCAGGAAAGAAATAAACACACACAATGAACACCGTTGTTTTTGGATAATGTCCCCAGAAAAACCCAATGTGGGAAAACCGGTGTAACAACTGAGGGTTTTAATTATTATGCAGTTGTTTTCTGAATACAAATATTTGGATGCCCAAAATAGAAATCTAATACAAAAAATAAACTAGCAAAGAGATAGTGAGAAATTATCTCACACTGTCACTAGAAATCCGACACTGATCCAGGCTTTGAATGGTTAGCCCCACGCTGCCTCTACGCAGTCACTGTATTGGCTCTACGTCACAACCTCTAGGGACTGCGTCACTCCTCTAGTTGATCGATCTGCTGACTGGAAACTCGGATCTCTAGCCCTCCGGTCTCACACCCCGGCTCCCGGTACTAGATCTGGACTGCTCCTCAGCAAAACTGCGGATCTCCTCGGAGACTCTACGCTACCGCAACGTAGCTCTACGTTGCCTAAGCTCTGCGCTGCCCAGCGTGGCACAGGTTGTGAAAATTCCTAAAATGGAATCCCTACTGCAACAACCAATATTATTTCTTCTACTTGTTAATTCAAAATCAAGTTATTTACGATGTTGCATAGTAAATATCGAAATAAATTCTACATCAGCCTTCACAACATAAAAATATGTTATGAAACCAGCTCCAAAAATAGAAGAAAAGAGAGATCAACGCCTTAGAAAAAGCCACTTCGAGGAGGCAACCTCTAATACATTACATAAATGAACAATTCTTGGATGATACAATTTACAAAACCTCCTTTCTATATATAGGAGTCCATGGGGCCATAATGTAATCCTAGTGGGGCCACAATATAATCCTAGCCGACCTAACAATAATAATTTAAGGGCACAATAATAACAATATGGGGGTTACAAGGGTACAATAATAACAATAAGGGGGTTACACTAACAACAATAAGGGACTATACTCGTAATATAGGGACCTAACATGCCCCTCTCCTTCAAAAAAGTGTTGTCCTCAACACTTGAGTAGCTCTGGGTGCTTCTGTATAAAATTCTCATCCTCCCATGTCGAATCTTTAGTGGGTAAGTTCTTCCACTTGATGAGATACTCTGAAATTGATCGATTCCGTAGTTGTCGAGTTCTTTTTTCCATGACTGCTTCAGGTTCCAATATGATTTTCCCTTCCCCATCAAGTTCTGGCAATACTGTTTGAACTGGAAGATCTTCACCTATAACCTTCTTTAAGCATGAAACATGGAAAACTGGATGTACTCGCGAAGAAGCAGGAAGCTCCAATTTGTATGCCATAGTACCAATCTTTTGCAACACCTTGTAAGGACCATAGTACTTTGGCGATAAATTATTATCCTTCTTTGCTTGCTTGAGGGACATTTGTTTGTATGGTTGTAGCCGTAAAAATACCCAATCTCCTACATCAAAACTTCTCTCGCTGCGATGTTGATCTGCCTGTTGTTTCATTCGATTTTGTGCCAAATTCAGGTTATCTTTTAAGAGTTGGAGAACTTCTTGCTGATGCTCGATGTGATCTTCCACTGCTTGAACCTTCGAATTTTCCCTTAAAGATGATGTGATGGATGGTGGATGATATCCATAAAGTGCCATAAATAGGGTCATTTTTGCTGCAGTATGGAAGGAAGTGTTATACCACCATTCAGCAAGAGGTAACCACTTGACCCATTGTGTTTGTTTATCAGATACAAAACAACGAAGATATCCTTCCAAACATTTATTTACTATCTCAGTTTGACCATCAGATTGAGGATGATAAGAAGAGTTATGAGCTAATTGAGTACCCAAACAAGAAAATAACTCCGTCCAAAAATTTCCAGTAAAAATGGGATCTCTGTCGCTCACAATAACCCTTGGGCTTCCATGTAGCTTTTGAATTGTGTCCATAAATGTAGTAGCAACTATACTTGCTTTAAACGGATGAGATAATGCACAAAAGTGTGCATACTTGGTAAGTCTATCAACTACCACCATGATGACACTCTTTCCTTCGGACTTAGGTAAATCTGTGATAAAATCCATTGAAATCTCCTCCCAACGTTGACTTGGAATGGATAAAGGTTGTAGAAGTCCCGGGGTCTTAATTGTTTCCACTTTATTCTGCTGGCAAACCAAACATTCCGCCACAAACTTTTGAATATTAGATTTAAGGCCATCCAAAAAAAATTATTTCTTCACCCTGTGGTAAGTTTTTAAAAATCCTGAGTGTCCTCCTAAAGGAGAAGTGTGCAATTCCAGAAGAATCTTTTGTTTTAGTTGGGAATTCTTACAAAGATATAAGCGATCTTTGTACCATAAGGAATCATTTTCCAACTAAATGTATCAGATGTACTAGGATCTTGCTGCAACTTTTGAATGAGTATCCATACATCTTTGTCCTTCTTCCATTCATCTCTTGCTTCAGTTATCCAATCTGGTTGGATAATAGAAATGGCACAAAGCAATGCTTCCACCTCTTCATCCTTTCTTGATAGTGCATCTGCAACAACATTAAGCTTTCCTTTTTTGTAGATTATTTCAAAGTCATAACCCAACATCTTTGTGACCCATTTTTGCTGCTCTTCTGATGATAGTCTTTGTTCCAAAAAGTGTTTAAGACTATCATGATTAGTTTTACCTTGAAGTGTCTTCCCATTGGGTAAGTTCGCCATTTCTTTAGTGCATGTAGTATTGCTAACATTTCCTTCTCATAAATAGGTTTCTGTAAATACTTTCCTTTGATTGGACGACTTTCAAAAGCAATGGGTCTTCCTTCCTGCATTAAAACAACACCAATTCCATTTCCTGAGGCATCACATTCCACAATAAAGGTTTTTGTGAAGTCTGGCGTAGCTAAGACCGGTGCTAGGCACATTGCCTCTTTAAGATGTTCAAAGGCCTTAGTTTCTTCGAGAGTCCATGAAAATGCATCTTTCTTCAATAATGTTGTTAGAGGTGCTGCTATTCTCCCATAATTCTTAACAAACTTGCGATAATACCCTATTAACCCAAGAAATCCTCGCAACTACTTTATGGTTGTGGGGACTTTCCATTCCTTAATGGCTTTAATTTTGTTAGGGTCTACCTTAACACCCTCGTGAGATACAATATGACCTAGATATTCCACCTCTTGTACTCCAAAGAAATATTTGGATGTTTTTGCATATAATTGTTTCTCCTCTAATAGTTTGAGCACCTTGTCAACATGTTGAACATGATCCTTCCAAGACCTGCTGTAGATTAGTATATCATCAAAAAATACTAGCACAAATTTTCTAAGGAAGGGTTTGAAAATGGAATTCATCAACCCTTGAAATGTAGAAGGTGCATTGGTAACACCAAAAGGCATGACCAAAAATTCATAATGACCCTCATGAGTTCGAAATGCTGTTTTTGGAATATCTTCAGTCTTCATTCTAATTTGATGATATCCTGAACGAAGATCCAACTAGGTAAAATAAATTGCTCCATGTAATTCATCCAATAATTCATCAATCACAGGAATGGGAAATTTATCTTTAATGGTGAGCTTATTGAGCTCCCTATAATCGGGACACATGCGCCATGATCCATCCTTCTTGTGTACCAATACTACAGGAGCAGAGAAAGAACTTTGACTAGGTTGAATTATACCCGCCTCTAACATTTCTGCAATCATACGTTCAATTTTTCTCTTTTGGAAGTAAGGATATCTATAAGGCCGAATGTTTGGAGGAACACTTCCTGGAATCAAATGAATAGCATGATCATGATCACGAATAGGTGGGAGTCCTTTGGGAGTTTCAAACACCTTGGAATGATTGTCCAAGACTTGTTGGAGATCTGCAGAAATAGATGATTTTGATGTCGGAACTTCTAGTGAGCATAATTGTGCAATTACGCCTCGTTGTTCTTTCTTGAGAAGCTTTTTCATGACATTAGAGCTTATTATCCTTCCCAGCTTCCCTTCAATACCCCGTAATTCGACTTCCTTTCCTTCTGAAAAAAATTTCAAGAAAAGTTCTTGAAAATTAAAAGCTACCGTCCCCAAAGATTGTAACCATTGTACTCCTAGTACAACATCGGCACCTCCCATAGGAATGGCAAGCATTGGACTAGTCAATACATATTCCCCCATGGTTAGCTTGATATTATGGCATTTTCCAGAGCAATTTATAGTTCCTCCATTTGCAACCATCACTTGACATTCTGGTGCTGGGTATAGGAAACAATTGAATTCCTTGGCTACCTTACAATGAATAAAATTATGGGTACTACCTGAATCAATCAACACTATTACCTTTTTCTTCTTGATATGTCCTTCTATCTTGAGAGTTTGAGAAGTGGTAATTCCTGCCAATGCATTACATGATATGGTCGGACTCATTTCTTCTTCTTCTAGGGTTGCTTCCTGGTGTATATCCTCTTCTTTTGAAGTTTCTTGTTCATTTTCTTCCCCCTCTTCACAATCTATGTAAAATAATTTCTTCTCAGCACACTTATGACCTTTAGTGTATTTGCTATCACAACTGTAGCAAAGCCCTTTTGCTCTTTTTTTCTTCCAATTATTGTGGTGTCAACCTTGTAGGTTGTGGAAATCTAGGCGTAGCAACACTTCCTTCTTTATAGAATTGAGTGGTAGGCTTCCTTGTCGCCATAATTTTACATTCAACTTTTCTTGCCAACCTGAATGCCTTCTCCAATGAATCAGGTTCCAAAACGCGAACTTCATGTTGGATGTTATCATTTAAAGTACCTATGAAGAGATCAATCCTGTGTTCCTCTGGAATATCAGTTACCCTTATATTCAATTTTTGGAAGTCCTCAATGTGCTCCCCCACTAAGCCCTTTTGTTTGAGATTTATCAATTGGCTAAAGAAGGTGTTGCTCTTTGTATCCTCATAATGTACTATCATTTCCTCCATAAAAATTGACCAAGTGACAATTTTTTACGGGAGCAAAGCCATTGATACCATACAAATGTATTTTGTTCTAAATGTAAAGTTGCAATGCGTACCTTTTGTGTGTTTTGCACATTATTGAGATCAAAATATTGCTCCATCTGTAGTATCCATGTTACGGGATCCTTGTCATCAAACTTCCTCATATCCATCTTTGGAATATGTTGGTTCTTTAATCCAACATTAGAGTTTATAAAATCACGATTAACATTTATTTTGTTCTCATCATGAGTTTCCTCTACTATCTTTTCGCCATTAGGAATCATTTCTTGTATCAACTTTAACAAACCTTCCTTCAAACCTTCCATTTTTTCTTCCATACCATTCTTCAAACCATCCATCGTAGCTTCCACGTCTTTCTTCAAACCATCCATCGTAGCTTCCACGTTTTTCTTCAAAACATCCATTTCATTTTTTGTTGCTCTTTGCGAGAGCGAATTTTGGTGCACTTGCTCTTGTAATTTTGATAGATCATGTTGCAATTCTTCATCTTCATGAGTCATAGTAGAGTACTCTGAGGGCTTAATGGGTGTTGAATTCTTTTTAGGAGGCATTTTAGAACCCAATACCGATATCTATGCTCAATAGGCCTTTGCAATCACTTAAAACTGATTTTTCAGACAAGACTTATGCAATTTGAAAAAAAATTTACACCTTTTTCTTGATTTTGAGGAGTTCGATATTGAAACTGAATTATCTCTGTGATTTCGGATCTTCAATATCTGAAATTCGACTCTGAAGTAGCCCTCGAATCTTCTTTTGAATGCCACAGGTCTGACCTAATTTGGATTCTTGAAGACAAAGTTATGCCCAATCTCCTACGATGACCTAATTATGGACTAATTTAGTAGAGCGAACTTGTACGACTTGCCACGTGTCATTGTTTCCTCCTTCTGCTCTGAAATTGATATAACGAAAACTACAGTCTGTGTACTTGCGACCACTTTTTACAGAATCCCAATCCGATGCTCAGAGAGGGAGTTATGATGTTTTTCCCACGGTGACCTCTTTGAGATGAAATTCGGGAGCCTAAAACAACCCTAACTTCCACAGATCATATCTCCCAAAATATTGTGAACCAAGATCTGAAATTTTTACAGGAGGTTCCTTAGGCTTTCAGCTTCTGAACCTGCGTAGAAAAAAAGTTATAGCAAAAATTCCACGATGACCTGTTTAGGTTAAATTCAGGAGCCTGCAAAAAGCCCTGAAATTTTGCGATGATGTTCCTCAGGAGTTCGGCTTCTCACTCTAAAAATTTCAGCTTCAGAACCTTCGTAGAAAAAAAGTTATAGCGAAAATGCCACGATGACCTGTTTGGAGCAGCGAAACCCTAGAATCCAAAGCTCTGATACCAAATGTTGTAAAGTGACTCAAAATAGAAAAAAGCCCTTCAACGCAGGAAAAAGCCACCAAGCCACTTCGAGGGGGCAACCTCCAATACATTACATAAATGAACAATTCTTGGATGATACAAATGACAAACCCTCCTCTCTATATATAAGAGTCCATGGGGCCACAATGTAATCCTAGCCGACCTAACAATAATAATGTAAGGGCACAATAATAACAATATGGGGGTTACAGGGGTACAACAATAACAATAAGGGGGTTACACTAACAACAATAAGGGACTATACTAGTAATATAAGGACCTAACAAAATACTGCGAAAACAAAATACTGAGTAGGAAAGAAATAGACACACACAATGAACACCGTTGTTTTTGGACAATGTCCTCAGAAAAACCCAATGTGGGAAAATCGATGCAGCAACTGAGGGTTTTAATTATTATGCAGTAGTTTCTGAATACAAATCTTTGGATGCCCAAACCGGCAATTCGATATAGAGAATAGACTGGCAAAGAGATAGTGCTCACACTGTCACTAGCAATCCGACACTGATCCAACCTCTGAATGGCTAGCCCCACGCAGCCTCTGCGCAGTCACTGTACTGGCTCTACATCACAGCCTCTAGGGACAATGTCACCCCTCTAGTTGATCGATCTGCTCACTGTAAACTCGGACCTCTGGCCCTCCGGTCTCACACCCCGACTCCCTGCACTAGATCTGGATTGCTCCTCAGCAAAACTACGGATCTCCTCAAAGGCTCTGCGCTGCCCAACATGGCACTGTGCGGCCTCTCTGAACCTCTTTATGCCTCCTCTGCAATGTATTCACCGGATCAAGAAAACTTCCTCTGGCAAACTATCCCTGCCCCTCACTGTAAGAAATCTCCTTGATCTCTCTTCGACAACTGTTGCGCTGGTCTCTTGAGAATTCGATCTCTTGATCTCTCACTCGATGTATTTTCCAAATGCCCATCGAGTTCCTTCTTATAATCTCTCGTTGACATATCAACAACCACGATTAAAACATAATCAAACGCTAAGATTAGCTTAGAATCGATCCTCGTCTTCATCTAGAAGATTCACACCCAATCTAATTAATACCTTTCAATTATTTCCTTTTACTAAGTTTAGAGTTGGGAATCCATTAAAAATAATTAATTATTTTAATTAAATCCTCTCCGAGTGGAATTTCCATCAGAATGCATGTGTCTTAGCCTCTCTGCAAACTCTCGAGGCTAGAGCACATCCGATGCTACAAAAATCAACACTAGCGAGAAGTCGACCTATAGAGCGGTGTTCAACCTCATGAAAATCATATATATAGAAGGAGATTTGACTCACTTGAACACATATATTCAATCTGCAACAAGGAAGCAAGAAAAAAAAGAGCGAAGTAGTCTAGAAGCAAAGGAAAAAGTCGAAGTAAAGGAAGAAGACAATTTGATCTTTTCTGCCCACACGTGCAAAATTAGGGTTTTTGTAGTGTTGCAGAATGCCAAGAATTGCGTGTCTGAGTTGCAGAAGGACGAGAATTGCAAGTCTGGAGTTGCAAGTCTGAAATAGAAGGCCGAAACTTTGCTTTGACCAGGAATCTTGAAGTTTGACTTTCATTGACCTTGCTAACTTGAACTTGTTCAAAAAAGAAATCTTTGGAGTGCTAACTTGGTGCTTGGAGGAGGTTTGACTTTCGTCTTTGGGTCTTGGTTTTCTCATTTGATCAGATTCTAGAAGAAGAGAAGAGATTCTTTTGGGTTTTCCCCTTGGCGGGGTTTTGCCCTGGCTTGGAGCCTATATTTTGTGTCCTCTGTCTTTTATGATCTTTATGGTTTATTCTCTTGTTAATTATTTGATGAAGAGAATTTAATAAAAAACACGAAGAAGCTAACTAAAGTTCACAAGCGATTATTAAGGATAAGAAGAATTGTTTGATTAGCTACCCTACTAGATTCTCCAACTCATTGAAGATATATTTGTGAATGTTAAAGACTTCTACTAGCTTGCAAGATCACTCCATTTGAAAAGCAACTTTGTCACTTGGAAGGAGGACATCTCAGGTTTGTTTCTCGCACATTCTCCTTTTTGGCTTGGTAATTGCTCAATCTTTTGGCTTGTTTAGTTTTATGCTCCTTGACAAGGGTTTTAGTAATTTTTTCCACACCATTGTTGATCTTGTTGGTGAAAGTTATTCCTTTTAAGGAAACCCTTCTTATAGTGCCTTGATTTTCATGATTGGTCATAACTAAACAAGGGATTACTCGGTCTATACACCCTAGTCACTTATTCTAATCCAAAAGCATTGAATAACCAAATCTTAGAGGGGTATCTTACTTGACCCCATGAGTTCTAAGTGGAGACTAGTTACTAAGCTTTCTCCCAACAAACAACCAAAAAACCCTGAAATCCAAATCATTTTATTATACATATTTTTTGTCGGAATTATATATATATATATATATATATAATTCCGACAAAAAAATATGTATTCATTGTCTAGTGCAAAGCTAACAATTTATTTCATCTTTCTAGACAGTTTTGTCCAAGGGTTCATGCTTAATTGTTCAATTCTAACCCTAATATAGAAAACCAACCCCATACATTTGTGCTTAAAGGTGTTATCTAATGTTTTGTGGGTTGATTTAAGGTATTTACTAATTTTGGAAATTAAATGATAGCAAGAAAAATCAAAATTGGTGAAATCCTAAAAGCTAATGTTTGACCTTAAAAGATGCATTCTAACACTACTCTAGCTTATATTCAATTTCTAGTTGTCTCTAAAGTTTATCTACAATAATCTAATGGTGAAATTTATCTTTTAATTGCTTCATTGTGTTTATATTTCAATCTGCAGATTTTTGGTAAAACCCTAGGGGGATTCGTCACCACCTCTTTTACAAGTTGTCTTTTTTTCATGATTATTATTCGTTAAGACTTCCAATTTGTCATTGTTGGGTTGTTTTTACATGTTTTCATTGCCTGGCAAATACAACCAAGGTTTATGTTGAGATTTTGGGTAGCATCGAATGTGCTCTAGCTCCGAAACTTTGTGGAGTGGCTAGAAAACATGAGATCTCTAAGACCCAGAAATCGTTTGGAGAAATTCCACCTGGTGTAAAAGTTATTCAAATAATTAATTTTTTTTAATGGGGACCCTAATTCTAACTTTGGGAAATTAGAAAAGTTAAAGTGAATTAATTTACACATATGGGTGAGAATGTTCTAAGTAACGTGAATCAATCTTTTTCTAATCTTAGCTGTTGATTAGAGATTAGATCACAGTGGTTGATTTCTCAACGAGAAAAGTATTCAAGGAAGGGTTGGGGTCAGTTGGAGAAGATACACAAAGCGGTAGCACTTGAGATAAGTCGAAAATTTGGGGCGCGATTTGCTGAGAATTTTTGAGTGAGCTTGCAGTGCTTGGGAGGGGCAGATCGACGAGGGATTATTTTGCTCTGAGGCTGAGAATATATAGGCAAAGAGGTAGATCTGTACCAGGCAGTGCAAAGACCAGCAGAAGGGATGCAGCCTAGCCAGGCTCACGCAAAGGCAGCGTTGAGCCCAGAAGGGTGACGCAAGGGCAGCATGTGTTGCGCAGTGGCTATGTTGGGCAGGAAAAGCTGACGCAGAGGCTGGAGGAGTAGCGTTGGTGTTCCAGTGGGCCAGAAAGGGCTCGTATTTGTAATTCCTTTAAGGGTTTAAATTAGCCATATTTTCTATCTCCGAGTGATAGGTACATCTGCCGTGAAATTCTCTGTTGGGTACACCATTATTGGTGTCCTAGATTGTATTCAGATATTATGCTTAATAAACAAACCCTCTAAGAGTTGTTGCATCGATTTTCCCGCATTTTGTTTTTCCAGGGACATTGTCCAAAAAATATTGTGTCATTTGTCATATGTGCGCTATGTTTCAATAAATGATCTGTATGTATGTGTAGGCTACAATTGTGTTTACTTTGATGTTTTTCTGAATACTTCAGTTAAATAACTTGTTAATTAAATAAAACAAGTAGAAGTAAATCAATATGCTGCAGTAGGGTTTCCGTATTCAGAAATTTTCACATGGTATCAGAGCTATTGCAGATCAAGTTGAAGCCATCAGCAAGGCGCTGAAAGTTGTGTGTTGCAGGAGGGCAGTTGAAGCTCACAGATCCAAGAGGCAACGCAGCACCAGAGGGACAATGCAGACCCAGCAAAAGGGTGACGCAAAGCCATCCTGCTCACGCATAGCTGATGCAGAAGCTGACGTAGGCCCTAGTGGGTAACATTGAGCCTGTCAAGTTCACGTTGAGCTGACGCAAGCCCTAGAAGGTGACGCAATCCAAATTGGAGTGACGTTGTGCCGGTCGTCGGGGCTAGAAGTGCAGTTTCTGATCTTCAAAGTTGTTGGTGGGGCATTGTTTCTGCTGATGCAGAACAGTGCCTAACAAGGTTGAAAAAGTAAGGGGAAACAGTTCCTCAACAGATTTTCTAGGCAAGAAATTTGAGATTCGATCAAGAGGAGTGATCATAGAGAGTTGATTCAGTAGAATTGGTGAAGGATTTCTGGGAGGGAAGTCATTTGTCAAAGGGAGCATACTCTCTAGAGGTTTTTTATTGCCAAGAAACCCAGATCCAGTGTTTTGCTGAGTGTAGCAGCAGTAGAAGGGAGACGAGCACTTGCTTCGACAGTTTGAGCAGAGATGGCCCCATGTGGACTGAGAGATCAAGATAGGCTAGACGGTGTGTCTAAATTTTCTATCTGGAAAGTCATAATCCTGATAGTCCTTGAGGAATATGGCATTAGAGACCATGCTGAGAACATCCTGGTTGTGTCGACCAATGTTGATGCTCTGAAGAAGTTCAATGAAAATTAGGTGCGAATTAAGCGCTTGATCATGGATGGAGTGAAAGATCATGTCGTTCTGCATATTGCCGATAAAAAGACAGCAAAAGAGGTGTGGACAACATCAACCACACAGTATCAAGGTAGCTTCGTCCAGAGGAAGATGCTTCTAGAGAATCAGATGCGGATGTTCCAGATGCACAAGGGAGAGGAGATCGATCCCTTCCTCTTTAGATTGCAGAGTATCCGAGACCAGTTGATAGCCATGGCGGCAACTCCTGATGATGGACTCATGGTGAGAACTGCCCTGAATGCAGCCACTGATGAGTGGGATACCTTTGTCCAAAGTATCTTGAGCAGAGCACAACTCCCAAACTGGGGGGACATGTGGGCAATCCTTCGTCAGGAAGAGATCAGGAGGATAACCAAGAGGGAATTCAGCAACGAAGGAGTCAAATTAAGAAAGAGTGGGAGGAAGATGCAACCCTAGCATCTAAGGGACAGAGGCAAAAAGGAAAGAAGAATAAGAACCTATCCAAGGTCCAGTGCTTCAGATGTGGCGAATTGGGACACTTCGCCAATACTTGTTCTAAGAAGAAGGGCGAGGAAGATTCAAATTCCATGGCAGCAGCAACGAAAGGGGATGATGGCAACGATGATGATGTGGCTATGAGTGCTCATGTACCTTGAGAGAAGAGGTGGGGCGACATAGATCGGTAGAGTGAGCTACAGATGGCAGGTGGTGAGATCCTTGAGGTGCCCAATCTCTTGGATCACATACGAGCTACGGGAGCCTTAAGATAGTAGCAAGATGATTCAAGTCAGTGGGTGCAGAAGATCATGGGGAAGCAGAGGTAGTGTTGGGACGCTGGAAAGTAGAGCAACGCAGTGCAGTGGCAGCAGCAACGTGGAAGCAGCAAGGCAGAGGCTCTAGAGGGACAGCGCAGAGCAGCAGCAGAGGTTGCTTCAATGATGAGATGCAGCCAGACTGACTTGTCTGTCAGTTGTTGGGTGATTGTCCTTCAGTTGTTTACTCCTCAGCAATTGAGTTGCAGTGCAGCAGTTAGCAGTGGCAATGCTATAGGCAGCATGATGCAACAATTTGAAAGGGAGTTGCAGTACAAATGTGGCAATGACTGTGACAGAATCATGGGCAGCAGTACAGAAAGCAATAGTGCAGTGGATGGAGGGCAGTAGGCCAAGCATCAGCAGCGCAGGGAACCGATGCCAGAAATCAGAGTAACGCTTCTGGAGTGAAGTGTTGCTAGAGCACATTCCTCGCTAAGAGGGAGTGTTGAGATTTTGGGTAGCATCGGATGTGCTCTAGCTCCGAAACTTTGTAGAGAGGCTAGAACACATGAGATCTCCTAGACCGAGAAATCATTTGGAGAAATTCCACATGGTGTAAAATTTATTCAAATAATTAATTTTTTTTAATGGAGACCCTAAGTCTAACTTAGGGAAATTAAAAAATTAAAGTGAATTAATTTACATGTGGGTGAGAATGTTCTAAGTGATGTGGATCAAGTTTTTTCTAATCTTAGCCGATGATTAGAGATTAGATCACAATCGTTGATTTCTCAACGAGAAAAGTATTAAAGCGAGACTTAGGGTCAATTGGAGAAGATATTGTTGAAGTCCAACAAGAAACTGCAACACACACACTAGTGTGGGACCAATAGGTCCTAATAGCACCTATACTAGTGTGGGCTAAATTTGGTGCAGTATCTAATTTAATTTTCCCTTCATTAAATTGGATAATAAAATGTAATCTTATCTCATGATCACTTGTAACAGTTAACTAAGTGTGATAAACTCAGTTAGTTCATGTATTTCGAGTTGAGGGTGGTTGGTGAGGCATGCAAAGTAATTATATTAGTTATGGAGTTCGAATTGCAGTTGGTGCATTAGTTTAATGCATGAGTCATCAGTTAACTCGGTTAGCTGAGTTAGAGTGAATTGAACTAGTTGTAACTGTTTGTTGCATTAGTGAGAGATCAAGTGAACTAAATATTATTTAATTCACAATCAGTGATCTGCCATGCAACTGATGATTTACTATTAATCGCTGCATGCATGTCAGTTCCAGTGGAGAACCAGTTGAGACAAAGGTTAAAGGGAGGTTAACTATCAATTGTGTGATTAGTAGGTTGCTTGCATGCAAATAGACATCCATTGGAATGCCCATGATCCTTGCACAGTTTAGGAAGGCCAAAATTCCTAAAGAATAGGGATTGCATTCATCAGGAATTGAGCAAGCAAGGCAGGTTGTTTAGAGGCTGAGAATTGGCTAAGTGTTGGCCAGTTTTGCCCAGGACAGTGTGAGACAATTAGCAGAGTGCAGGAAACTCTTGTGAGAAGAGTGCATTGTAAATTGTAATTGTTTCATGATTCCATGGTTAATATACAATAGAAGATAGAGGGGTTTTGGGAAGCAAGCTTTCCCCAGGAAATTATCTGTGTTGTGGTTTGATTTTATTCTTTCTTTGCTTCATGTGATTGGCGATTGTGTTTAATTTCCGCAATTGATTTGTAGAAGCGATTCAATATCTAACTTTAGTACATTGTTAGATTGGATTGAATCCATTGATATACATATGTTTGTATAATTTCTACATGGTATCAGAGCACAGGAAATCACTACAGTGGAGGAGAAGTTGAGTTTGTGACTGAATAGAATTCGAATTTGTAGAAGACACTTTTGGTGCTACAGGTGATTCAGGATCGAAATGGCTTTCAATGGCTTGAGATTGGAGTATGCACTCGAGGGCAGCTCTGACTATATTGCTTGGAAAGACAGGATGGAGGCAGTATTGGAGGGCAATGGGTTGAAACAATTCATTGACAATGATGTTCCCAAACCCATTGTAACAGATTTTGCACATCCTGATGCTTGGCAAAAGAAGGTTGCAAAGGCGAGGAGGATCTTACTGGAGGGAGTACGAGACCACATTGTCTTAAATCTCCATGGCAAAGTGACACCATATGCAATGTGGAAAGCTTTGACAAATCTATTTCAGCGCAGCAGTGATCATAGAAAATTGGCACTGAAGGATAAACTCGAGAAGATCAAAATGGAGAAAGGCAACACCATGCCGAAATATTTAACAAAGTTTGTCCAATGTCGGGATGAGCTTGGGAGTGTCGGCATTACTGTCGCTAATGATGATTTGGTGAGCCTAGCTCCTCTAGGACTTCCCAAGAATTGGCATAGTTGTTAGGACTCTGTCAATGGAAGGGAAAAGCTGCCAGATTGGGAACGACTTTGGTCGGATTTGGTGCAAGAAGAATTCAGGCGGAATACCAGAGATGGATCTTCATCTAAGAATGAAGATGAAGAAGATTGTGCTTTGGCTGCCAAGGCGAAGAATGGGAAAGGAAATAAATTCCATTCCAAATCTGAGTCCGGTAAAAATGGCAAGAAGCGGGACATGTCCAGAGTGAAGTGTTTTCACTGTCACGAGCATGGACATTATGCCACTAATTGTCCACAAAAGAAGAAGAACAAGAAGGCTTTAAGATCTGCAACTGGTGAGGCTTTGGCCTCACAATTTGAGCTTGACTTCTCACTCATTGCATGCATGGTGTCAAGTGCAATGGGATCGGTGTGGTACTTGGATAGTGGTGCATCCTTTCACATGACGGGAGACAAAGAACTTCTCAGTAGCTTGGAAGAGAAGGACCTCCAAATGCATATCGAAATGGGTGATGACAGGCGGTACAATGCTACCGGGATTGGTACAATTACCTTCCAGAGACAGTCAAGTAAACCCTTTCAATTAAAAGATGTAACGCATGTATTAGGCTTGAATAAAAATTTAGTCTCAGTTGCAATGTTGGAGGATAGAGGCTATGATGTTGTTTTCAGTGAGGGAAAAGCTTTCCTGCAACACAAAACAACAGGACAAGCCAAGAAGATTGGGATTCGAGTTAAGAATCTCTATAAACTTGATGTAGATGGATGCACAACATTGATGGGTAAGGCGGACAAAGTGGTGAGCCAGGATGAGGGTGAGTTATGGCACAGGAGATTGCGCCATCTTCACCACGGAGACTTCAATGTCATGCAGCAGATTTCTAAGGGTCTACCCAAGGGTACACTTGTGCAGTCAGACACATGCAAGGGATGTACTCTAGGGAAGTATGCAAAAGCCACTTTTCGTGAGAAGGAGAACCGAGCCTCGAAGATCCTTGAGAGAGTTCACTCATACGTGTGTGGACCATTCTCTACTACTTCGACAGCAAAGCATAAGTATTATGTGATATTTGTTTATGAATTTTCTTGAAAGTGTTGGATCTACTTCATGTAGAAGAAAGATCAGACGTTCTCAATATTTCTTGAGTTCAAAGCACTGGTGGAGAAAGACACAGGGAAGCATGTGAAGGCTCTTAGGAGCGACAATGGTGGTGAGTACATCTCCAATGAATTCAAGAACTTCTGCAGCAAAGAAGGAATTTGAAGAGAGTTGATTGCACCACATAATCCACAGCAAAATGGGGTCGCAGAAAGAAAAAACAGAACAATTGTGGGTGCAGCACGAGCAATGTTGCATGATCAGGGCCTACCACTGCATCTATGGGCGGAGGCATGCAACACAGCGGTATTTGTGCAAAATCGTTGTCCTCATCGGATACATGGCAAAAGTACACCAGAGAGGCTTTTATTGGTAAGAAACCTAATGTTTCACATTTTAAGATTTTTGGCTCATCTATTTATGTGCATGTGACCAAAGACGCTAGGAAGAAGCTGGAACCAACAGCTGAGATTGGGATATTTGTGGGGTACACTGAAACTCCCCACAACTATCAGGTGTATTTTCCAAACAGCAAAATCACTGTTGTGCGACGAGATATAAAATTTGATGAGGAGAAAGCCATGTGATTGTCCCTTGAGAGGAAACTAGATTTGCATGCAAAGGAGGAACTCTTGGTTCCAAAGAATGAACCTCAAGATGTGGAGCAGCCACATGCGGAGAATCATGGAGTGGCAGAAAACACTCATGTAGACCCATCCATCAGAAATGGTAGAAGGCGCACCACAGAAGCTGATAGATTGAGACATGATGCGGCAGAGAATGTAGGAGCTCCTACTTCACTGCATAGACAGAGACAGTCTCCAGACAGGTTTACTAGATACATGGCTCTTATGAGTAAGTGTATTGTGACAGAACCATCTTCCTTTCAAGAAGCAGTGCAGCAACCAATTTGGGTTGATGCTATGGTAGAGGAGTATGACTCCATCGTCAAGAACAGTGCATGGGAGATTGTCCCAAGGCCAGTCGGCAAATCAGTGGTTGGATCTAGATGGACCTATAAGGTGAAGCAAGCCTGCTGATGGGAGTGTGGAGAAGTACAAGGCCAGATTTGTGGTCCGGGGATTCTCACAAGTTGAGGGGATCGACTATGAAGAGACTTTCGCACCAGTCGCGAGGTACTCTTCCATTAGATCTATCCTTGCACTCTCAGTGCAGATGAGGTGGCGCATTCATCAGATGGATGTGAAAACTGCGTTTCTCAATGGAGTTATTGAGGAGGAAGTGTACATAGAGTAGCCAGAAGGTTTCGAGATCTTTGACAGTGAGTCACAGGTGTGTCAACTCAAGAGAGCACTGTATGGGCTGAAGCAAGCACCTTGTGCTTGGTACACTCGGATTGACAACTATTTCACTGGGTTAGGCTTCACCAAAAGTGAAGCGGATGCAAACCTGTACCAGATTGCGGTTGATGGTAAGCTCTTGACTATCGTACTTTATGTTGATGATCTAATTTTGACAAGTGATGAGCAGTTGATAAACTCATGCAAGGGGGATCTTGCAAGGAAGTTTGAAATGAAGGACATGGGACTCCTTCACTATTTCCTTGGTTTGGAAATATGGCAGCGAGATGGTGAACTTTTTGTTTCTCAAGGCAAGTATGCCAAAGAGATACTGGGTAAGTTTCACATGGAGAGCTGTAAACCCATGGATACCCCTCTTCTAGGAAATTGGAGGAAAGAGGATGCTACTTCAGGAGAAGTAGTGGATGCTACTGTCTACAGGCAGCTAGTAGGTTCACTGATGTACTTGGTGAACACCAAACCAAACATTTGCTACACAGTTAACCAGTTGATTCAAGCTATGGTTAAGCTGACCAAGCTCTTTTGGAAGGCGGGGAAGCATATCTTGAGATATCTCAAGGGCACTACAGAGTATGGATTATGGTACAAACAGATAGAGGGAGTTAAGCTTCAAGGCTTCACGGATGCAAATTGGACAGGCAGTCCATTAGACAGAACGAGCACATCAGGAGGGATATTCAACATAGGATCGACAACAGTTTCTTGGTACAGTAGGAAGCAGCAATCTGTGGCACTCAGTTCAGCCGAGGCAGAGTAAAAGGCAGCAAGTCTAGCTGCATGTGAAGCCATCTGGATGAGAAAGATCCTGGTTGGTTTGTTTGGTTCTCAGATGGATCCGACGGTGATACATTGTGATAACCAAAGTTGCATTAAACTCTCGGTTAATCGGTGTTTCATGATAGGTCCAAGCACATAGACATTCGGTACCACCATCTCAGAGATTGTGTTCAGAGGCGCATAATGTTACTTCAATACATTCCCACGGAAGATCAGGTTGCAAACATTTTGATGAAAGCGCTCACCAAGAGCAAATTCGAATACCATAGAGGCAAGATCAAGGTGGCAAATAATCCCTTTCTTATTGAGAGGGAGTGTTGAAGTCCAACAAGAATTTGCAACACACACACTAGTGTGGGACCAATAGGACCTAGCAGCACCTACACTAGTGTGGGCTAAATTTTGTGCAGTGTCTAATTTAATTTTCCCTTAATTAAATTGGACAATAAAATTTATCTCATGATCACTTGTAACAGTTAACTGAGTGTGATAAACTCAGTTTGCTCATGTATTTCGAGTTGAGGATGGTTTGTGAGGCATGCAGAGTAATTATATTAGTTATGGTTCGAATTGCAGTTGGTGCATTAGTTTAATGCATGAGTAATCAGTTAACTCGGTTAGGTGAGTTAGAGTTAGTTGAACTAGATGTAACTGTTTGTTGCACTAGTGAGAGATCAAGTGAATTAAATATTATTTAATTCACAATCAGTGATCTGCCATGCAACTGGTGATTTACTATTAATAGCAACATGCATGTCAGTTCCAATGGAGACCCAGTTGAGACAAAGGTTAAAGGGAGGTTAACTATCAGTTGTGTGATTAATAGGTTGCTTGCATGCAACCAGACATCCATTAGAGTGCCCATGATCCTTGCGCAGTTTAGGAAGGCCAAAATTCCTAAAGAATAGGGATTACATTCATCAGGAATTACAAAAGCAAGGCAGGCTATTTAGAGGTTGATAATTGGCTAAGTGTTGGCCAGTTTTGTCCAGGACTGTGTGAGACAGTTAGCAGAGTGCAGGAGACTCTTATGAGAAGAGTGCATTGTAATTGTTTCATGTGTTAAAATTTGGGTACCAGAGGACAAGTGGTTCCCTAAGGCTTTGATCTTTGGCCTAGGGAAAAGTGTCCAAATATATTTGTACTTTTCTCCTAAAGTGACTTTATAAGTGGTAAAGTCAAATCTAATTTTAAAGTGACTTTATAAGTGGTAAAGTTACATTCTAATTTTAAAGTGACTTTATTAAAGTCAATGAAAAATTAAAAAGTGAAAAAATGACTATGGAAATAAAAGGATAAGTGGGTCTTAATTTAAGTGGGTGAGTTAAAAATTAGAAAGTGAGAATTAAAGGCACATTTATTCTCATCCATAGATCTAAATGAATCTCAACCATTAGATCTTAGGTTTACCCAAAAGGTCACTTAGGGTAAAAGGAGAGGAGAAGAGGAAAAGATCACTTTAGTCTTTTATGAGCTATTGAGAGAAAGAGAGAAGGAGAGCAAGGAGAAAATTTCTGAGCAGTGAGAAGTTGAAGGAAGGAAACATTTCAGTGGTCCGTACAACAGCTAGAGGTTGCACGGTTTATGATGCAACAAATCCATAGTGTTTATTGGCACACATTTCGAGGTAGATTCCGTACAACAACAGTGTGCACGAATTTCGAGGTTCATACAACGCAAATTTCGGGGGGAAGAAACAACAATAGGCAACACGCATTGTGTGGCTAAGTGGGCACATATTTCGAGGCTGAAAAGGCAGTTGTAAATTTCATACAATCCGTACAACAATACAGAATTTCTAGGCACAAATTTCGAGGAGACCATACAGCATTTAATGCTGGTATCTCTTGTCGTAATTTTCTGTTTTGAATGTTTTACTGTTGGCATGTTTTCCGAGGTGGAGTGCAAGCACGAAAATCGAGATAAGTTGTATATTTTGGTCGCTGGAATTTTTACTGTGTTTTTCAGTTTCTCCGTAACAGCGTTTCCAGAAATAAAGAAGAGCTCTCAAACTGGTTTTCCCCAAGAGTTGTAGGGGGTTTTTCCAAAGTCACATTGACCAAAAATCACTGTGTTATTTTCTGTGTGTTGCTGTCATTATTTTCCTGTGTTTTATTTCTGCATTTTCAACAGTTGCAAAAATCTCCAAATTTGTGTTTTCAGAAAATTTGGTCATTTCCAAATTTTAGTATTTATGTCATGTTCAGATTTAAAACTATATGCCTGGAGTGATAAGGAAAACTGATAACCGGAGTGGGGGTTGAAATTTCTGCAAATTTCTACATGGTATTAGAGCTTGGTTGGTTGAAAAGAGCAGTTTGGGACAGCAAAGTGAACATCATAGCACACTGATTTTTTCACAGAAAACTGAACCTTTACCACATATTTGAAAATTTCAGTTTGTTAAGACAACAAGTATGTCTTTGGGTTTGAGGGTTGAAGATAGGTTGGATGGGCAGAGCAACTACAGTGGATGGAGGGAGAGAATCCAGAGCATCTTTGAGGAAGCAAAACTCTAGGGCATTATGGTACATACCACACAGCACCCAGTAACAGAACATGCTGACCCTATACAATTGGTAGAGTTTAACAAAAAGAAAGCTAAGGCAAAAAGACTAATTCTGGATGGAATTAAAGATCATGTCATTCCTCATGTGAGAGGAAAGAGTTATGCACATGAGATGTGGACAGCCTTGACCAGCCTTTACCAAAGCTCAAATGAAAACAGAAAAATGGTCCTAAGGGAGAAACTGAAGGCCATTAAAATGGCTAAGATTGAGAGTGCTATAGCATACCTCACAAAGATCACTTCAGTGAGAGATGAGTTGGCAATTGTAGGAGAGACCATTGCACCTACTGAGTTGGTTAGGATTGCTTTGAATGGTCTTCCCAAGACTTGGGAGAGTTTTGTGGATGGCATTGTTGCATGGGAGAACCTTCCCAGATGGGAGAGGTTGTGGGATGATTGCATTCAGAATGAAATCAGAAAGAACCATCTTGGGGCAACCAAACAGGTGGAGGAGGATGACAATGTAGCATTGTTAGCAAGAGGCAAGAAGGGCAAAGGAAAGAAGCAAGCTTCTACCAGTGGAGGTGGAGGCAAAGGCAAAGGTAAAGGTAAGCAGCAAAACAAGGAGAAGGACTATTCCAAAGTTAAATGTTGGAATTGTCAGAAGTTGGGACACTATGCAGTTGTGTGTCCGGAGAATAAGAACAAGAAGGAAAAGGACAAGACCATGGCAGCTTCTGCAGAGATAGAGGGCTTCTCGGAGAGCTTTGATCGGGAGTTTGGGTTCATAGCTTGTGATGCCACTAGTGTAGGATAACCTGCCTCATAGGTTCAGAGGGAGTGTGCACTTCCCTCCACTAGCAGAGCATCTTTTGGTATTTGGTATGTTGACAGTGGGGCTTCTCGCCATATGACAAGAGTCTAAGAGTACTTCTCAGAGCTTTCAGAGAGTAGCACTGATATTGAGGTAGTACTCAAAGATGACAGCATTGTTAGAGCAGTCGATGTGGGGACATTGACATTTGATAAGGAACCCAAACCTCCCTTGAAAGTGTCAGATGTTCTATATGTGCCTGGAATGAAGAAGAACCCGATATCCGTCTCAGCATTGGAGGACAGAGGGTATGAGGTGTTGTTCAGGAGAGGGCAGGTGCTTATATATCCGAGGGGCACTCCAGCTGAATCAACTAGAGTGGTTGTTGTGCGCCATGCTAAGGTGTACAAGTTCTCATTCCAGCCCCTGATGGCATTGAGTAGCAATACTGACATCAGATCTAGCAATTCAGATTTGTGTGAGATTTGGCATCGCACGATGGGGTACATGTATCATGGGGCCTTGAGGACATTGCAGGAGATCACCACTAGTGTGCCAGATTTCATTTCTGATAACCTTGATGTGTGCAGAGGATGTGCTAAGGGGAATTTTGCCAAATCCCCCTTTCCCAGCAGTGACAGCAAATCGACAAGGATCCTCGACTTGATTCATACCAATGTGAGTGGTTGGATGTCTCATGTATCCTTGAGTGGCTATGAGTATTATGTGTTATTCATTGATGATCTCTCCAGGAAGACCTGGATTTATTTCTTGAAGACCAAGAGTGAGGTCTTCAAGCGGTTTGAAGAGTTCAAAGCTCTTGTGGAGACCCAAACAGGTCGAAAGATCAAGGTCCTCGGGTCGGACAATGGAGGGGAGTATACCCTTGGTGAGTTTGGTGATTATTGTGCTGAGGTAGGCATCAAGAGGGAGTTCACAGTTCCTTACAACCCCCAGCAGAACGGGGTTGCGGATTGGAAGAACAAATCCATCGTTGGGGCTGCCAAACCCATGCTTCATGATCAGGGATTACCTTTGTTTTTGTGGGTAGAGGCCTGCAACACTGTTGTGTACTTGCAAAACAGGAGTCCACATCATGCCTTGGGCAATGTGACTATGGAGGAGGCTTTTTCTGGGAAGAAGCCTGATGTTGGTCACTTTCGTATCTTTGGGTGCATTACATACTCTATGTTCCCAAGGAGAAGAGGACCAAGCTAGAGCCCACTGCAGACAAGGGCATCTTTGTGGGTTACAGCGAGACCTCGAAAGCTTTTCGGATTTATATTCCTGCGAAGAGGAAAGTTGTTGTCAGGCGGGATGTGAAGTTCGAGGAGGAGAGAGCTTTCAGGAGGTCACGGGAGTTAGAGTATCTGGATTCACCAGACCCTCAAGAGCAGCTGAGTCAGTCACAGGGATCCAGTGGACAAGGATGAGGAGGTACATCGATTATAATGTCAGGTCGTTCAGTGAACAGTGGCTCTTAGATTCAGGTGGGTGGTGCTTCGGGCAACATGAAGAGCAATCCGTAGAAGCCGGTTCACTGGTGGTCCCGCGTGGACGGTTCGTGGATAGTTTGGGCCTGCACGGAGTTCGAGCATGAGACCTCTTGGCGGGGCCTTCACTGGTTGGGGCTTGGGCTGGTGATAAGGATTGTTCCCGCTCGGTCGGACGTGCTCGAGGAAGAAGCCCCAGTGAGCGAGACACCTTGCGCGAGAGCCACACATACGGTTATTTGAGCCCAAAGAACGGGTTAGAGAGTAAACCATGAGCGATTCTGTGGTTATGTGGCATTGATCAACATCGTTGATTCGAGCCTTCTAGTTGTGAAAGCGACTAGCCAGCAGTGGAGAGAGGCCATGATGGAGGAGTATTCTTCTATTATGAAGAACGATGTTTGGGAGGTGTAGTGCCTAGCCCTGAAGGTAAATCAGTTGTTACTTCCAGATGGCTCTACAAGATAAATTATGCTATAGATGGAAGCATAGAGAATTTCAAGGCTCGGTTTGTGGCGACAGGGTTCTCATAGGTAGAGGGAGTTGACTATGAGGAGACCTTCGCTCCCGTAGCTCGGTATACTTCCATTCGCTCCATTATATCGATAGCAGCAGAGATGGGTTGGAAGATCCACCAAATGGATGTGAAGACCGCATTTCTCAATGGCTTCATACAGGAGGAGTTTTATATTGAGCAATCACAGGGCTTTGAGGTGCATGGGAAGGAGTCCCATGTATGCAGATTGAAGAAGGCACTCTATGGCCTGAAGCAAGCTCCTAGAGCTTGGTACTCGAGGATTGATACATACTTGCAGGAGTTGGGTTTCACAAAGAGTGATGATGATCCGAACCTATACTTCATTGTGGTAGGTGATGAGCCTCTCATTCTGGTGTTGTATGTGGATGACTTGGTCATTACAAGTGCAGAGAGACTCATTGAGGGCTGCAAGAGAGATCTTGCTTCAAATTTTGAGATGAAGGACATTGACTTGATGCATTACTTTTTGGGATTGGAGGTGTGGCAGGAGGAGGGGCATTTGTTCCTGGGACAGGGGAAGTATATTGTGGACATTCTTGGAAGATTTCACATGGAGGATTGCAAACCCATGTCTACACCTATGATCACTAACGGGAAGAAGCTTCACGCTTCAGATTCCAAGTTGGTGGATCCTACTTTGTACAGACAAATGATTGGTTCATTGATGTATTTGGTCAACACTCGACAAGATATATGTTTTGCAGTTATAGCGATGATTCAGTTCATGTGTGAGCCCAGGAGAGTGCACTGGGTGGCTGGAAAACACATTCTTCGTTACTTGCAGGGGACAGTGGATTTTGGTCTGGATTATAGACAGGGAGATGGAGTGAGACTGGCAGGGTACACTGATTCAGATTGGGCAGGTTGTGCTTCAGATAGGAAGAGCACTTCAGGGTATTGTTTTGGGTTGGGTTCGGCAGTTGTTTCGTAGTTCAGCCGAAAGTAGCAGTCAGTTGCATTGAGCTCAGCTGAGGCAGAGTATATGGCAACCAGTTTGGCTAGTTGTGGGGCCATATGGCTTCGCAAGATGTTGCTTGGTCTATTTGGTCAGGCATTGAGACCTTCAGTGATTTACTATGATAATCAAAGTTGCATAAAACTCACGGAGAATCCAGTTTTCCATGACAGGTCAAAGCATATCGGGATCAAGTATCACTTCATTTGAGACCATGTCCAGAAGGGAGTTGTAAAGCTTGATATGTTTCCACAGATGAGCAGGTAGCGAACACTTTCACCAAAGCCTTACCATGGGGCAAGCATGTTTATTTCAGAGACAAGATGGGAGTGGTGAGGAACACTTTCCTCAGTAAGAAGGAGTGTTAAAATTTGGGTACCAGAGGACAAGTGGTTCCCTAAGGCTTTGATCTTTGGCCTAGGGAAAAGTGTCCAAATGTATTTGTACTTTTCTCCTAAAGTGACTTTATAAGTGCTAAAGTCAAATCTAATTTTAAAGTGACTTTATAAGTGGTAAAGTTACATTCTAATTTTAAAGTGACTTTATTAAAGTCAATGAAAAATCAGAAAGTGAAAAAGTGGCTATGGAAATAAAAGGCTAAGTGGGTCTTTATTTAAGTGGATAAGTTAAAAAATATAAAGTGAGAATTAAATGCACATTTATTCTCATTCCTAGATCTAAATGAATCTCAGCCATTAGATCTTAGGGTTACCCAAAAGGTCACTTAGGGTAAAAGGAGAGGAGAAGAGGAAAAGATCACTTTAGTCTTTCATGAGCTACTGAGAGAAAGAGAGAAGGAGAGCAAGGAGAAAATTTCTGAGCGGTGAGAAGTTGAAGGAGGGAAACATTTCAGAAGTATGTACAATAGCTGGAGGTTGCATGCTTTACGAGGCAGCAAATCCGTACAGCATTTATTAGCACACATTTCGAGGCAAATTATGTAGAGCAACAATGGGCACGAATTTCGAGGTTCGTACAACGCAGATTTTAAGGGGAAGAAATAGCAATAGGCAACACGCATTTTGAGGCTGAGTGGGCACGAATTTCGACGCTGAAAAGGCAGTTGTAAATTCTGTACAATTCATTCAGCAGTACGGAATTTATGGGCACGGATTTTGAGGAGACCGTACAGCATTTAATGTTGGTATCTCCTGTTGTAATTTTTTGTTTTGAATGTTTTGTTGTTGGCACGTTTTCCAATGTAGAGTGCAAGCACGGAAATCGAGATAAATTGTATATTTTGGTTGCTGGAATTTTTACTGTGTTTTTCAATTTCTCTATAATAGCATTTCAATAAATAAAGAAGAGCTCTCAAACGGGTTTTCCCCAAGAGTTGTAGTGGGTTTTTCCAGGGTCACATTGACCAAAAATCACTGTGTAATTTTCTGTGTGGCTGTCATTATTTTCCTGTGTTTTATTTCTGCATTTTCAGCAGTTGCAAAAATCTCCAAATTTGTGTTTTCAGAAAATTCAGTGATTTCCAGATTTTAGTATTTATGTCATGTTCAGATTTAAAACTATATGCATGGAGTGATAAGGAAAACTGATAATTGAGTGGGGGTTGAAATTTCTGCAAATTTCTACATCATGATTCCATGGTTAATATACAATAGAAGATGGAGGGGTTTTGAGCAGCAAGCTTTCCCCAAGAAATTATCTGTGTTGTGGTTTGATTTGATTCTTTCTTTGCTTCATGTGATTGGCGATTGTGTTTAATTTCTGCAATTGATTTGTTGAAGCGTTTCAGTATCTAGCTTTAGTACATTGATAGATCGGATTGAATCCATTGATATACATATGTTTGTATAATTTCTACAGATACACAGAACGGTAGCACTTGGGCTAAGTCGAAATTATGGGGCACGCCGCACGATTTGCTGAGAATTTTCAAGTGAGCTTGCAATGCTTGAGAGGGGCAGATCGGCGAAAGATTATTTTGATCCGATGCCGAGAATACATAGGCAAAGATGCAGATCCGTACCAGGCAGCGCAGAGACTAGCAAGAGGCACGCAACCCAACCAGGCTCACATAGAGGCAGCACAAAGGCTGACGCAGGGCCTTCAAGGTGACGCAAAGGCAGAGCTAAGCCCAGAAGGGTGACGCAGGGGCAGCCTGTGTTGCGCAGTGGCTACGCTAGGCAGGAGAAGCTGACGCAGAGGCTAGAGTAGCAGCATTGGGAACTTGGGGTTCGAGTGGGCCAGAAAGGGCTCGTATTCAGTAATTCCCTTGAGGGTTTGAATCAGCCATATTTTCTATCTCTGAATGATAGGTACATCTGCCGTGAATTTCTCTGTTGGGCAAACCACTACTGGTGCTGTAGATTGTATTCAGATATTCTGCTTAATAAACAAACCCTCTAAGAGTTGTTGCACCCATGGCTTCATGGAGCCAGCCTTAAGTGAAGGGGAAACCATGCTCATCCACCATGATGTTTCTCCCCTTGACTATGTTATTTGTTATTGAGTATCACATACTAGCATCAACAATATGCCTTGTATGATGCTGGTTGCAATACCTATAAGCTTTTCAAGGATGGCAAAGCATACAAACTTAAGTCCGCTATCACGGTGGCCCCCCTCTCTTATCTCTAGTAATGATGTTGTTGTCCACCAAATTAGCTTGCACAAATGAGTTTCTATCTGTGTTGTGCACCTTGACAAGCCTGATCACCCCTCTCCATTTCCCCCAATCTCCATGCAGCTCTTAACTGATGATTGTTCTACAATCTTGACCCCTCCACCAATCCCAAAGACACAGCGCTTTCTTACTCAAGTTCCAATCCCATTTGCTATTCCTTTCTCCCTAGTTTACCCAGAGCTCATCCTGCTATCCCCTTCAGCTCTCTTACCAACCACCTAGTGTTCAGTTTCAACACTGCCCAACTCTCAGTGTGATATGCCACAACAATGCCTGGCCTCTTTACCTGACAAGGGCAACAGCATCATTCCCAAAAATTTCAATGCCAAGAACCGAGGCACCATCGACACTAAGATTCCCATTCAATTGGTTTTGGTACACACCTACGGTTTTCACAATACCGCATAAGCACAAAACTGCAATTTTGCTAGCAGCAGTTAATTCAGAACCTATTCCTCGCTGTGACCAAGAAACATCCAATCCAGGTCCACCAGGTCATGATGATCAGAATAGATGGTCTATGCACAGTGGTGCAACTATGTTCCTCTTTTTGGTGGAACAACATATGAGGTGAAATCTCAACGTAGAACACCCCTGGGGCCTGAACTACAACCTCTTATAATAGTCTGGCTCCTAGCCACTTTGGGAGTCTTTAGCATAGATCACTCTTTAAGTGCACACATCAACCTGTTGAAGAATATGATACGGCGTACGCACATGACTCCTTGGGCTTCTCCCATGCTTTTACTGCCAATCCAGACAGGCTTTTACTCTGGATGTTTTCACCCCTGGTTACATCTATCGCTATGGGCAGTATATAACACTTGAGAAGGCTGCTTATTCCAGCAAGGTGCCCTTGCCCTTGGCTAAACCTTTTTCAGGCAATGAAAATCACCAGAGGTTTTTGATGGGCAGACTATAATGATAGCGGCCCCAGAGCACACCCATGCTACAACAGTACTGACACTCTCAACCATGTAGGTTTAGTTGCTCCAACTCTTCTTGCAAATCAACACTAAGCGGTTATGGACTTCTGAAACTGTGTGCATATATCCCTGCTTTTTTTCCCCTATTCTTGGCAATCCTTGCACATTTTTCACATTACCTAAAGCCATTCCTAAACCAGGAGGAAAATGAGGATGCTTTCGACTTAAACTGAGAGGATCTGATGTGCTGCAAGGGTGCCCATCCCCGGGAGCAAGTTCTCCACATCATACTGCCATAGTTGATTAAATAGGCTTAAAATGCATGCTAATCACCGTGACTCTCTCCTTATTCCATATGTTTGTACTTCAGTTATGAAGAACCAGGATACTAACAACAATTACAAATTCTGAAAGCTAACCCATAGCTGTGGATCCTTCAAATTTGGTTTTTCATACCCATAAACCACTACATATGAAGTCGCTCCATGGAAAAGCATCGAGACACATCATTCATGGTACTGAATAATGTTTCCTCATTTGTTTGTTATGCTGGCAAACAGGTAATTGCAATAGCATTTCAAGTTTCCTAACTCATTCATTAGCACTGGCGAATTATATTACCGAACGCTATTGTCGCTTTTATACCCTGCAGACTCAAATAATGGAACTTGTCAATGTTTCCGGGGATTAGCACCACATCAAGATTCAAAACTATTTCTGCCCTGCCCATTCAAACATGCAACTTCCCAAAACCAAGCAGCTCCACATCCATATGCTCAGTCCCACCACTCTCCTGTGCACACATTTTTCATGTCCTACTTTTAAATTCTATGTGTTTACAGCCTGCTGTCTGGTTTTGGTCAATGAGACCAAAGGCAGGTGATTTTAATTTGTTTCTCTACTGATTAAAGCTGTGTCTGCTTGACAAGCAGACGAAAAGAATAGGGAAGTTCTTTGATATCAAGAAATATATCAATCAGTTGAGTTGGAGTGACCTAGTGTTATTTCTGATTAATCTAAGATTCAACAAACTTACAACCGTGAAAAATTTGTCTGTATCTCTCCTTACCACAGGCCAGAAACCCTCAATAGAGTACACTTGGAGTCTTGTATTTTTAACAGTATATCAAAGATACAAACCCCGCTGCTTTACCTATAGAATTTAGCTGATTTGCCGCAAAAAAAGAATCAACTTTTAGTACAACAAGAGAAGTGAGGTTCACTCTACAGCCCTCATGACCACAATCCACCAATTCCTTGTGTATGCATTGTGGTAAATTGCATTTAGAGGGTGCATGTAATAGTGAATTGAATTTAGATGATGCATTAGATGAACTGACCATAGACACTTGGACAGACCCAGGTTTGGGTCTGATATGGACATGGAGGTTAGGAAGCTCAGTATTCATCCTTGGGCCTTGCAACCTCAAACTCGAGGTCAGATCAAACCCAGGTTTAGATGGGCATGAGCTAGTTACAACATCCTACAATGACCTGCAACTCCACTAAAGTAGCATCCAACGACACAACAGTGGCATGGATGATGCATTAGCATACACATTAAAATACTCATGCATTCATTCATGCAATGTGTCTTTGCCTTCTCTAAACCACGTTCACGGCCCGTTGGCTTGGTTTAACTATGACCATGAATGGCGTGAACGTGCAAGCTGTTTACGCATTTCATTTCATAAATTTCTCCTGCTTCCCTATGTTCTTGTATGCTTACTACCACGAGCAGTGGAAGCTGTTTACGCATTTCATTTTCGTAAATTCCTCCCGCTTCCCTAGACAACTATGCTCTTGTATGCTTACTATCACGAGCATTTATTACGAGAGAGCAAACCCAACCTTTAACTAGGTGAATATCCAGAGAAGGTGCTCGAAATCTAATACGCTCCGTCATGTCAATCCCCTGTTTAACATTTGCAACCACTAAATAGAAACCTAACATTACACTGCCATTTCAATTGAAGTTCCTTTTTTCTAAAACGAATTGGCAGTACAAATAAGATGAATCCTCAGAACATTAAAGCTAAAAAAAAACACAGACAGAAGAAAGAATGATCGAAAGCTTACTCGGCCAGGTCGCCGAGCTGGCGCATGATCCCGACGATGCCGGCCATGGCGACCCCTTCCAGTAGCGTGTCCGGGTCATCCCTGGCAGCTGAAGTGTACAACTCCGGCTTGGCAAGACTGTATTCATTCCTTATCTCGTACCTTACCAGCGGCATATTGATGATCAATTCTCTAACTGCAGTCCCGGCTTAAGCCGATTCGCAGTTCATTTCACTTGTCTCAGGTTAACTATGTCGGTGGAACCCATCCGAAGCTCAATCGCTGCCAAATTGTACCGTTCGGATGCAGAAAACCCCTGTGCAACAAAATAGCATGACTCCGCGTTCGATTCTTCTGCGTTTAAGCCCTGGCGAGGTTGAAAAGAAGCACAAACTTCAGCATTGTGAACTTCCTGGGAAAGGAAAAGAAAGAGAAGGAATGTCGAGTACTTTCTGGGGAAGAACGCCGATACAGTGACAGAGTATGACAGACAAACGCGAACAAGACAGCCTTCGTCGTATATAATGCCAGGGGTGAATGCAAGGATCGATTGATTATAACGTGGACAATGCAACGCTTCAGCGCTGAGTGCTTGATGGCAATTTATTATCGGTTAGTTGGTCTGTGAGATAGAGTGATGTAAAAACTAAGGACGGTGGTCTTATTATGGTAGAGATAGAGAGTGGCATCTGGTATTTATTATGGTACCGTACCGTACAGGATCCTAAAGTATCTGGTCAAAGTATTTATCCAGAGCACAATTAGCAGCTGTATGAATCAAATAATTTTGTATTAATTTTTTTTTTTCACATAAAAGTTTTGGGGCAAATTTTAGATATGATAATAATTTTATAATGATTTGAGTTTTGTCTCTAGTGAAATGATGTCTTTTAAAATTTTGTGCAATCTTGAATCAAATTAAATCATTACAAATAAATAAATATTTAATTTAATGAAAAATTAAATTTTTAATTTAAAAATAAAAATGGCTATAAAATTTATTATTGGAAAATGGTGTTTTTTTTTAAAATAAAGAGATATTTTTAAATTGGTTGTATTTTTTAGTTTATATTTTATTTGTTTATGAGGAGTATATTGGAACAAGAATTCCGTGGTGCAAAAGTTTTTATTGTTCAATTAAGAACTTGCATCAACTTTAGTGTCATATAGGATAGTGGAAAGGCTTAAAGAAGTTTGGGAAGAACGGCCGTGTACATTTTGCACGTTCGAGGCAGTGGAATTAGAAAAAACATTTCATTTTTGAATGTGATGCGTTCAAAGACATAGAGAAAGTTATGGGAATATGTTAGCATCGGTTTCTTAGCATTGTCTTTTTAGCAAGGGGATTGTTGGAAGGTTGGGTCAGCTCATCATCAATTTGAATAAGAAAATGATTGAATTGCAAAAAGAGAAAAGCAGGGAATTGATGGTCCCATGGACTATTTTTAGCCTCGTGGACGTTAAATATCATTTCATTTCATTTCAACACCCTCCAAAAGATTGGGACCAATAGTAGTAATGTCGCACACCTCAGTTCGAAGCTTCACTAATTTTCTTTATTCGATTTACAAGCTATTATGTTTGGCCAAGGAGTTGTAACAGTAATATGATGCAACCTTTGGTGGTGTGGATGATAGTGTGTTCTAATCATCAATTCCCCCTTGTACCTTAAAAAAACACTTACATTTTACTTAGAATATTGTGAACATTTATTAGTTTTTTTGTCAATAAAAATAAATTTATACTATATTTAAGAATATTTATATTAATTATAAACAATGATAGAGTGTAGACAAGACAAAGCTTGACCTTAACTATCAAAAAAAATCTTTGTAAATCACACAAATAATTAGGATTTATTTTGTAGTTTCAACATATACAAAGATGACCAACATAACATCTGATATATAGTAAATTGTCGAATAATAGATAGTCATACAAACTTTAGACAATTAATAACTAAACATAGCAAAAGTTAAACAAAATGAAGTAGGATTAACTAGCCTTGACTAAGCCCTTCTAGTGAGTAATATTCTCCTTCAGAATAGTCATCGCAATGGGAAGCACACTCCTCATTTCAAGTTCAATAGACCCAATAATGTATTTACAAAGTGCCACTACAAAGTCTTTGGTATTAAGCTTGAGGGTTAGTATAAAGAAGTTTAGCATGTCATAACAAGGTATTTATCTTTCTTTTATGCATCAATTGGAACAACCATAATGTCCCTAGTGTGTCAATGCATTGGAAATCAATTTGAAGAGGGTGTTCCTGTTGATTTGGTGTAGCATCGAATGTGCTCTAAGTCTAAAATTTTGTGGAGAGGCTTAGACACATGTATTCCAGATAACCCAGAAATCATTTGAGGAAATTCCACCCAGAGACGGTTTATTTAATAAATTAATTATTTTTAATGAGACCCTAAGTCTAAACTTAGCAAATTAAAATAATTAATGGGTATTAATCTAAACTGTGGATGTAAATTCTAGAAGAAGGTGAGAATCAAGCCAAAATGATCTTAGCCATTGATTAGCTTCTAATCTAGGCTATTGAATGTCAACGAGAAGATTATTTAAGGAAGGCTTGAGGGCATTTGGAAAGACACTGAGCAATCAAGTGATCGAATTTTCTGAAGTGAGAAGTGCTTAGAGGAAAACTTTGATCGAGAGATTCCCACGCAGAGAGGAGCAGAGACAGTTTTGGTCAGAGGATCTTCTCTGGAGCCAAGAATACTCAGCAAAGAGGGAAAGAGATACACAGAGGCAGCAGCGCAGTGCCCAAGGAGGGTGATGCAGGGCCACAAAGGCCACACGCAGAGGCAGTGCAGCGTTTCCAAGCAAAAGTTTGAGTTCTAGCTGGGAGATCGAAATTCTAAGCTGGGAGGGCTGAAATCGAAGCTCCTGAGAGTTGAACGATTTGCCAGAGGAGGTGACGCAGTCTCCCATAATTATTGATGCAGACCCACGCAGTGAATACGCAGTGGCTGCGCAGAGGGTGTCGGGAGATCGTTGTTTCAGCTACTTGATCAACCAGGACTTGCAGTATATAGTGAGGTAATCTCAATAATTTCTTATGTCGAGTGATATTCTCTGTATTAGATGGCCAGCAAGGCATACAAAGATTGTATTCAGAAATAGTTGTTGCTTAATAATAAAACCCTTAGATCTGATGCACCGATTTTCTTGCATTGGGTTTTTCTGGGGACGTTTGTCCAAATACAACGGTGTCCTATGTGATGTTTTCTTTATTGTTCAGTTTCATGTTTCAACATATTTAATTAATTAAGTGAAGGATGCAGTACTAATTTGCTTCAATATTTTCAGTAGAACACTATAAATAACTTGTTCATTTAATAACAAGTAGGTGAAGTAATTTTAGTTGGTTGCAGTAGGATTCCAGACTTGGAATTTTCACATGGCATCATAGGGTTGCAAGTGAAACAAGAAGAGCAGAGCCAGCGTTAGGCAAGAGGTCGAATAGCTGCAAGAGGCAACAATTCGAATCCCTAGAGGGATTGCGTAGACCAGGGCAAGAGGGCTGAATTTTCGAGGAAAGTCTCTCTCTGAGTGAGTCGATAGAGAGGAAGGGCTTCCAAATTGAAGTTTTTTCGTGGCAGAGGGAGCAGCGCAGAGCCTTAGCGTTAGTGCAGGTGGGACGCGGTTTTTTGCAGGCAGATCATTTTTATGTTTTTTTTGGGCAAAAAGATGTTAGAAGGAAAAAAAGAAGTGCGGTGAGGGAATTTTCTTCCTCGATGAATTCCTAGCCATGGTATTCTATTTTCAAGATCTGAGCAGCAGATCTGGGTGGATGATCTACCATATCCAATAAGGAGTGTGTAAGCCAGTCCAGCGTTGCGCAAAGGAGAAAGAGAGGGAACAAATTCAACATTTTTTTATGGCAAAAATGGAAGCTCATGGGCTTAGAGATCAAGATCGGTTGGAGGGAGCCTCCAACTATGTAATTTGGAAGGCGAGAATCTCATACCTTCTATATGAATACAATCTAAATATTTTCTTGGAGAATACAGTAGTTGTGCCTACAGATCCAGATCAGCTGAAGAAGTACAAGGTTGATATGGTGAAGGCTAAGAGACTGCTCCTAGATGGATTCAAGGATCACATAGTGTCCCACATAGCCAGCAAAGACACAACTAGGAGGATGTGGGAAGCCTTAGCATCGTTATACGAAGGATCTTCTGAGCAGTGAAATATGTACTTAGAGCATAAACTGCAGCATACACAAATGCAAAAAGGGGAGTGTATAGATTTGTTTCTCTCAAGACTTTAGGAAACTCGTGATGAGCTAGCAGTCGTGGGGTCCAAACCTTAGTCTACCATGATGGTAAGGTTGGCCCTCAACGCAGTCTCAAAGGAATGGTAGGTCTTCGTCCAGAGTATTATAGGCAGAGAAATATTGTCGAGTTGGGAGGAGATGTGGGGCTGCTCTTCAACAAGAAGAGCTAAGGAGGGACCTAGTCAAGTGTAAACTTGATGGCAGGAGCGGTAGTAGGTTGAAGAAAAAGGAGGAGGAAAATGCATCCCTTGCATCTAAGGGACGACAAGAGAAGTGGAGACGAAATAAGGACGTCTTGAAGACAAAATACTTCAGGTGTCGTGAATTCGGTCACTATGTAGCGCAGTGTCCTTTGAAGAAAAATGACAAGGACGAGAAGCATGATCTGAAGGCTGCATCCACAAAGATTGAAGAATATGAGTATGCCATGAGTGCCCACACATCTCTAGAAGGTAGATGGGGCGACATTAAACTTTAAGTTTGCAAGAACTTCAGTTGGGCAGGATCCTTGAGGAGTCCACCTCTTGGATCATGACCTTGCTACGGGAGCCCAAGATCAGTAGTAGCAGGCTAGAGGATTTTCAGTTGGTGTAAAGGAGTGTTGGAGTGACAAATTTAGTGGCTAGAGTGCTAAATATGAGCAACGCAGTGCAGAGTTGGAGCAGTGCAGAGAGGCATAGCGCAGAGCAGTAGCAGCGCAATCATTCAGAGGGACAACGTGGGACTAGCAGCAGTTAGAGCTTCAACATCGAGATGTATCCATACTGAACACTTGTTTAGATTTTGGATGTTTTTCAATTGCTTCTCTCAACAATTGAGTTGCAATGTAGAGTTAGCAATGGCAGTGCTAGCAGCGACATAGATGCAATATTTGAGAGGGAGTTTTAGTACAGATGCAGTGTTGGCAGTGGCAGTGTCAACAGCAACGCAGTAGTTGGTGGACGACATGTCAAACATCAACAACATAGAGGGATATGCTTCAGAGTCAGAGTAGTATGCAGCAGGGTATATTGCTAGAGCTCATTCCTCGCTAAGAGGGAGTGTTGATTTGAGGTAGTATCAGATGTGCTCCAAGTCTCAAATTTTGTGGAGAGGCTTAAACACATGTACTCCATATAACCAAAAAATCGTTTTGGGAAATTCCACCCAGAGACGGTTTTATTTAATAAATTAATTATTTTTAATGAGACCCTAAGTCTAAACTTAGTAAATTAAAATAATTAATGGGTATTAATCTAAATTGTGGGCGTAACTTCTAGAAGAAGACGAGGATCAAGCCAAAATGATCTTAGCCATTGATTAGCTTCTAATTTGGGTCATTGAATGTCAACAAGAATATTATTTAAAGAAGGCTTGAGGGCCACTTAGAAAGACACCGAGAGATAAAGAGATTGAATTTCTGAAGTGAGCAGTGCTCAGAGAAAAACTTTGTTCGAGAGATTCTCACGCAAAGAGGGGCAGAGACAATTTTGGTCTAGGATCTTCTCTGAAGCCAAGAATACTTAGCAGAGAGGCAGAGAGATACATAGATGAGGCAGCACAATGCCTAAAGAGGGTGACGCGGGGTCAAGAAGGCCACACGTAGAGGTAGCGCAACGTTTCCAAGTAGAAGTTCGAGTTCCTATTGGGAGATCGAAATTTAGAGCCGAGAGGGTTGGAATCGAAGCTCCTTAGAGCTAAACGATTTGGCAAAGGAGGTGACACAGTCTCCTAGAGGTATTGATGCAAGGCCACGCAGTGGCTGCACAGAGGGTGTTGGGAGATTGTTGTTTCAACTATCGGATCAGCGGGGACTTGCAATGTAGAGTGAGGTAATCTCTCTAATTTCTTCCGTCGAGTGATATTCTCTGTACTAGATAGCCAGAAAGGCATCCAATGATTATATTCAGAAATCAATGTTTCTTAATAATAAAACCCTCATATATGTTGCACCGATTTTCCCGCATTGGGGTTTTCTAGGGACATTTGTCCAAAAACAACGATGTCTTGTGTGATGTTTTCTTTATTGCTCAGTTTCTTGTTTTGACATATTTAATTAATTAAGTGAAGGTTGCAGTAGTAATTTGCTTCAGTATTTTTAGTAGAACGATGTAAATAACTTGTTCATTTAATAACAAGTAGGTGAAGTAATTTCAGTTGCCTACAGTAGGATTCCAGACTTGGAATTTTCATAGTTCCTTCCAATTATGTGATTAGAGTCCCTAAGGTAATCCTTAACTATGGTGCACAAAGGTACTTCGTCAACTCGACTAACCTCTCTCTTCTTCAATCTAGCCTCTTGTTCAAGCTACATGATCACCCTTTAGGCATCACTAGAATGCCTACACAAAAAGGTAGAGTACAACTCAACATCCATCATCATGAACTTGGAGGGAATACCCTCATTACATATTGAGCACTAACCCTAGTAGTAATTTTCTTTCTCATGATACAAGTTGAGCCTTAAAAAACTAATCACATTATCTCCCTTGTGCATATTTTCCTTATGTAGCCACACTGATTCTTGATAGTCTTTTGAAACTTTATGGGGGTGGGCTTATACAATCACTTAGGGGGAGACATATCTTTTCTCAAGTGATTATGGATCTCCCAAAGGAGGATTGGACTAACATCATTAATCTTCCTCCAATGTTTGATGACTAAGTAGAATGTTTTGGTGGGAAAGGGGACTAGTGGTTTCCTATAGTGCAATCAAGGATTCATGTTGAATATAATATAATACTTAGAGGAGTGAACTTCTCATTAAAAAATAAGTTCTTTGGATGCTCGAAATGGACAAGAGGGACCTTGCCATGTCTTACAATAATCCTAACATATACTGTCCATCTTAAATGTGAGCAAGAAATTATCTTCATACAAGAATAAAATATTGTTTGAGTATTATTGTTATTACACTTCTCTTTATATCATGAAGAATTATCTCATCACTCTATGTTACTTTAAGGATCAATGCTTTCATAACATTCTCTTTCATTATGGATAACTAAAGATTCATTTTACCAGTGAGAATAGAAGTTGAATATCACATCTCTCATGATCAATGTATATGTAAGCTATGTAACAAGAAATTTGAACATGAAGAGCACTTTGTTTTCTCTTTTTCAACGTATAAAGAGATATGTTATAATATTAGAATTTCCACATTTTGTGATTTTATATTTATTGTGAAATTGAGTTGTATGTTGTCATTTCCATTAAAACAATGTACCATATTTCAGAAGAAGTTGTTACATACCTTGAAATCCAATTCCACCCAAGACTTTTTGTCTCGTTATCCCATCCGTTAGGAAAATAGTGAGAGACGTGTGTTTTTTTTTCAATGTTGAAAACAAAATTTGGTGTTAAGTCACTTTTACATTTCAAATATAAGTTCTGCTCAAATACAAATTTACAATATTACGTTATTGACTTTTTATCAATGTTAAAAGGACTGCTATTTTCATCTCCAAATAGAAATATAATTGAGTTTAGTCATATACTTTTATCTCTCATATCTTCGTATTATTCTAATTCTTTTTACAACAAAGTCCTAACATACATCTTCCTTTTCATATTGGTTTTAGATGCTATATTTTTTCCAAGGAAAAGTTCATGGGAAAACCCAAGGAATGTTTCCCCACATTTGTGGATGTAAATCATAGTAAACATGTCAATGTATATATATATATACACACACGATGAACGCGTCAAGGGAACCCCCCCCTCTTACCCAGAATATCTGAATGAAATTTAGTTTAACCACCAATTGCATTAGCAATTGGTAACCATAAAGGATTTTGGTTGCATTTAAACGCATCACATATGACCTCTTCATCAAAAACATGCATCAAATGGAATATTTGAATGAAATTTAGTTTAACCACCAATTGCATTAGCAATTGGTAATCATAAAGGATTTGGTCGCATTTAAATGTATCACATATGACCTCTTCATCAAAAACATGCATCAAATGGAATATCTCAATGAAATTTAGTTTAACCACCAATTGCATTAGCAATTGGTAACTATAAAGGATTTGGTCACATTTAAATGTATCACATATGACCTCTTCATTAAAAACGTGCATCAAATGGATGGTTCACCTGATTAAAAACCCTTAAGATGCAAATGCACAAACACACATACACATTCCTCTCCAACTCCTACTATTATGTATAAATAATAACAATATATATATAATTTCCTAAAAAAAATTAATATATTTCTACTTAAAAAATTTTAAAATACCAACTTCTCTTCATTTAATACTATAATCATCATTTTATATATATGTAAATTAAACTAAAATTTCAAAAATAAAATTTAAACAACAAATCAAAATCACAAGTTTTGAATTTTCCCAAGTTTTGAATTTTACCTATTCCAATCACCCTAGTTAGTGAAAGGTCTATTTTAAGTGCCCCTTATCAAAGGGCATAGACTAAAGGGCACGTACTAAACAATATGAAAGCAACAACATGACTCCATTTTTAGGTTTAGAAATGATTGGTGAAATAATTTCTAGGTGGACCTTATGGGGCATGCGAGCCCACTTACCCTCCTTGTCTCTCTCTTTGTCTAAAAGTATTGCCATCCTAGATATTTCATTGAGTGTTTGTGAAGAGGTAATTCCAAAATTAGAATATGTGGGGCTTCTCATTTCTTTTTGTGAATTTTAAGACTTTCGAAAAATAAATTTTGTCATCTTTGTAATAATTCTGACTTGGATTTGGTTGTGGAACCGTTGGGTTTACAAATCAATGATGGGTTTAAATTTTTTACAGAAAAAATAATAATTTATAATAATTTATATTTATATAATAATAAAAAAATATTATTTGATGAATGAAGTCCAGTGAAAACCATCGGAAAAGAAGAAGTATACGCTAAGCTTATAATTTAAAATGGCTTAAACGATATTTTTAATTATTACACATTAATATTATAATATGTGAGTAATATATAAGCTAACCCCTTCACATAATTAATAAAATAGATAAAAAGATCAGCTAACCCATTAAACATATGACGTCATCAATAGTTTATTGCTTTCCTTCCACGGAAGAAAAACGTTAACATGAGTAATCAAATCTAGCTGACGAGAAATATTTCCTTTTCACTTGTAATGATGGCACGAAACATTTCCTTCTCATATGTAATGATGGCACGAGTCATTGTCATGAATGGACTCGATCCTTTTAAACTGAATTCAAACAATACTTAATATTGTAAATAAAATAGTTTATCCCGTAGTATTTGTAAATATATTAATAATTAGTATTAGGTTTATTATTTTGATTATTATTGAAGTAGTAAATTAAATAGATATATTTTTAATTAAGATTAATTCTATTAAAAAGTATATAGGATAAATTGGAGTTACAGTGAAGAGAGGCTAGATATCAGGGATGCCGGAAATGATAAACTATCAATCTCGGTCCCGTTAAGTAAGCAAGAGAGTAACAAAGAGAGTCATGTAGAGAAACATGGGAGCTATAGGAGACAGACACAAGAATCTACCCAGATGGGTTGAATCCTCAGTACGACATTTTTTCCCTTTCTTTTTTGCAACTTTGACCCAACCATCATGGGGCGGGTGGACTAAAACCACTTGAAGATTGTTGTTGACTGAAGGAGTAGTCTCCTTATCCGAGTCAGAGGAGGAGGATTCATGAGTTCGTTTCTGGGCACTCGAAGAAACATTGGGCCCCCCAGGGTTTGTCAAGGGGGATATCCTTCTCTTGCTTTGTTGCGTCCTCATCTGTTTCAGTCTCATCCTCATCCGAGCTGAAGGACTTAATGTCATCCATGGGAGGCGGATCACAAGGTTTCTAGCTTTTAGAGTTTGATTTGTGATTGTTTCTTTTCTTTTGGGCGAGGAACATAGTACAAGAATTATGAAGATGCCCTATTTGGTGGCAGTGACGACATTAGAAAGCAGTGTTCTCATAGTCCAAGGTCTGAGTCCAAAGGAAATCACCAACCTTGATATTGATTTGATCAGGCATACCTTTACTTATGTTAATTTCAGCACATATTCTACCATAGGTGTATATGCCTGTCTCCCCCTTAGAGGGATCCGTTGCCAGAAAATGACCCGGAGAGTTTCCAATTACTTGAAAGACAGAAACGTGTCATAAATGAGCAGGTAGATTTGGAAGCCTGACCCAAATAGGAAGCTTGGTAATGATTGTCGTAGAAGGGTCGAAGTCTGGGATCTAGGGGGTGAGGAATAGCCCTACTTTACCCTAAAACCATGGACCACCAGTTAAGGCTTTTTGATAATCTTCATTGAAAGAAAACAAAACTATGAAGAAACCCTTAGAGCAGAAAATGACCTTGTTGTTACTGGTCCAAGTGGAGTGAATCCATTGGTAGAGTTCTGTTGTGCGAGGCCATAATCCATTTAATCGGCAAATAATGGCAGATTTGGCATAGAGTGAAACGGGTTTTCAAGTGCCGGGTAGGAAATTTCTACAGAGGGAACATCCTCCAATTTATCAACCAAAAAAGGCTTGGGGGCCTCCGAGGGTTGAGCAAATTTCTTGGGAGGTTGTGCATGGACAACATCCTTGTAAGAGAAAGCTTGGGTGGAAGATGGGTGTCTGATTGCCCCTCCTTGCAGACAAAGGGTAAGAACCACAGAAGCATCTTTTTCAATATTATAAAATGAGAGTGGGAGGGAGTCCTCTAGTTATTTACCTTCATGGAGAAGTCGCTAAAAGGAAGAGGGGATCCCCAGCCTGAGTTCAAGGGCATGCGAAAGGTTCCTAACCAAATTTGAAGATCGAACCCATAGAAGCATGGTTTTGCCAGAGAGTAGAGAGATCTTGATCTGAAAATAGGGGGATGAAAGATCTAGGGTCCCCTGGCTACCAGAGCTCATCCGTGAGGCCAGATTTTCGAGCCTTGATGGCTTGTTGCTAAGCATGGCTGCCTCTTCGCATTTTTCATTTCCCCTTGTGAAGTGACCGCCTTGGCAACTAAACCTTGGGATCATGTGGTGGAGCGAAAGATCATAGAAGAACAAGGGTGAGTTGGAACGGTCAGAGCCTTTTTCCCTAGTAAATATCAAGCGGTGGATCATGGTTGTCTTCGACGTCACATCGGAGTAGAGATCCAACCCAATTCGTCCAGCAGAGACTCGCCGACCTGCAAATCATGTAACACCTTTGCCTTGTCAGCGACCAAAAGTACTAAGCTTATTTTGGGTTTCAGAAAACCTGTAAAAAGTTGGGCCTTCTCCATTGTTGCACCATCACAACTACTTTCAATAATAGACTCCTGTTGAAATGGTAGCGCTCCTGGTCTCTGGTCGCTAATAGCCTCACGGCTGAACAAGATTTTGACGGCGACGGGATGAGAGAAGCAGACAAAAACCCTAGTATTCATTTTCACCAATCTCCTGTTTTCCTAATCCCCTCTATTCAATCAAGTATTGAAATGATTTAAAAATAGATATAAAATGAATATATTTTGTTATTCTATTTTATTTTGTTATTTGCTTAAAGTAGAGTATATTATAATTAGTTTGGGTTATATATATATATATATATATATATATATATATATATATATATTATTATTATTATTATTATTTATTTAATTTATTTATTTTGTTTATTTGGAAAGATGTGGTTGGGCCAAGGCCAAGACAACCAAAGGTACATTGCGGTTAGCCGACTTTCTTGGACAATTTTATTTTATTTATTTTATTTTTTTATTTTTTTCGCCTTTCCCCTTTTCATGGGATGCAAATTTGGAGAGGTCTTTCCTCATTTATACTAAGGTCTCCTTTCTGAAGAAGGCATCCTTTGTTTGCCATGGAATCTGCTTCGCTATTCGAATTCCTGAGGATGTGAAAGAATTTATAGGAAGTGAAGTCGAGCAGTATTATCTTTAATCTTCGCAATGTCTTGTTGAGGACTGCATTGTTAAACTGTTCCTCTGTCTTGAGCTTTTTGATGAGGATTTCTGAATCTCCGAAGGCTTGGAATCCTTTGATACCTCTATCTCGTGCGATGTGGCATGCTTTTAGGAGGCCTAAGATCTTTGCCTGGTTGTCGGTTCACTGCCCAAGTCCCCAACTGAAACCATCCCTTCTTGTTCCATCTGAGGAATAGATAACACCACCTACTCCTGTTGCCCCGAGGTTTCCCTTGGATGCTCCATCAAAAAAGATCGTGGTTTTGTTTTGCTTCCTCCACCACTCTTGAAAAATGCCATCAGGTTCTCTTTTTCGCCATTCTGGGTTTATGATGGGAGAGACCAATGATTGTTTCTTGGATTGAGGGGCGAGGGGTTCCAACCAGTTCTTTTCTTTAGAAAGAAGTGAGATGTCTTCTTTGTAAGTTTGCTGTTGTACAGATTCAAGAAGTAGAGATTTTTCTTTAGCTGCAACCTTTGAAGTAGGGCAAGAAGTTTCATTGAAAATATGCTCATTTTGGGCCAGCCAAATTTGCCAACAAACATATTTGGGGATGGAGAGCCAGACTCTTTGCCAAATGTATTTGTTGGGGATGCTATGCGGGTAATACTGGCACCATGAAGAAAAGAGATCCAACAATGAGTTGTGATTTGGGACAACAACCTGGAGATCATTGAGGATGAAGCCCCACACCTCTTTTGCGAATATGCAATCAGTGAAGAGATGAGTCGATGCTTCACTATGGTTTCTGCAAAGTACACACCTTTGAGGGCCAACAATATTCCTTTTGGCCAGATTGTCCCCTATCAGCACTTTATTGTGCATAAGAGTCCAGAAAAAGAAATTAACTTTGGGGAGATCGATAGGATCCCATACCTGCTTTCAGAATTTGGGAGATTGAATTTGATCTTTTGAAGGTTGTAACGCGTTGTAGCCTGAAGTAGTGGTGTAAACTTCGGACTGTCCCCAACCCCAGCTATTTGTCATGTCCTTGTGCACTAGAGCGGTGTCGATCAACAACTCTGAGAGGGTGAGTTGCTGTTGACGGAGATGTTTTGGCACATCGTGAAAGTCCCAATCGAACCAATTCCCGTGCCTGTCCTAGATGGAGAGGTCGTTAAGGCTGTTGGTTCCTGCGTGGATCAACCAATCTCTCAGATCTTTGATGTTTTCATTTTTGCTGAGGGGATCGTGATCCATGATGCGATCTTCCCAAAGCTTCAACCGCCTTCCATTTCCTAGGATGCGGTAAACATATTGTTTAAAAAATTTAATACTTTTCCTGCAGAGATTCCAGACTTGAGTACCGTTTACTGTGTTTTCTGCTTGCAGTCTTCTAAGAGAAGTTCCATGCGTGTACTTTGATTTGAGGAGTTTGCTGACAGGGTGATTTGGATCAGTATGCATTTTCCAGAGAATTTTGCATCCCAAGGCAAGGTTAGCAAGGGATGGGTCTCTGATCTATAGTCCTCCATCCTCAGTTGGTTGTTTCACCAGCTCCCAATTTGCTAAGTGGATTTTTTGTTGATTTCCTTTTCCTCCCTGCCAAAGGAATTCGCGTAGGAGCATAGAGATTTGGTCCATGAAGTTTTTTGGAGCCAAGAGGAAGGAAGCTTGATAGACAGGAAGAGCAAATAGAACAGATTTGATAAGGATCAATTTTCCTCCTTTGGTGAGCCAGTGAACACCCCAAGAGGAAATTTTGGACTTGATTTTACTAATGATTTTTGTCCACAGGGATATTTTGTTGACCCCAGATGTTAATGGAAAACTCGGGTACTTTATTTTCTCCCATTGGGCAAATCCATCAAACCCAAGGAGCTGCGCTATGCAAGTAAGCTCATGTTGCTCCACGTTCCATCCATAAACTACACTTTTTCTTTCATTTACTAGAGCTCTGGTGACCCTAGAGTAGCATTTGAGGATAGAGTCAAAGGCCTTTGCAATTCTAGAAGAAGCTCCTCCAAGGAGAAGAGAACCATCAACGAAGAGGGCATGGTTCGTGGGTTCCAAGCCATTTGATATTCTTAGTCCAGGCAGGGCTCCAACATTCCTTTCAGCAATGAGCTTTCTGCTAAGGGTGTCTGCCATCAGAATGTACAGGAATGGGGAAAGAGGACAGCCTTGTCTCAGTCCTCTCTGGGCTTGAAAATATGATGCAGGGCACCCGTTGACCAGCGGAGCAATCCAGGGCTTTTCAATGCAGGCTTTTATGAGGTTGACAAACTGAGGGTAGAATCCAAAGGAGAGGAGGGCTTTAAGAAGGAAAGAGAGATTGACCCTGTCAAATGCATTAGCCATATCTAGTTTAATCAACATCCCTTTTTCTTTTCGCTGCTTGCTGGAATGGATGGCTTCTTGCACTTGGGTTACATTGTCCAGGATATGTCTGCCTTCGACAAACCCCCCTTGGGGGTTGGAGATTATTCTCCCAAGCAAAGGTTTGATTCTGTTTGCTAGGAGTTTGGCTAGGATTTTGTAGGAGGCGTTGCAAAGGAAGATGGATTTGAATCTGCCGAAGGTCTCTAGATTGAATTCTTTCGAGATTAAGGCCAGGAAGGTTGAGTTGATGCCTCCCCCTACCTTTGCTTTGTTCAGGAATCCTTTTATCATTTTCAGCAAGTCATATTTGATTATTTCCCAGCAAGTTTTATAGAAATGGATTGTGAATCCGTCAGGGCCAGGGGCCTGATCAGGTTCCATAGACCAAATGAATTTGATAATATCTTCTTCTAAGAAGGGTTTGGTGAGAGCAAGGTTGTCTTCAGGGCTGACAAGATGGGGATGTTTGAAAGAAGGTATGTTGTGTCCTCTTCGCTGCCATCTATCCCAGAACTATAGAGGTTTCTGAAATGGATTTCTACTATGGCTTTGATTTGGTCAAACCCTTTACAGATCTGTCCCTCAGATGTTGTGATCTCCGTGATGTGATTGCGGGAGAGGCGAGCTCTGTATTGGCGGTGGAAGAAGGAGGTGTTTCGATCCCCTGCCTTCAACCACAGACTGTGGGATTTGATTCTCCAATATTCTTCTTGCATGCGAAAGGAACAGTAGGAGGAACTTTGGGCTTTCACCTCTTTGTCAAGCATCTCAGAAGTGATGATTTTACTTTCGATTTCCAGCTGCAGGGTCTCCAATGACTGAACTGCTTCTATTCTTTGGCTAGTTGAAGTTTTTATTAGTTTTCTTATCCATTCTTTCAGGGCATGTTTTGTAACCTTAAGTTTTTTCTCCCACACATAGGTTGGAGATCTGGAGATAGGTTTGGCCTAGGCTGCTCGAACAGTTTCAGATAATCCTTCTCTTTCAATCCAGAGGGGGCTGAACCGAAATGGGATTGGGCCCAAGTCTTCTTCCTCTTCCACAAGTAGTTGAATGGGCGTGTGGCCCGAGGTAAGTTTAGGGAGAATTTTGGTTGAGATTATATTTTTTCCTGTCAGTAGAGAGCCTTGAACTAAGAATCTGTCCAAGTGGGCTGAAATGTGATCCTCCCCGGTTCTGTTGTTGGTCCAGGTGAAAAGGCCTCTCACCGGGTTGAAGTCAAGGAGATCCCATTGTTGAATAAGATCTTCCACCAAGGGTAGCATTTGGTCTTTGTTGATGTTACCTCCCCTCTTTTTTGTTGGTTTCAGAACTATATTTAGATCTCCGACCAGAATGATATTGTTGGGGGAGTGTTGCTCTAGGAAGGCATATAGAGAGCTCCAACACTCTCTTTTTTCAAGATAAAGTACAGGGACATAAAGATTGAATAATGAAAATTTCAACTTACTTGTGCGATGCTTTAATCGGTGAAGATCAAGTGCTGAGTCTCAACAGATTTGTTCAGTTGAAAGAGTTCATCAGACCATAGAGTTTCTAATCCACCTGAAGAGCCCCCTGAGCTTACTGCTTTGCCTGCATTTTTCTTGCGCTTTGTCTTGCTGATGTCGAGAAGGGCGGGCCCTTCGATTTTAGTCTCTTGGAGCATGAGGATGTATGGGGGGTCTATTTTCAGAAGGTCTTTGATGGCTTCGGTTTTCGATGGATTCCCCAAGCCTCTGCAATTCCAAGAGACTAAACACATTATTTACCAGGGGAGGGGTTAATGAATCCTCCCTTGGGAGGCCTTGATTTGGTATTTCTCCCGATAGACATCTCTATCATAGGTTGGATTCCTTGCATTTTTTGCTTTTCTGCCTCCTCTTCCCTAACTTCTTTATGGGATTTCCTTCCGGATCTTTTTGATTGTCTCTCAAAGTTCTCATCCTTTGAGGAGCATGAGTTGTCTTCCTGCTTCTTCTTTGTGATTTCTGCGTATGAAGGATTTGAAGGGCTGTCTTGAGAGGCTCCAAGGAGTACTATTTCTTTGCCATCTTTATTGGAGGTGGGAGGCACATTTTGTTCCACCTTGTCTAGGACTGTTTCTGGAGAGATTGTAGGGGTGCTTTCCTTGTCATTGGAGATTGAGACCCTAACCTGGTTGAGGGTGGAGTTCCGTTCTTTTATGGAGGAGTTCCCCTTTGTGGTGCATTTCCCACTTCCTTTTTGATGGGTTTCTTTCTGGACTAGGGTCCATTGCTCATCCTTAGATTTCTCATTCTTCTCCTCGGCCTTTTTCTTGCAATATCTTGTGAAGTGTCCATAACCATGAAAATGTCTGCGTTTGAAGGGGAGTTGTTCGCAATCCAGATCTTGAACATGGGACCATCCGACAACTGTAAGTTTGATTGCTTCCGGCAACCCTTCTTCCAGATCTACTTCTACGCAGATGCAAGCACAAGAATACTAGTCTTTTCTTACAACTTGGTCAATGTATTTTCCTAGGGCATTGCCGATAATCTAGAGGGACTTCTGATTCCAGCATTGCAAAGGGAGATGGGGGAGACGTACCCAGACTGGGATTGTAGAGGGTACATCTTGGGAGGGATCAAGTCAGGTGCCCACTTGTTTAGGTATAGACGTTGCGGCCCCATGAAGTATGGGCCGTTCCTAAAAATGAGACTTCTGTCCTAAGCACTTTCGAAAACAAAAACAAAGAAACCTTTGCCAACAAAATAGCTTTTTATACCTTCTTTGGTTAATGGTATCCAGTTCCTCTGAACCCAGTCTTCCACTGCTTTGGGAGATGGCCAGAGGCTCGTGAACTTCCCTATGAGGCCTCTCTCTGCGAGATTCAGTGCAGATCTGCATGTTTCTTCCTCTGGAAGGGCCACTGTCGGGATATTGTCCATTTTCTTAACAGATTTTTGTTGCATTGCTAAAGAGGAACGCTTGCTGCAAGAGGCCACCAAATATTTGAAGGCGCTCACCTCCGGGGGGAGAGGGGGGGGGGGGGTTTGGATCCCCCCTCTAGCAGAGGACATGGCGGAGCGAGAGAGGAGCAACTAGGGTGCGCACAAGTCTGCTGTGCGCAGTAGCCTCAAATTGAATTAATATATTTTTACTTCCTGATAGCACCAAATCTTCAATACAATGATTTTGGAAGATTTTTTTAGCTGGGTTAAAATGTTATGACTCTTAATTATTTTGGGTTAAATTTTTTAGAAACTATTTTTAAAGTTTATTAAAGTTTTGGTAAAATTAAATATTAAACTTTTTTTAAAATTGAAAAATATTTTTTGAATTTTTGATTTTTGATTTGTGGATAGCTAATTTTATGTGGTTTAAAATCAAATTTTTAGGATAAAAAAAAGAAAACTAACCTCAATTACCAAGAGTCACCATAAATTAATTCTCTAATTTTCAAATATGTGGATATTTTCATAATTAATACTTTCTTTTCAAAAAATAAATAAATTAAATATATGGATTTTTCCATAATTAATAGTTTCTTTCTATTCATTATCATACCTATTTTTAACAAATTATTGTTATTATTATTATTATTATTATTTTAAGTAAAGTAATTCTATTATATCATCAACCATAAGTTACATTGCGCATCCTCAGAAATGGACAGGTCCATTTCGAAGGGAATAGTCAAAAAACTACTGTAAAAACTAGACCGCCCCTAGAGGGGAAACCAGCCCTGATAATCCAAGGAAAACGAGCTGCCCGGTCAAAAAACTACTGTAAAAAACTAGACTGCCCCTAGAGGGGAAACCAACCCTGATAATCCAAGGAAAACGAGCTGCCCTTAGCGGGAAACCATCCTTAAAACTGTGCAAAATGAAGCAGAAAGAAATAATAGAGGTAACATGAAAAACCACCATACTGCAAACAATCGAAGAGAGAACGCTATGGAGAACCTTCATGCTTGTCGCTGGAGGGAGACGCCTCTTCGAGAATGCGACAGATGTAGCCGTAGTCCAGAGAATCGAGCCCAGGCTCAGAGTCCTCATGCGGCGCGCGAGGAGATACTGGAAGCCCGAGGCGCTCCGCCAGAGTGTCCTGATTGGCTTCATCCTGCAGAGTGGTTGGAATGTCCAGGGAGGCATTCAAGTTGAAGTCGTCATTCCGCAAGGAGGAGCCCGAATGACACAGTCCCAGAAGATGCTTATCTTCTGCAGGCTCGATATCACTATCTTCAGAATTGGAGCTGGAGGTAGGCTGCACGGGGAGAGCTTTAAGTTTTCGAGGGAGGAAGGCTGGATCTACGGGGATGGTGGACTTACGGGCCCACTTTTTACAGCGGGAGGAGGAGGGAGGAGCAGAGGGGTCAGGGAGCAGCAAAGGAGGCGAGGTAGTCACGAAGTCAGGGGGCGGCAAGTCCGTCATGGCCCAGTCCACAGGAAGATTCAGGTCCTGGGGGAAGGTATTGGACTGAGGAGGACGCGAAGGGAGACCCCTCCCCCCAGCTCGCCTACAGCGTTGCCGGTGATGATGAGGCATCGAGGCCAACTTGGGAGAGAAACTAGAAAGTTGAGGAACCGTTGTAGAGGCAAGAGCCCAGAAGCCTCTCGCCTGAACAGGGGAGGGACAAGGCCAGAAAACCAGAGGGAGAGCGACCAAAGCGGGTGGGAGAGCTAGAGAAACAGTAGGAGTTGCGAACAACATGTTACAGGGGAGAGTTATTCTGAGACTCGCCGAGTACGTCGCATGGAGGGTGGCGCATGGGGCTTTAAAGCCCAGTCCACACGAAAATTTAAGGCGATGGGCGTCCCAAGGCCGAGGCACATGGGCGCGCTGTGTGGTGATCCACATGGCAGCGCCATGTAGCCCTGCTGCGCTATCTAGCACCCAAATCCGAGGAACAATAAATATTTATTAACCTATATTAATTGTTGTATTCTTTCTAATATCAAAGTTTTTTCACCTTTTTTCTATTAATATATTTTATTAAGCATAATTTTTTTTATTGTTTAATTATTTAATTGTTGCGCCATTTTTTCCTGATGATGATGATGATGATTAACGTCAACTGAGGCCAATGTGGCCTATCGAAACTCAAGAAAGGAAAAATAATCTAAGTGAAATTCTTCAAAACCTTGTTTCTATGATCAAAGAGAAGGGGAAGAAGTGCTCCAAGATCTTAAGTAAAGCATATTGGAAGTGTGGCAGATGTTAGGGAATTGAGATCGGATGTGAGTAAGAGTTGGGCAGTCTAAAAGGAAGTTTTTTTCATCTTCCACTTGCTTAGTATCACAAATCTAACAGATTATATCGTTCCCGGAAGTCTTGGGAATTGACCACTGCCCGGTCTCGCTTTGAAGCTCATGAGAATTAATTATTATCCTAGCGAGGTTCATTTTTTCTTAGTGTTGGTCAACACATAGAGATAATTCTGATTACAAGGGCGGGGTTTATCACCTACTTATAGTATCTTAGTTTCCTTTTACCCTCTAGCTCTTTATCCTCCCACAGTTTTTTCTTAAACTTAGAGGTAATTGTATTTTTTACACTATCTTTGCTTCCCATACTGAGCTCCTCCTTAATTCCCTAATGGTTGAGCCAAGGATGTGCATCCTTATGCTATGTGCGCTTGAGGAAAAGATGGGGGTTTTGACTAAAGTTAGAAGCAATTTTAGGGAGCCTTTTGGAATCCATGCTGTAAAGTTTTTTCTTTTACATCAGATATCTAAATATAGTCGTAGTTTCAATGGGGGACAAACCAACTTCGATCAATACCCAAATATTTTTAAGAAGAGACCTGCTCTAAGCACTGGTTATTATAAGAGAAACTACCATGGGTGATATTTTTGGATTTAATGATCATGACTTTAGTCTTGTCGGTATTAACAGTCATACCCATCTTGGAGCAATAGACATGAAGGGTTTGAAGCTGCTTGTCTAGGTCATCATGGATTTTTGCAAGAAGAATGATATAATCGGCATAAAGGAGAAGAGTGATGAGTACACCAGAAATCTCGGTGCCCTTGCATCCCGCAATTTCCAGATACTCCTCTAGATTATCAATGTATATGAAAAAAGGGTATGGGATAGGGGACACCCTTGCTTGACTCAAATATTGCATTTAATGTCTTTAGACCACCCTTCGTTGGATTTAAGCTTAACAATGATAATCTCATAGAGACGGATCACAACAATCCTTAACTCAGGAGGGACAGTGATCTCTTTAAGTCTCTCCCAAAGCTTATCTCGAGGAACAATGTTGAAAGCTTTTTTAAAGTCTACAAAACAATAGAAGATATTGACTCTACTATTGTGACATTCCTCCACAATGATTCTGAGAGTGAAAATATGGTCGATAGTTGAGCGATGTCTCGTAAAACCAACTTGTCCTTTAGCTATTTTTCCTTAGATTTCAAGCCAAACGCTAAGCTTATTTTCCAAAATGATCCCATAAAGCTTGTTCATGATGTGGCTAATAATAATGGTCTTGCAGTTAGAAGGAACACTTTTGTCCCCATTTTTAAAGATAGGCACAATAAGGCTTTGTGTCCAAAGATGAGGGAAGCCATGCATTATAACCAAATTGAGAATCTTGTTGAGATGAGGAATGAGGATAGATCTTCCCATTTTAAGGATCTCAGCTTGGTATCCTTCAATCTCTTTAGCTTTCCCATTAGCGAGCTTATTAATTCCAGATTCAACGTCTTCTAGAGAGAATACATCCTCCTTAATATGAGTGTTTAAGGTGGTGCCCATAGTGTCTGGAGAATCATACAACTTCCTAATATAGTTGTCCTAGTTTTGTAAGGGGATAGAATGATTATCTTTTGTTTTACGAACAAGCACATTCCGCCAAAATTTTATGGTCGCGACTTTGGAAAAGTGGAGAAGATGATCTTGTATTTTCTTAATATATGACTTCTTCTTCCTCTTGATGAGATTTTTGTATATATTTATATTCTGGAGCTTAATGATTTCATTAGGAGCGTCTCTTATTACTTTCTTGGAAATTTTACAATCTTTTTCATACCATGGATTGGAAGTTTTATTATAATGCTTAAGCAAAGTCTCCTTAGAAAACTTGCTAATGGTATTGGAAATTATGGTAGTGAAATGGTAATAAATTTGATCAATGTTTCTATTAGAAGCCACAGAGCCTAGATCCCTTTCTAAGTTCCTTAAGAAGAGGTCGAAATTAATTCTATTAAAGTGAATGTGTCTTTTTCTTTCACTGGTCTCCTACATGCGGGTGGTATGCATAGCAAGGTTGACGGATATAGATAGAGGTATGTGGTCAGAGTGAGGCTCGAATCCGTTAAGCAACTCAAAGTTTGTAATACATTTGAGGACGAGGGTTTTAGAAATCACATAATCCACGACACTGCTACCTAGCCCATGGAAACAGGTCAAAGAGGGGCCACTTGTTAATACCATTACAGATGATTAGGTCTTGGGAACTACAAAGCTTGAGGAGCTCATTGTCGAATAAGTTCTCGATTATGTTTCTCTTGAATTTATTAGCTAAGTTACTATCTTCATAAAACTATGTTATGTTATCATGTACCAATATATTATTAGTAATTTGATTCCCCCTTCACCAAAGTTGTGGTGCTTAAATCATACATTTAATATAAATAAGTTATATGATCACATTCACCCCATAAGAGTTCTCCATTTTTGCATAAAATACCGTACTAATTAGCAACACTGCATATTACACTTGTTTTTATTATTATAATTTACTATTTTATATATTATTTATTGTTATTACGGTGAATATTTTTTTAAATTTATATTAAAGAGGTTAATTTTTTATTTTATTTTAATTTATTAATATTGCATTATATTATACTTTCCATCCATAATATAGCACAATGCACTTTGCTTTTTAAATATAATTAAATTAATACAACACACATATACTATTTAGTTTTTCTTTTTTTTGGAAAACAAAAATGCTAAACCCTATATTTAATAATCATATTAGGAAGACTTATAATGAAGTTTTAATTTGTTGGTAAAGAGTGGTGGTGTGGTGGTGGTATTCCCTTCTCCAAGGTATAAATCTCCACAAAATGTGTGATATGTTTAACATTTTGAAAGAGTGAGGAGCTTTGGCCTTTAAGTAGGTTTGGTGTGGTGATGAACATAGATTTTAGCCCGAATGATGACAATAAATTTAACCCGGTGTTGAATGTGTGACACTAATTATTTGTGGTTTTTATTTGAATGTTTCAAGGCAAACACTTTAAAAATTGTGATAAATAAAAATTCCAAGAAAAAAAAGTGGCCTTTGCTTATACTAATATTTGAGATAACTAATCATATGATTATATAATGTTATTTTCAACCATGTTTTGTCAATAAAAGCAAGACGATGATGTTACCCCTACTCGAATTCAAGTCTCATTAATAGCACACTTGTGCTACTAAATGTGCCAACACACATAATCATGATTGGGGTGAGGTGTAAGTCTTGGGCACCTTTGGTAGAATAGATACACATCATTTGCAAACTCCTAGCTACAGGAATCCAATTTGAATGGTGCTGGTTGCACTCTCGCTCATATGGCATAAGACACACTAACTACATCGTGATAAGTAAAATTCAATGACAAAATAATATTATTTCAATTTATTCTCTAAAGTCAATCTTATTGTTGTGAGCCACACTAACTACATTATGATAAGGAAATTCAATGAAAGTGAAATTCAATGACAAAAAAATGTTATTTCATTTTATTCCCTCATGATAATAATAATGGCTTCAAGCCAGAAAATTGAAAATATTATAATTGAAATTATTCGTACTATTTTATACTCACTTCAAACCTTTCAATTATTTCATATAGTTATCTTTGTTGAAAGTGTTGTTTGAAAACCACATATAGTTGTATATAAATGTAAAAATTATGGAGAGAAACCATTTAGTCATTAAATCAGTCATTTTTTTTTTAAATATAGCACAAAAAACTTGTTAAATATGAAAATGAAACATACAATGAAAATCCCAAGGAAGAGGGCCCACCACAAAATTCATTCTTAATAATAATTAAGAATTTAAGAGGACATGCAATCCTCCACAAAGGATGATTGACTAAGCTTTCTTAATACTACATTAAGTGTTTCATGACAACCAAATATCTAAGTAAGAGAATGTATCCAAGCCACCTTCTCCAAGTGTGTTAATGTGTTCTTGGTTTAATAGTTAATTAGGGGTGGTGATAAATTCCTCCACCAAGTTTCAAATCACCTAAAGACATGTTTCACCCCTTTGGGTTATCTCTCAGTTATAAGTAGGCCACTGCATGAAAACAAGGTCAAGTTCAAGTCTTAGGTGACTTGGTAGATTAGAATCCCCCGTCGATATTCTTCATTGACGTTGTGGGTTGTATGCACTATTGCAATATTCCCATATAATGAATGGTGTGCTTAACACATCGTTAAAATAGTAAATCGTTAAAAAAGGTTTCTAGTGCGAGGCCTCCTATTCAAAGATAGGAAAGATCCTTCTTTTACTAAGTCAACCAAACTCAAATTTAATTAAAGTTATTATCTTTATATATTTGTATCTTATTCCTCAATCTTCACTTAAATGACATTTTAATCTTAATCTTAACCTTCACTTGAATGTCATTTTGGTATTCACACTTTATTTTCCATTTAAGTGACCTATTAATTTTTTAGTTCACCATGGGAATATTGTGTAGCCACATTAAACATTATATTTTCGAAGTTCTTATTAATGTTTAATAAATATAATGTTAGTTAGTTGGAAACATATGCATGTTTAAGTAGCCATAATACATCTCTCACGTCACTAGTTTTCCCATTTTATGAGGCGTAGAGTTGGAACATTTTCATGTTGCTTACAATAATGCATCTCTCTCTTGGGTCATACATTTTCCCTCACACCCGTTTTCTAGGGTCTTATAAGTATCCATTTTCTTGAGGCTTATGAGACTTCTCTCTCTTAAGCCACAAGACTTTCCCACATGCCCATTTTCTAAGGCTTACAACAACTAAATTTATAGGGTTGTGGTACTTATTTATCTTGGGCCACAATACAATATATCCCATGTTCTCCTTTAGGATCAAAACCCATGCCCAAAGGTATTTTTGTAAGGTCCCACCTTACATATCGTTGTAACTTTTTTTACACCTTTAAAATTTACAAAATATTTTTTGAAATTTTCCAAAATTTGCTTCCTTCCTTCAATTTTGTCCTTGCCTTGGCAAATGCCTTTCTTTATATAACCCTTTCCATTGCTAAAGGATGAATTGTCTCTGAGGTATTTATAATTGTTTCTGAGTTATTTTTAATAGTTTTTATTTTAAATGGAATTTAATTTTATAATATTTATATATAAAATTATATATATATATATATATATATATATATATATATATATATATATATATATATATATATAAAACCTAAATTAAAAATACGAGTCAGTCCAATCTCTAAAGTATGAGAAGCATATTTGTTACCATGTTATATATATATATATATTTAATTTTATAATATATATATATATATATATATATATATTAAACCTAAATTAAAAATACGAGTCAGTCCAATCTCTAAAGTATGAGAAGCATATTTGTTACCATGTTATATATGTCACCTAACAACTCAAAAGTCAAATCAAACCTATATCTAAAATGCATCACTTCTTTTTACAGTTGTCACCCTTTTGTTGATTTGCACCACCCCTTGAAAAGTTATTTCACCTTTACTTCTTTTTATAGTTGTCATCCTCTTGTTGATTTCGGACCCCCCCGCCCTTCCTCAACCATTTATCATCTACTACCCCCATCCATAATAACCATCTACTACCCCCATCCATAATAACATTGCAAAACCACTCTTTTCACATGGATTTGAATTTATAAATGTTATGCGAGAAGGTCTACAAGGTATGTAATAAAGTTTATATATTATAAAGTCTATATGAAAGGAGCCAATGGAGGGAATACTCTTTTACAGACATATGAGGTAAAATGAGTATGGAGTTTCCAATGCTAGAAAGAAAGCTTTCTTCCTTATGTGATAATTTTACAATGGTAAAAATGAAATTTTACAGAGCAGAGAAATAATGTTTTATGCTATGAATTTAAGGAGGAAAATAAATTATGAAGAGGAAATACACAAGAACATAAAATTTGGATAAACTCTTATCCAAAGATTTTACAAGAGTGAAAAAGGGAAACTAAAAGATATGTTACCAATCATGGCAAAACAAGACATGGTTTTCAAAACCATGGGAAAGAAATCAGCCGATGGTTTATGAAATATGTTTATGAATCTTATTTATTTATAAATATGTAAATTCAAGGAAAAACAAGACATAGATTTCAAAACAAGACATGGATTTCAAAACAAGACATAGATTTCAAACAATGGATGGATTTACGAGATAAAATCATTTGAGGAAATATTTTGAGATTTCATTTATGAAATTCATGAAAATAGAGAAATATGAGCAAAATATTTGGAAAATATTGTCCTCCCAAATATTTTACGACAATAGTTAAACACTTAAAGATGATGAAGGAAAAAACTATGGGTAAAAGGGCTAAAATATAGTTTGGTTTAAATCCAAAATGCAAAGAATTTCTTGATCAACTAGGTGAAAACATAGACAAACATGAGATTATTTCCAGATTTTGGACTTAGAAATTGCAGTCAAAGGGACAACTAGTTGATACATGCGACAAAAATAACCAAGTTTTAAGGGAAGATAACAGATTCTGTGAAAAAAAATTCAACCACTCTAGATTCCAAGTCAGAGGACCAACATCAATGAACCAATTTACAATTTTTATTTTTTTTTAAAAACTGAAACGGGTGTATCTTTATTTGAATTGGGAGAAATTTGGACTTACGCCAATGCTGCCATCATTACATTACATCTATTTCTATTCCATATTGCATGCTACAGGATCCTCATGGGTTACATAGGTGGATAGAACTATCCCCGTTTATGAGAATTTGACCTTTACCAAGAGTACAACCCTTATTTGCCAACAGATCAGCTTCGCTATTCAGATTTCTGAGAATGTGAAAGCATTTGTAGGATTCAAAATCGAGGAGGACTTCCTTCAATCTGCTCAGAGTTTTGTTAAGACTTGCATTGTTGAACAAATTCTCCGAATTTAACTTTTTGATTAAGATCTCGGAATCTCCGAAGACTTGGATTTCTTTGTCCCCTCTATCTCTGGCAATTTGGCAGGCTTTAAGAAGGCTTAAAATCTCGGCTTGATTGTTGGATTTCTGCCCAATGCCCCAGGAGAAGGTGTCCCTTTTGACTCCAACCGGGTCATAGATGACCCCACCTGCTCCAGCAGCCCCGGGGTTACCTTTGGAGGCGCCATCAAAGAAGATCGTGGATATTTTTTGTTTTTTCCACCATTCTTGAAAGTTCTGTTCAGTTTCTCTTATTCTCCAAACTGGATTCACCGATTGAGGGCCAGAGAGCAACCTCCGGGGGGAGGGGGAGAGAGGGCCCAACCACCTTTCTTCTTCAGGAAGCAGCAAAGGATCTGCAGAAAAGTACTGCTGTTGGGCAGCTTCCAGGAGGAGGGATTTCGCTTTGGCAACTACAGCTAGAGGAGTTTGTTCCTTTCCGTTGAAGATCAAGTCATTCCGGGCCAGCCAATTCTGCCAGTAAGTGAATTTGGGGATGGCATTCCAGATTTTCCTCCAAAAAGATTTGCTGGGGATTTTGTGGGGATAGCAATGATTCCAGGCGTCGAAGAGATCAGCTACAGTGTTGTACGAGGGAATAGTGATTTGGAACTCATGAAGGATAAGACACCACACCTCTTTGACAAACTTGCAGTCCATGAAGAGGTGCTTAGCAGTTTCTTCACTGTTTCTGCACAACTCGCATCTGTGAGGCCCAGCGATGCCTCTTTTCATCAGGTTGTCTCCGGTTAGCAGTTTGTTATGAGCCAACGTCCAAAAAAAGAAGTTGACTTTTGGTAGAGCGAGGGGCTCCCATACTTTCTTCCAGAAATCCGGACTTCTGCTGCTGTTCTTGATGGGTTGGAGGGCGTTGAAGGCTGCAGCTGATGTATAAGTTCCGGAGCGCCCCCATCCCCATCTGTCCTTCGACCATCTGCTCACTGGAGCTGCATCTTCCAGCAACTCATCAAGCGCAGTCAACTGATGGTTTAGGCGGCCAGGGATGCCATGGAAATCCCAACCAATCCATGCGCCACGACTGTCCCACTTGGAAATATCATAAACACTGTTGACTCCAGCGCGCTCCAGCCATTGTCTTATTTCATCGATTTCATCGTTTTCTGAAAGTGGGGCTCTGTCCATAATACGATCATGCCACAGTTTTGTATGTTTACCGTTGCCAGGGATTTTATAAACTCTGTCTTTGAAGAAATTCAAACTTCTATTGCAAAGTTTCCAAACCTGAGAGGCGTTGATTGTTTGGGAAGCCTGTAGATTTCGTAGCGATACCTTGTGGGCGTACTTGGCTTTCAAAGTTTCGCTGACAGAATGCTTTGGATTCTCGTATAAATTCCAGAGGATTTTTCCTCCCAACGCCAGATTAACCATGGCTGGATCCCGGATTTGCAGACCTCCTTCTGCAAAAGAGCGTTTCACCTGTTCCCATTTCACAAGATGCAATTTGTGGGTGTTCCCTTTCCCACCTTGCCAGAGGAAGTCTCGAATCAGTTTGGAGATGTGGTCTGTCACCTGTTTTGGTGCAAGAAGGAAGGCAGCTTGGTAAATTGGTAATGCAGAGAGAACAGACGTGATCAAGATGACCTTCCCTCCTGAAGTGAGCCAATACCCTCCCCAGCTTGTGATCTTTGTCTTGATTTTGCTGATGACTTCAGACCACAGCGCTCTCTTGTTACAGCCATTGATGATAGGGAGTCCAAGGTATTTTATCATCTCCCATTGGGCATGGCTATTGAAGCCTAGTATAGTAGAGATGTTTGTGAGCTCCTGTTGATCGATGTTCCATCCATAGACTTCACTTTTCCTTTCATTTATGGAGGCTCCCGTGACCCTGCAGTAACTTTTTAGGACTTCATCAAAAGCTTTGGCAATTCTAGGAGAAGCTCCTCCGAGTAGGAGAGAGTCGTCTGCAAATAGAGCATGGTTCTGGGCAGGAGAGTGAATGGAAGGTTTAAGGCCTGGAAGAGAGCCTGAAACTTTTTTTGCTGAGAGCTTTCTGCTGAGAGTGTCTGCCATCAAAATGTAAAGGAAGGGAGAGAGAGGGCATCCCTGCCTAAGACCTCTCTGGGCTTGGAAAAAGGAGGTGGGGCGGCCATTGACAAGGGGGGCAATCCAAGGATTGTCAGTGCAGGCTTTGATAAGAGCAACAAAGTGAGGGGAGAAGCCAAAGGCGAGGAGAAATTTGTATAGGAAGGGCCGGTTGACTCGGTCAAAGGCGTTGGCCATATCAAGTTTGATCAGCATCCCTTTTTCTTTTCGTTTCTGGCTTGAATGAATAATCTCCTGAACTTGGATGACATTGTCCAGGATGTGCCTGCCTTCAATGAAACCTCCTTGATTGCTAGAGATAAGTCTGTTTAGGAGAGGCTTGATCCTGTTTGCAAGGAGCTTTGCCAGGATTTTGTAAGAGGCGTTGCACAACGATATTGGCCTAAATCTGGCAAAGGTTTCAGGATTAGATTCTTTTGGAATGAGGGCCAGGTATGTGGAGTTGGTTCCTCCCCCTACCTTGGCTTTATTCCTGAATCCTTTGATCATCTTTAAGAGATCTGTTTTAATAATGTCCCAGCACATTTTGTAGAAATGGATGGTAAAACCATCGGGCCCAGGAGCCTTATCTGAGTCCATAGACCATATCACATTTATGACTTCTTCTTCCGTGAAGGGTCTGTTGAGATCGGAGTTGTCTTCAGGTCTGACCAGAGGGGGAATATTGGAAAGGAAATCTGCCATGTCCTCCTCATTACCTTGGATTCCAGCAGTGAAAAGCTGTCTATAATGATTTTCAACTGCCTCTTTGATCTGACTGAACCCTTTGCAGATCTGCCCTTCTGCTGTTGTTATTTCAGAGATGTGATTTCTGCAGAGTCTTGCACGATATTGGCGATGGAAGAAGGTGGTGTTCCTGTCACCCGCCTTCAGCCACAGACTTCTAGATTTGATTCTCCAGTACTCCTCCTCTAACCGGAAGGATTGGAAAGTCGAAAATTGGATTTTGACTTCTTTATCCAGTAGTGCTGGAGTGACATCTCTGTTTTCCATATCTATTTGCAGCTCCTCAAGGGTCTGCACAATTTCTTTTCGGAGACTAGTTGGATTTGGAGCGGGTTTTTTGATCCACTCCTTCAGAGCGTGCTTTGTGGCTTTGAGTTTTTGCTCCCACACATAGCTGGGGGACCTTGAGAAGGATTTGCTCCAAGCTGCTTTCACTGTGTCAAAAAAACCTTCTCTTTCAGTCCATAGAGGGCTGAAACGAAAAGGGATAGGGCCCAAATCTTCTTCGTCTTCTAGAGAAAGCTGGATGGGCTTGTGATCTGAAGTAAGTTTGGGAAGGATTTTGGTGGTAATGATCTTCTTGGTTGTCTCAGAGCACCCTGAACCAGGAATCGATCCAGTCAAGCAGAGATGTGTTCCCCTCCCACTCTGTTATTGGTCCAAGTGAAGAGCCCTTTTGCCGGTATGAAATCAATGAGGTCCCAATCCTGAATGAGTCCTTCGACCATAGGAAGGAAGGGATCTCTGCTGTGAGTGCCTCCCCTTTTTTCCTTGTATTTTAAAATGATATTTAGGTCCCCGGCCAAAATGATATTTTTGGGGGAGTGTTGCTCAAGAAAGGCTATGAGGGAGGTCCAGCAATCTCTTTTTTCTGAGTATAAAACAAGAACATAAAGATTGAAGAGGGAGAAGGATAACTTACTTGGATTGTGCATTAACTCCGTGAAGATCCAGTGTTGTGTTTCATGAGAATTTTTCAGCTGGAAGAGATCCTCAGACCAGATGGTTGCCAGTCCTCCGGAAGAGCCTCTTGAGCTGACAACTTTTCCTACATTTTTTTTCCATTTCTTCTTGCTGATGTCTAAGAGGGCTTTCCCCTCTATCTTTGTCTCTTGGAGCAAGAGGATATCTGAGGGCTCCATTTTGAGTAGATCTTTGATCGCTTCAGCTTTTGAGGGATTACCCAGACCTCTGCAGTTCCAAGAGACGAGACGCATTATTTACCTGGGATGTGGAGGGAGCCTCCCTTAGAAGGCCTGGTCCTGGTATTTCTCCCGATAGACATCTCTATAGTGGGCTGGCTTCCTTGATTTTTTAGCCTTTCAGCCTCCTCTTCCCTTTCTTCTCTGCGAGATTTCCTGCCAACTTTTTTTGTCGGTTGCTCGAAGGTCTCATCCTCCGATGACCCTGAACTGTCAATGGGCTTTTTCCTTGTGACATTTGCATATGAGGGGTTTGAAGGGCTTCCTTGGGTGGCCTCAGGAAGTGTCTTTTCCCCGCCATCTTGGATATTAATGGGAGATCCAGGCTGTTCCAGGGTTTCCTGGTTTGTAGTAGCTGCCTTATTCTGACTGTTTTCTTTGCCATTTGGATTTTTGCCTTGGGTGTGATTGGAACTGCTTGGGGCCTCTTTCAGGGGGCCTTTTCCGGTGCCCTTTCTATTGGGTTTTTGGACTAGGGTCCATTGCTCTCCGTTATGGTTCTCTGGAAGATCTTCTGCCTTTTTCTTGCAGTGTTTGGCAAAATGCCCGTAGCCATGGCAGTGTCTGCATTTGAATGGGCGCTGTTCGTAGTCCAGCTCTTGGACATGGGTCCATCCTGCGACTGTAAGATTGATGGCTTCTGGTAAACCCTCCTCTAGGTCTACTTCGACGCAAATGCGGGCACAGGAGTATTGATCTTTCCTTGGGGCTTGGTCGATGTATTTTCCTAAGGCGTTGCCTATGATCTGTAGGGACTTGGGGTTCCAGCAATGAAGGGGAAGATGGGGGAGCCTTACCCATATCGGAACGGCCGTAGGAACGTCCTGAGCTGGATCAAAATCAGGCGACCATTTATTAAGGTATAGACCTTGCGGCCCCATAAAGTAAGGGCCATTCCTGAATATCAAGCTTCTTTCCTCTGCACTTTCGAAGACAAAGACGAAGAAACCTTTGTCAACGAAATAGCTTTTGACTCCCTCTTTGGTGAGCGGCTTCCAGTTCCTTTGAGTCCAATCCTCCACCGACTTGGGAGAGGGCCAGAGGCCCGTGAACTGGCCAATGAGGCCGTGCTCAGCTAGGTTTAAAGCAACTTTACAGGTTTCTTCCTCCGGGAGGGCGACTGAGGGGATGGTGTCCATCTTCTTAACAAATTTCTGCTGGCTCAGAGAGGGAGGGCGCTTGTTGCATTGTGCGATCATTTCTTTGAAGGCAGTAACCTCCGGGGGGGGAGGCAGATCCGAGCCCCCAGAGGGCTCCATGGCTGCGCGCAGCAACAGCAGAACGAAGACAGGGACGCGGCAGCCCAAGGGGCGCGCGATGGCTCGGAAGCCCTAGCCCGATCACTCCACAGAGTATTCTTCACGGGCAGAGCAGCGCAGCAGACCTAACTAAAATCAATAACTACTTTACAAATTTTGAGGTAGAGGATTTTCCAACAATTCCAAATTCCCTACAGTTTTTAGCGATTCTTTTTTATTTTTAGTTTATTGTTCAGATTTTTATTCCATAAATATAGACACAATTAGCTTGATGTAATGTTCTATATATTGTATGATTTTCATTGTAAAAAGAGTTGGATTTTGATGCCAAAACCCTACAATTTTTGTAAAGACTTTGATTACAGTAATTTTAATTAAGTATTCTAGCTCTAGTTCATGACAGGATTTGTTTTCTTTTGTATGTTTTTCTAGTGATTTCATATTCTATTTTTTTGCACATGTTCAAAGTAACATAGGAGATATGGGTAAGAATAGATTGAGTATCAATCTCTCTGAAATCCCCTGGAAAGTTATAATCATTTAAAGAGATTAGTTTATTGGGCAGTTTGTCTGAGATAACTCCTCTACATATTTTAATTGTTGCCTTTTGTCATCTTTTGAGTGTGTTCTGTTTGAATGTAGAAGTCTTCTACACACATCTACTATATCTGGTTGTTGAAGTATTCAGTATGACTGCTTAGTTATCATATATTATCTTCTATTCATCTACCAAACTCTTTTAAGTTGTCATTCTGTCAAAGGTGGATGTTGGCACATTGATTAAGTTTCTGCAAGAGAGGGCTTTATTTCTGCGCAGAGAATGGCAATCATCAACAACCGGCCATGATAAATCATAGATCTGGCCATTGTGCTCAATAGGTTGTTGTCTAATGACAATGAACAACGTTAAAAAATGCCTCATAACATTTGAGGGAGCCCCCTTTGGGTCAAGGGTCATCTTGAACCTAAATACTGGTCGAGATAGTTTCTCGACGTAGTATTAGAAAAATACAGAGAGAATATATGACACTCACAAATCACTTGATGTATCTATTCATCAAAACAATTACAAATATATATAGGACAAAGATCACAAACTTCGACGAATCTAGCTAATGACTCCAACTCATCTCGAACTCATACCATAAGAATCAATAGCTTCTAGACTAACACCTAGGGACTCACAACGAAAACTACACATGACATGGAAGCATTACTTCCATCACCATCCCTTATTGCTTACATGGATAACATTAAAAACACATATACAACAATAAATAAATCTCTATCTAACTGGTCTTCATCAGCACCCACATCCACTTTGGAATATTGCAAACACCGCTCTATTCACCATCACATTTTCGAGTTGTTACTTGACCTCCATTTAAAAAGTAACCACTTCAGACCATCGTTGATGAACTTTGCAAGATCAACAATATTGAAAACTTGGCTCGTCGGGGCTTCCGCAATAAGAACAATCAAGTGATGAACTATCCTATGGACCAACCACCATGTGTCATATATTTTGCTTTCGGCTATCCGTCAGTTGCTAGGATGGAGGTATGGATATTAAATGTGTTCAAAAGTTGATCAAACAACTTGACCTTACACAAGAACTGATATTTCAGACATTGGGGCTTCAAGTTTAAGAACCACCAACCCTTTTTACAACTAATAAAAACACAAAATAATTGATGTTTCAGACACTAGGGCTTCCATTTTAAGAACCACCAACCCTTTTTATAACCAATAAAAATACACAACAAATCACATACTTTGATTGATTTATTTATTTTTTAATTAATTCCTATCACTACAAACTTGCACATAGGAACCAACACATAACCCAAAAAAACCCTAAATATTTCTTAAATGAAAAACGAGTTAACCATTCTCCACTAAACTTGGAAATTCCCAAGAACCAGAAAAATCACAATAAAATAATGTGATATGATAATGCCTTCCAACAAATAATGGAAGAAGTGACATCCATACTCCATCCTTAACTATTGTGTGGATGTCTTCCAAGAAATAATGATCGAAGGTGTTCATGTAATACCCATCACCTCGTATACTTCTAACGAGGCTGAGAAAATAGGAAGCATTGATGCTTAAACATGGAAAAATATGGATGGAATAAGTCTTCCATGGCAAATACGTTGCGAAGGTTTCAATCGATGTTGACTTGAGCGTTGCAGCAATAGGAGATTCTGCCAGTGAGTGAGACTCTGCCATTGAGGTTGAGCATATCAATTTTGCCACGGTACTGCCAAGAAATTGGCTCTTATAAAATGTGGACAAAATATCAGGAGGTCAATCTGGAAATCGAATTGAAAAAGGAAAAACGGAGCGGGCTCTTCTTAAAAAAAAAACTATTGTCAGACTAGAAGCAACTCCTTAATTTCAAGAACAAAGGTCAATTTAATTCAATTCATGACCTGGTCATCTCTGCCAATTCATGATGGATCTTAAATAGACTTGGACGCATGAAGTCACCCCACACCCAATTAATCAACGAAAAATTGTCCTTAGGATCCATGATCCATGACTTTGCTGATTATGGAACCTCCAGATCCTTGAAACCCGCATGAATTGTAACCCTGCTGTCAATGTGCTAAGATTCAAAACTTTTTTGTTTATTTGTTTGGACACATTGTTGAATTCAACATCCCAATGAAATTAGGAAAGCGTTGCGAATCTTGACGCCTGCTCACTTCCTGGCACGTCTGAATTTTTTGTGAAGTAGCACCAACAAATTAACACGATGGCATGTAATGGTGGATCTCCTCTACCAATTTCACTACCGACCCCTCCTCTTCAACAACAATACTTTTCACAGACTTTCAAATGACAACAATCGAACATTGTCTCTCAAGCCCTCACCCTTGGCTAGCAACAAGAACCACACACATATCATGATTAAAGAAACGTTGACTATGAAGATTCTAGTAGCAACATCATATTATTTCTATTTTTGCATCACACAATGACTTTAAAACAAATAGATCTCACAAAACCAGTTTGCAGGGGCATTAAAAATCCATATCTTGCCTCCAAGATCTAAGCCTTATGGCTCTGATACCATATTAGAGAAATACAGAGAGCACATTATGACACTCACAAATCACTTGATGTATCTATTCATCAAAAAAATTACAAATATATATAGGACAAAGATCACAGACTTTGAAGAATCTAGATCATGACTCCAACTCATCTCCAACTCATACCATAAGAATCAACAACTTCTAGAAAAACGCCTAGGGAATCACAACGACAACTGCACATGACATGGAATCATTACTTCCAACACATAGTTTTGCAGCCAAGAACTGCCTTCGAGAAACATATACAACATTTAGAGCCATTGCTGGGGAGCGAAGTAACGAAGAAATATAGTCTCGAAGAACAATAAAGACTAGATCTATTCCTTGCTTGTGAACAAGGAGTAGACATTTGATATTGGTTTAAATTCCTTCACCTCGTAGCTCAACTTTGTTTATATGGTGATTCCACTAGGTCACTGATTCCCCTGGTTCATAATGTCAGTTGCATTCGACATCATATCTTTCTTCCTTATGACAATGATCAGAAATTTCAAACATCAACAAAGGATGAAAGATTCCGAATTCAGTTGTAAGTATTAGCTACACAAGGAATTTTAGTTTTATATTGTGAGTATTTTTCATATCTTTAGTTCCATGCAAAGTGGTCTGCTAGTCATTCCAATTCCCATGTGTTTACACTGGAAACATGGCTACACCTAACAATGTAGATTTATAATTTAGTTAGGTAGAGACTGTGTGGGATTGAATTAATTATTTTCAGATTCAGTGTGCAGTAGATTATTAAGTTTGTAGTTTATGGATTAATGCACTAGATCAATAGTTGTTTCAACTTGTGTTTCATGTTTGCAGTATGAAGTTTGGTTTTGTTGAGTGCAATGAATTGCAGGGGATTTCAAGGAGTAAATTTATTATTGATTGAATAATTGACTCCATAGCCCATTGAATTAGGCACGATTGTGCTTATTTCCACTTGCAAAGTTAGTTGTTTCACTTCAACAATTTTCAGTTTTTAGATTTCAGTGTGAATCAGTTTCTGGAATAGTGCAGGCAATATGGATTCAGATTTGCAGATTATAGGCTAATGAACTGACTCCATGCCCAATGAGTTCAAGGCAGTTGGTCTACTAGGTTTTCTACGTCCCACAGGGGGAAGAAGTCCCCAGTTGGAGCCTATGTTGTAACTTTTTTTGATACCTTTAAAAGTTGCAAAATAATTTTTGAAAATTTCCAAAATTTGCTTCCTTCCTTTAATCTCATCCTTGCCTTGGCAAATGCCTTCCTTTAAATATCCTTCCATATAACCCTTTCCATTACTAAAGGATGAATTGTCTCTGAGGTATTTATAAATGTTTATGAGTTTTTTTTTTTTTTAATTGAATTTAAAGTTATAAAATATATATAATTATATTTGTTTATAAAATTATTTATTTAAAATATTAAACTTAAATTAAAAATACTAGTGAGTCCAATATCTAAAGTATGAGAGCCATAGTTTTTACCATGTTATATACGTCAACTAACAACTCAAAAGTGAAATCAAACATATGCCCCCACCCCACACTTCATGAAACCACCACAATATAAAATGCATCGAGATCTATTAAATGTCCCCACCCCACACTTCATTAAACCACCATAATCTAAAATGCATCAAGATCTATGAAACGTCAAATAGATGGTTTGCGAGGGGGTGCCTATTTGAATTTTAACCTACCCTCGCCCCCTTTGAAAAGTTGTTTCACCTTTACTGCTTTTTACAGTTGTCATCCTCTCGTTGATTTCAGAACACCCCCCCCCGTGCAAGAACGTTGTAAAACCACTCTTTTTACATGGATTTGAATTTATATATTATAAAGTCTACGAGACATGCAAGAAAAATTATATATTATAAAGTCTATATGAAAGGAGATAATGGAGGGAATACTTTTACAGTCATATTTTTATGCAATGAGCTTACTGGTGAAAGACTGAGGTAAAAGGAGACTGAGTAAAGTGAGGTAAAATGAGGATGTAGTTTATAATGCTAGAAAGAATTTTTTTTTTCCTTATGGGATTATTTTATAAAGGCAGAAAAGAAATTTTACAGAGTAGAGAAATAATGTTTTATGCTATGAATTTAAGGAGGAAAAGAAATTATGAAGAGGAAATACGGGGAATATAAAATTGGATAAATTCTCATCCAAAGATTTTACAAGAGTGAAAAAGGGAAACTAAAAGATATTTTACCAATCATGGAAAAATAAAACATGGTTTTCAAAACCATGGGAAAGAAATCATTCGATGGTTTATGAAATATGTTTATGAATCTTATTTATTCATAACTATATAAATTCGGGGAAAATAAAGACATGGATTTTAAAACAAGACATGGATTTCAAACAAAGGATGGATTTAGAGATAAAATTATTTGAGGAAATATTTTGAGATTTCATTTATGAAATTCATGAAAATAGAGAAATATGAATTTATCAAAATATTGTCCTCCCAAATAATTTACAACAATAGTTAAGCACTTAAAATATGATGAAGGCAAAGACTATGGGCAAAAGGGTCAACATATAGTTTGGTTTAACTCCAAAATGAAAAGGATTCCTTGATCAACTAGGTGGAAAGCATAGACATACATGAGATTATTTTCAGAGGCTGGACTGAAAATTTGTTGTCAAAGGGACAATTAGTTGATACTGGTGATGGAGATACCCAAGTTTGAAGGGCAGATAACAGATTTTGTGAAAAGAAATTCAACTAGTCTAGATTCCAAGGTAGAGGACAAACATCAATGAACCAATTTGTAGATTTGGAGGCAGAGGATTTTCCAGCAGTTCCAAATTTCTTGCAGTTTTCAAATATTTTTATTTATTTATTTATTTTTATTTTTATTTAGTTATTTATTTATTTTATTTTATTGTTCAAATTTTTATTCGAGAAAGTTAGACACAGTTAGCTTGGTGTAATTTTCTATGTATTGTATGATTTTCATTGTAAAAAGGGTTGGATTTTGATGCCAAAACCCTACTTTTTTTGTAAATACTTTTATTACAGGAATTTAAATTAAAGTATTCTATCTCTAGTTCATGTCAAAATTTGTTTTCTTCTGTATGTTTTTTCGAGTGATTTCATAATCTATTTTTCTGCACATTTTCAAAGTAACATAAGAGAGATGGGTGATTGTGATAATGTTAAAATCAATAGAACATACGAAGAAACGATGTCATGGCTTGACCTAGGCCCTGCTGCTGGTCTCCTCTGCGTCTGATGCCGCAGGCCTTCCTTGGCCCTCTGGTTTCGACGTAGGGCTCTGTGTTCCTGGTGCAGGGTCTTCTTTCCAAGATTTTGTACCTCCTATCCTTGCGCGACGCTTGGGTTTTTTTGCGCGGCGCTTTGGCCCTGTCGTGCGGCACTTTGATCTGCGCGGCTCTTCCTTACACTTTCTCCGTTGCCCTCTTGTTTGCTGCGTCAGAGGATTTCATGCTATTCTTGGTGCTGGGCCTTCTTCTCATAGATCTTGTGCTCCTCCTTGCGCGCTTTGAGATTGAGTGACTCTTTGACATGCGCGATGCATAGAGCTTTTGCGCGGCGCATTGAACTGTTGCGCGACGCTCAGAGCCTTTCCGAATATTTCTGCTTTTGGCCTCTTTTGAAGCCTAGGAATGCTGCGCGCTCAGCCTGCGCTTTTTTCCTAGCCTCTTTTGGCTGTTTCTCTCTCTTAAGGATCGTCACGGGCCTTCCGGATGCTGCCTCGGAGGATACCATCGAACAATCTGCTGCAGACGCCTTCTCCGCTCTGGTTAAAACTCTACAGCCCCAACGACCTCGGCTTGCACTTTCGAAGTTTTTTAAGAAGCTAGATGGGTTACAAGAGGTCGAGCTGCCTCCTACTCTTCCTCGAATGGCTGCGCTCGCTCTAGCTGATCGGGGAATCATCGGTCAATTCACTGGCTTATGGCCATCTCCGAAAACAGTTCAACGCTGGATAGAAAGGAATTGGGCAGACAAAGTTAACGGTAAAATCTTCATTCGCTTCTGCGGAAAATGCTATTATACCTTCCATTTTGAATCAAGAGCAGACAAGGACTTAATCTTCAGAAATGGTCCTTATTTCATGGACTCTCATGGACTATATCTGAACAAATGGACTCCAGATTTCGATCCCGAGCTGGATGTCCCTAATGATGTCCCGGTTTGGGTACGGCTGCCGCATCTCCCGCTCCACTGTTGGGGGGACGACTCGGTTCGTGCCATTGGCAATGCTGTCGGGAAATACATTGATCGGAGTGAGCCCAAGGATAATATGCAGGCATGTGCACGTATATGTGTTGAAGTCAACCTCGGCAAGGGTCTTCCAGAGGCAATCAGGCTAAAGGTGGATGACTGGACACACATTCAACAACTGGAATACGAACAAATTCCCTTTAAATGCAAGGTATGTCACGAATATGGCCATTTTTCCAATCGCTGCTCTAAATTAGTTAATGTTGAACATGATCAATCAGAAGAACAATGGGAAATCGTTAAAAAAAGAAGACTGCAGCTGGCATGAATGCAAATCCTGAAGCTGCCCCTCCCAAAGCTGCACCCTCCAAACCATTCCCCATTTCTGAACCTCCCAAGACCTCTCCCTCAGCTGCTACTCCCTCCTCTTCTTCCCTAGGCCCTACCAATCCGAGCCCTCCCACTGACCCTCCTTTGAACTCCTTAAACCCCTTTAGCGCCCTCTCTCTTCCTGAAAATGATCCCCCGATTTCCCTTGAAAACGGCCCCCCCATCATATTTTCCCTTTCTCAATCCTCCCCCTCCCACTCCCTTAATCCCCTCTTATCCCGATCTACCAGGAGCTCCTCGAAAGAGCATGGGGTTAATTCAGAATCTCAAAAAAAAGGACCTGGCAGAAAGACTAGCAAACAGCAAAGGGATGAGAATGCCCAAAAAGATATTGCTATGGGAACACAAAATCCCATAGAAACTTATATCTTGAGTCAAAATAGCAAAGAAACAGCACAAAAGGAGAAAGGGGGACGAGCATCCCTCTGAACCCCACATACTCAATGATAAAAGTTATATCATGGAATTGTAGGGGTCTGGGGCACCCCTCAAAAACTGCTGCCCTGAAGGATCTTATAGATCATGAGAAGCCAAGAATATTAATGATTCAGGAGACAAAACAAATACTGCAAGAGATAAAAGGAACTATAGATCAACTTAGACATTATGATGGACATATTTGTGAAGCAAGAGGAGCCTCCGGTGGAATCACCACTATCTGGAACAAAAATGTTTGGATATGCACATCCAACACTATCAGTCAATTTTGGGTTAAAGTCACATTAGAAAAGCAAGCAGAGCACAAACAAATATTCATCTATAATATTTATTCACCGAACCATTTTAGAGACAAAGAGCAGTGTTGGGCCACTATACAAGAAGACATCCAAGCTGAAAACAACAGCAATATCATTCTTGGGGGAGATCTCAACCTTATATTACACTCCAATGAGAAAAGAGGAGGTATCTTTACATTTGATCCTTATAGAGAAAAGCTGGAGAACATCATGCAAGAACATGACCTAGTTGATATCATTCCAAAAAACCGGAGGTATTCTTGGAATAACCGCAGATTGGGAAGGGATAATATTATGGAGCGGCTTGACAGAATTCTAATAAACACCAACCTCCTCTCCGAATTCTCCACAGCTTATGCCGAAATTCTTCCTTATCTAGCTTCCGATCATTACCCCACCAGCATTGTCCTTGAGACTCACTGCCCCTTGGGGCCGCTGCCTTTTAAATATAGCTCTCTATGGCACAACAACCCAACTATGGATCAGATAGTTAAAGCAGCTTGGCAACATCATGTAGAAGGATCACCGGGTTTCATTTGGGAATGTAAATTGAAAAATACAAAATATGCCTTGAAGGAATGGGTGAAGCAGCATTATAAAGAGCCAGAAAATACCAAAGCTGATATAAAAAACAAACTGAAAGAAAATCACAGAAAAATAGAGGAGAATGGGCTCTCCCAAGAGGATAAAGCACTTGAAAGTGATTTATATTATCAGCTATACCGTGCCAACCGAGAAGAAGAGTAGAAATGGAGATTAAAGTCAAGGAAGCTTTGGCTTCATGGAGGAGATAAAAACTCTGCTTTCTTCCATAAGCAAGCAACTGTCAGGAAAGTAAAAAATAATGTTACCATGATCAATGATGAGGAAGGCCTCCCTCAAAAAACCCAAGCAGCCATCAAACAAACAGCTTCAGCATACTACCACTCTCTCTTAACAGAAACAAAGGAAACAGAGGATTAATCCAACCTCCTACAGCACATGCCCAGAGGAATCAGTGAGGAAATCAATGGAGATTTGACTAAAGAAATCACTGAAGCAGAAATACAAAGTGCCATTTGGACGCTTCAGCCAGATAAAGCCCCAGGTCCAGATGGTTTCCCAATCTGTTTCTACTGAACTTACTGGGGAACAGTTAAAAAAGATCTTATCAAGATGCTAAGATGGGCTCAACGCAACTGCAAAATAGGAGGATTTATCAATGCCACCCATCTTGCCCTCATTCCTAAAGAAAATTGACCCTTGTCCTTTTCTCGTTTTCGACCCATATCGCTGTGTAATTCGTCTTACAAAATCCTGACAAAAATTTTGGCTACATGTCTTAAACCTCTCCTCCCTTCTCTCATTTCTGAAAATCAAGGGGGTTTTTTGGCCAATAGACAAATCTCAGACTCCATCCTTCTTGTCCAAGAGGCTATACACTCCAGTCAAGCAAGAAATGAGAAAGGCTTCATCTTAAAGCTAGACTTAGCCAATGCTTTTGACCGTGTCCGACACTCCTTCCTATTTGCTGTTCTAGAAAAAATGGGATTTGCCACAACCTTCATCAATCTTATTAAAGTCTGCATTACTAGGCCATGGATCTCCCCTCTTATTAATGGTAGACCAGGACCTTCCTTCCAATCTTCTCGAGGACTAAGACAAGGCTGTCCTCTGTCCCCCTATCTATTTATTCTGATGGTTGAATCCTTCAGCAGAGCTCTGGATTTCAACCGTCGCATGGGCCTCATCACAGGAATTAAATTTGATAATGGAGTCAAGAACATCAACCATTCCCAGTTTGCTGATGATACTCTTCTAATGGGGGGGGCATCAACTATCATAGCCAGCCGCTTCAAAGCTCTTCTAGACCAATTCATGAGCTATTCCGGAGGTTTTATAAACTACCACAAGAGCTGTATATATGGATGGAACGCTTCGGCACAAATTATTCACAGAATTTCTAATATTTTTGGAGTCCCATGTAAGTTGGATTGGGAGCATTTTACTTATCTGGGCATGCCAGTGAGTGTTGGCAACCTGAATGCTGCTACTTGGAAAGTTATCATTGACAAGATGAAAAGGAAGATACAGCAATGGGGCACCTCTTGGCTTAATCCAGCAGGGCGCATCATCCTTCTTAAAGTAGGCCTCTCTTCCCTGCCCTTGTATTGTTTTACGCTCATGCAAGCCCCTTCCAGTTTTCATAATAAAATGGATGCTCTCCTTCGTCAATTTCTTTGGCAAGGAGGGAGAAATGAAACAAAAAAATATAACTTGGTTAGCTGGAAGCAGGTCATTCAACCGCATGAGAAAGGAGGGCTAGGAATCAAATCTCCTAAACTACTATACCTTGCCTTTGCTGGCAAACTTGTTTGGAGACTCATTACTGGCAAGAACGCCTGGTGGAAGACTGTTCTAGAAAAAAAATACCTCGGCTTCCCAAGGCATTAGCTCTTGGACCTTGAACTCCCTAACAGAACATGCTCTAAAATCTGGAGGATGTGTAAGAAAGCCATTCCATTTCTTGAACAAAATACCTCCAAAGTGCCTAAAGGCGGCAGCCATATTTTTTCTTTAAGAAACTGACGGCTGTCATCCTGGTATAGTCATCTATCATTAACAGGAAATATAATTCTCCATCTAAGCCTTTTGTTCGTGACAGGACCACATAGATCAATATGTATCAATTCCAATGGATGTGATGCAAAGTGTTCTTTTGTTTTAAATTCAACTTTTTTATGCTTGCCGTGCCGATAGGCCTCACATAGTGTGTTGGAAGGTTTTGAGATTTTCGGAATTTCTTGTACTGTTTCCTTTTTTCTTATCCTGACAAGATTGTCAAAGTTTATGTGACCCATTTGTTTGTGCCATAACCAACTTTCATCTTCTTTAGCTAGTAGACATGCTTTAGTTGCTTCATCCAGAACATATATGTCGTTTGGAGCTCGACTTGCTGTAGCAACAATTTTACCATACCCGCCTTTCCTGATTTCACATTTTGTGGTGTTGAATAGCATTGTGTGTCCTTGATCACCAAAACTGAGCAGATTGTGATTCATGTTTTCAACTAATAGAATATTATTGGCTAGATCATATTTGGAGCGATGGTACCTGATCCTATAACATTTGAAGATCCATCATTTCCAAAGGACACAATTCCATCCTTATTCTCTTTCAGAGATACACATTTCTTTCTATATCCAGTCACATGTGTTGAGAAACCGCTATCAACATACCACACATCTTTGTTGTTTTGAGCCTTGAGAGCGACAACACAATTATCAATCTTCTTCTTCTTCCATGTTCATTCGTTATGTGGCTTCGAATATTCTTCTAGAGGATTTTCAAGTCTGCAGTCTCTAGCTATGCGTCCAAATTTTCAACATTTGTAACATTCAATATCATTTCTTAAATGTTCAAATCTATTGATGTTTCGTTGAGCCCTGGGAGGTTCATATTTGACAGATCTCTTGGAATTGTATTGGTTCTTAGGGTACGTGAGGCATTCTATAGCTTTATGACCAAATTTTCCACATGAATAACAATAGACATGAAAAATATGTTGGTACCTGGATGGAAATATTCGTCGGGAAATTGTCTTCCATGGCTGTTCTTGTGAATCTTGTCCAATGAAGTCTACATTCCTGTCAGATCTCATAGGTTCATTGTATTTTGTTGTAGAAGGTCCTGCTTCTTCTTTGTAACCGAGGCCAATTCTGTCATTGTAAGATCGTTGATTATTGATGAGTTATTCCAATGCCCTTGAGCTGTTGGCATAGTTTTGGAAATTTTTTCCCTTCTTCACTTCCTTACGCAGTGAGACTACTTCGAGTTCTAATGCTTCCCTTTCTTGGTTGCTTTCTTCCAACTTATTTTGAAGTGACTCTTCAATACATTTTTGTTCTTCAACTTCAATTTTGAGACCTTGAAGTTATTCTTCAAGAGTATTGGAACGGATCTTCTCAACCTTGAGCCCTTTTAGAAGCTTGATTTCTTCCTTAGAAAATTCTTCTATGGTCAACCCTTCTGATTTGTTGTTTGATACCTCTTGTTTATTGTGCTTGGCCATAAAAAATACTCTCTCATTGGCTTCTTCTTCGCTGTCACTGTCTTCATCGGATGATGAGCTATCTTCTTTAGAGAGAAAGTTCCTTTTGAATCCTGTCTTCTTGCCTTGCTTGTTGAATTTCTTAAAGCCTTTCTTTCCTTTTAAGTTGCCATCACTTTTGTTCGGATATTTTGCTATGAAATGCCCAACCTCACCACAACTGAAACATATCAATGGAAGTTTACCTTTGAATTTTCCCTTACCAATTTTTAGTTTTCTTGTAAAGTAAGCATATTCTCCATCTGAAAGACCTTCTTCATCATCTTCCTTTTCTTCACACTTGCAAGTGCAGGTATTTGCCTTTGAAGGTTGTTTGTCCTGATTGGTTTTCTTAGATGCAGCGAATGCAGTTTGTAGATGTGTAGTACCCTCTTCTTTATTAAGTCTCATTTCACATGCTATCAAAACTCCATGTAATTCCTCGTTGTTGAGTTTGTCCAGATTTGCACTGTATTCTAAGACCGATACCTTTGCGTTGAATCTTCCTGGTAACATTCTAAGAATATTTCATATAATAGTCTTATCGTCAACATGCTCTCCAAATCCTTCTAGAGTGTTGGTTATTTCATCAACGTGTTGGAAGTATGCAACAATGTTGTCATCTTCTTTCATTCCGAGTTGCTCAAAAATTTCTCTATAGATTTGAAGCTTTGCTTCTTTGACATTTGAGTCACCTGCATATATATTCTCAAGCTTGTCCCATACATTTTTGGCAGTTTTACAACCCAACACCTTATGATAAGTAGATTCAATAAGTACACTGATAATAATATTCTTTTCTTTTGCATCATTTACCAAATTATTCTTACCTTGTTCATCCACGGTTGGTGTAAATCCATTTTTAATAGTGTCTCATACTTTGTAACCTTGTGCCAAGAGATAGACCTCCATTCTTCCTTTCGAGAGTGCATAATTATTTTCATTGAACAAAGGTACACCATTCTTGGTATGCTCCATGACCTCCTTCCAGCTGTTAAACTGCTATTGAAGGAACCAAGCCCTGATACCAATTGTTGGAAATACTGAGAGGGGGGGGGGGGTGAATCAATATTTATTTCAATTAGTATTATTATTAATCTTTCACAGAATTAGTTAATCTTCAGTTATTATTAGTGTTTGTACAGTGATAGTGTTGAGCCCCAAAGATGTCCTTTTCTTTCACCCAATTTCACTTCCTTTCCTTTGTCCCTTATCAATTACAGACTTAAATGATCAATAGGATTAATTAAAGTAACTTTAGGAATGTATACAATGACTGACTTGCTATATTTTCGTGGTTTTGTTGTTGTAGTAATTTTTGACTAGACTCAGCTACATAATGCAGCCATTCTGTAGCTAGTCGCCTATTCTGCAACTATCTTCATGTTCTCATAGGTTACAGGTGTCACTTCATAGAAAAACGCATATGTTTGAATTCCACAACACTCCCCCATAATTTCTTGCTCTCTACGAAGTCTGAGCAAGAATCTATAGGTGGTTATGCACGTGGAAGAGATCAAAACTAAGAAGCAAATTCCTACCAGGACAGGGACTCTACAGATGTCTCCAGCAAGAGTACGAGGCTTCCACAAGAGTTCTAATTTGATTTTAATTGGGAAAGAAACTTATCCCTATTTCCTCTCAAGGGTAGTTATGTATTTATTTTATAAGAATGACTCGGGAGACCGAGAGACAGCTAGCTAGATTGATGTTTTGTTGTTAGATCTCAAAAGTCCGTAATACTCTGTTTCTGAAGAATTTTCTCTTTAATGAAAGACATTCAACTTCATTGCATGATCTAAGGCAATATTGAGGAGATTTGTATGCTAATCCGGTGGTAGAGGGCCCCTACTGCCCGAGAAGCTCTGTGCATATTGTTTAGATAAGTAACTTTAGCCTTGTTTCATTCCTAGTTCAAGTAGTTTTCTGAACTTTATGTTTTTATGCTCATTCACATCAAATGTTACAGCTAGTCTTGTTCTTACGAATTACTCCAAAATATCACTAACACTGAATGAGACATAGTTGTGGTGTTTTAGAGTCTAGTTGCATTTTTTTTCTGAACTTCATATTTTTATGCTCACTGACATCAATTGTTACAGCCAGTCTTGCTCTTATGAATTGTTCCAAAATATCACTAACACCGAGTGAGATAGAGCTGTAGTATTTCAGTGATTAGTTGCACTTTAGTTTAGTTGTAAAACTCCGGAGGTTAATGGCACTCTAGTTCAATTCTGTTCACTATATTTCAAGTTTGATTGGTTGCACTCTTGTTCAGTTCTGTTTAAAGTATTTCCAGTTTCATTAGTTAGTTGTATGTTAGTTTTGTTCCATTAGACTTCAAGGCCTTCATTATTTACAAACTACTCTTGTTATTAATCTCTTCCAACACATCATCATATGGACAGGAATTAGTGATATCAGTTCAAGGCCTTGACTGTTCTGCAATCTCTTATAATTTTACAAATAGCTTTTTCCAAAACAATTCCAAAAGATTTATAACTTTCGAATGAGGCTTAGTAGTGAAAATTTGAGTTGCAGAATGGATTAATTTCAGTGTCATAGGTTAATTTAGAGTAGAATTCCTTACTATGCTACAAATAATCTTTTCCAATTGTGTTCCAATAAATTTCTAACCATGGATGAGATTTTTGTGATATTGTAAGTTGTTGTCTACTTAGAAGAACCTCATTGCATTAAACTTATCCTTTTCTCAAGTTATTCCAACATATTTCTAATGAATGAATTGGAATGAGTTCATGTTATGAGTTATTGAATTCATGTTATAAGTTATTTTTCTTGTTAAAGTTTTGCATTTTCTGTTCTCAAGTGCCATACATAGTTTAGAATAGGTTTTGCTCTGTTTTAGTGTGACCAACAACTTCTCTTTACCAACACTTAGTTCTTTTCCTCTTAGAATAAAAACACAAAACCAAAAACATTGGAAAAACACTAAACACAACATAGTGAGAAACAGATACCTAGGCACATATAGTGCACTTCACTTCAACAATTTACTAGCCCTGGTTGACAATTTATGACATCAATTTAGGAACACTAAGTTGAGCAGACATTTTGGTGCCGTTGCCGGGGAAGTGTAACTAGGTAGCCTTGTTTCTTACCTCCCAAAAACAATGACATGCGTAGAGAAAGAGACTCAAGGGGTAGATTCATAAGAAGCAGAAACTTGATTCCTAGAACACCACTTGTTTCACCAAGACCAAGAGCCAGCACACCTCCAACTCAAACCCACATTCCATCCTTTACTGATCCTAGACTTCCAGAGAACTTAAGATCAGATATTCCATTAGAAAGACCTTCCACTTTATCCACTGAACCTATCTTAGAAGAAGATTCTGGGACCCCTGTTAGGGACATAAAATTTTCAACTTCCATAGAAGAATGAACTATGGCAGAAGAAGGGGGAGGAGGAGTTTTTAATGGAGAACACACACTATTTGGAGGGGGTAGAGGTAGAGGTAGAGGAGGAGGAGGTAGAGGTACAGAAGGAGAAGGAGGCAGAGGAAGAGGTAGAAGATAAATGGGAAGCTCTTTTGGGTTTCCTATAGTAGATGAAGAAACCAATGCAACTATGAAAAACATTTCACCCTCTGTCCTTCCAAAATTTTATGGACTCAAAACTAAAGACACTGAAACCTTCATATTTGAATTTGAAGTCCTATGTAGAACCTATGACTACTTACAAGATGCTCAAAAACTTAAACTATTCCATTCAACATTGAAAGGAGCCGCATTAAAATGGTTTATGAGTTTGATCAACAATTCTATTAGGACATGGGAAGACATGAAGCTAGCATTTATAGAGAGGTATTTGGATTACTGTATGCCAGTCAACCATAAGGAGGAAGTGTTTAAAATGTTACAAAAAGAGGATGAAAATTTGGAAGATTTATTGGAGAGGTTTAACTATAACATCAAGAGGGAAAAAATGGAAAACTTAGATCAAGACACTTTGAAAGCTCTCTTATTGAAGACAATTAGGGATGAATGGTTAGATATCCTTAACATGATGGGAAAATGGGATATATCTCAGCTCACATTACCTGAAATAGTTGAATTATGTATCAACCTTTCAAGAGGGAAATCTAAAACTATAAAAGGACCAAGAGACCCTGCTCTTGCAAGGGCAAGTAAGTCTGCTTCTGGGACAATAAGTAGGGAAGAAATAGGACATATGTTTGATGAATTCAAATCTGATATTTTAGGGAGTCTTAGTGAACAAATAGACACCCTTAAGTTAAAAAACAAGCAGAAAACTGAATCTGATGCCTTAGCAATCTTTTGTCCCAAATGTAGAAAGAAGCATGCCTTGAGAGAGTGCCCTTTGGATGCAAAAGTAGTAGAGACCTATGTAATTTGTTCAGAAAAACATGAGACCAAGAGTTGTCCTTCACTTCTTGGTCTTAAAGCTGTCTTTCAAGAAGAAACCTCTACAAATTCCACAAAATCTCTCAATTTTGTCTCTAGAAGGCCGTGGCAAGGACCTCAAACACAAGGATTCCATGATCAGATGTATAATCAACCCCCACCAAATTGGAATTCTTGGCAGCAACCTTGGCTCCAATTCCAAAATCAATCTCAAACTTGGGCACAAGGAGCACAAAATCCCTATGGAAGATACTCTCAGTACTATCAATATCCACCATATCCACATTTCCCTCCTCAACAGAATTTTCAACAAAATCCTCAAAATCCACCACTTCCATTACCATTTCCTCAGAAAACAAATCAGTTGCCTGCCCAACCCATACCAAACCCCAACAATAAAAATCCTTAGAATACATACATGATAGAAGGCCAACAGTTTCCAACTTATTTGATTACTCCTTTAGACCTTAGTGATGTTCAACTTAGGTCTGGAAGAATACTTGAAAAGAAGAAACCTTCTGTAATCATACAAGAGCAAAACAACTCTGAGGAAGATTCTCTACTGGTGAATAAAATTCTTGAAGAGAACACACCTTTCCAAGACCCAAACATTGAAAAATCAAAACAAAAAGAACCAATAATTTCAACTCCTATATTAGAGCAGCCATCAACATCCACTTCTACACCTCCCTTTCCAGAAAGATTACAAATTGATAGAGGTGTAGAAAAACAAATTATGGTGCCTAATTATGATTTCCTAGATGAGCCGAGAAATGTTTGTATTAAGATCCCATTATTGCAAGCTATCAAGGAAATTCCAATCTTAGCAAAGACAATAAAGGAGTTGAGCATGAAGAAAATAGGAAAAAGAATAAGAGAGACAAAGAAAATTCAACTGGTAGGAAAAATAGCAGATATCATGATGGGTAAGATTTCCATTCCAAAGTATCTAGACCCAGGAAATCCAGTTGTTAAAATACACATCAATGGAACTGAGATCCAAAACACACTTATTGATTTAGGAGCAGCAATCAATATCATGAGTAGACAAATCATGGATAAACTGAAACATTCCTAATCTTCTTTTTACACCCACATTATTACAATTAGCAGACAGATCTGTGATCAAACCTGATGGGGCCATAGAAGACATTCCAGTGTCTTTAGATTCTTGGGAGTATCCTGTGGATTTTATGATCCTAACTCCTAAGAGCAATCTAGGAGGGCATCCTATTATATTAGGAAGACCTTGGTTAGCTACAACTGATGCTTTCATTAGTTGTAGATCCGGTGATATGTACATCTCTGATGGTAGTTCAACCAAGAAATTTACCTTGTATTCTCCAGCAAAAACAATTACAGAATTAGATGATGCTCAATGGATAGAGGATGAAGAAGACAAACAACCTCTCTTCACAATTTCAGAAATTAGTGAAGATAGCTAGATTCTGAATACCTTGGAAAACTTTGAATCCTCTTCGGAATACAAACATGAAAAATTTCAAGAAGAATCCAACATTGAGTTTTTATCATCAAGACAAATGTCTCTCTATTCCATGGATAAATTTGGCAGCTCTACAATTGAGATATTTCCAAGAAAAAATTTAAACATAAACAAGAACCTAGAGAAATCTCAACAAGTAGAGCTAGTCAAGATATTACAAAGACATTCTTCTGCATATGCATGGGAGTACACTGATATGAAAGGGATAAGCCCCAAGACTTGCACTCATCACATCTACATAGAGGAAAATTGTAAACCAATCAGACAACCTCAAAGACGGATGAATCCAAATCTTAGGGAAATTGTTAAAGAAAAATTACAGAAATTGTTAAATGTCAACTTTATCTATCCCATTTCAGATAGTCAGTGGGTTTCTCCTTTGGTAATTGTGCCAAAAAAAATGGTAAATGGAGGGTATGTATTGACTACCGAGAATTAAACAAAGCCACTCTTAAAGACCATTTTCCCCTACCTTTCATAGATCAAGTGTTAGATACATTAGCTGGCAAAAAGTACTTCTCATTTTTAGATGGGTTCAGTGGTTATAAACAAATTCAAGTAGCACTTGAAGATCAAGACAAAACCACATTTACCTTTCCTTGGGGTACCTATGCTTACCGAGTATTTCCATTTGGATTATGCAATGCACCTGCAACATTTCAAAGGGCAGTACTAGGAATTTTTTCAGATCTAATACATGATTGTGTAGAGGTATATATGGATGATTTCACAGTTTATGGAAACACATTTGAAGAAGCCTTAGCAAACTTGGAAAAAGTTTTAAAGAAATGTAAAGAAGCAAATCTTTCACTAAGTCATGAGAAGTGTTTTATGATGTTTTCTGAAGGAATTGTTTTAGGACATCACATTTCAGGGGATGGGATTAGAGTTGATGAGTCAAAATTTGAAGTCATCTCTAACTTATCTATTCCAAGTTGTCAAAAAGATGTTAGGACTTTTCTCGGATTTACAGGATATTATCGAAGGTTTATAGAAAACTTCACCAAGATAACATCTCCACTTTTCAAATTACTTACCAAGGACTGTGAATTCAAGTGGAATCCTGATTGCCAGTTAGCCTTTGAGACCCTGAAAACAAAAATCTCTGAAGCACCTATTTTAAGGGGACCTAACTGGAAGTTACCTTTTCATATTTCAACAGATGCCTCAGATATAGCTTTAGGAGCAGTCTTGGGACAAAAAGACCTGATTCCTTATGCCATCTACTATACAAGTAAAAATTTGACTCCTTCAGAGTTAAATTATACTGTAACTGAAAAAGAGTTTTTATCTGTTGTTCATGCCATAAACAAATTCAAACACTATATAACAGGCTATGAAACTTTTATTCACACAGATCACTCTACAATTAGATATCTAATGAACAAATCAATTACTAATGGCAGAGTTATAAGATGGTTATTGCTTTTACAAGAATTTAACATTACCATTCTAGATAGGACTGGAAAACAAAACACAGTAGCTAATTTCCTATCTAGACTCCAAAACATCAAAGACAACACCCCATTTGAAGATCAATTCCCTGATGAATATCTTTTTGCAATTTCTACTCAAACTCCTTTGTTTGCTGACATTGCTAATTATTTAGTTTTAGGGAAATTTCCTTCAATAATGAATGCAAGAGATAAAAGAAAGATCATTTATGACAGTGAAAAATATTCATGGGTTGCTAATGAGTTATACAAAACAGGTCCAGATTTTATCATTAGGAGATGTGTTCGGGAAGATGAGATGCCTGAGATCCTCAAGGCATGTCATGATGAACCTTGTGGCGGACACTTTCTTTGATAAAAGGATGGCTTATAAGGTCCTTCATTTGAGATGCTATTGACATCCATTTTTAAAGATGCTAAAGAGTATGTCAAAATGTGTGACAGTTGCCAAAGGGTAGGGAAACCTTCTCCTTCAGGTGAGATGCCATTGCAGCCTCAGGTACATATTGAACCTTTTGAAAAATGGGCTTTAGATTTTGTAGGACCTATTAGTCCTCCATAAAGACAAAAGAAATATATATTAGTTTGCACTGATTATGTTACCAAATGGGTAGAGGCCAAGCCATTACTTTCTGCTACTGAAGCATCTGTAGTTAATTTTCTTTTTGAGGATATTTTTACTCGTTTTGGTGTCCCAAGGGAAATTGTTACAGATCAAGGAGCTCAATTCACATCAAGGCTAGTGGAACAAATGATGGAAAGGTACAAAATCAGACACAGAAAATCTCCTCCCTATCATCCACAAGCAAATGGTCAAGTGGAATCTACCAATAGAGTCATTGAAGGGATCCTAACAAAGACTGTTCATTTACATAGAAGAGATTGGGCAGATAGGCTTCCTGAAGCCTTGTGGGCCTATATAACTACATGGAGAAGCACAACAGGTCATACTCCCTATGAACTTTTTTATGGAAAACAAGTTTTGTTTCCCATAGAGTTTCAGATTCAAACTTTTAAAATGGCAGTTCAGCTAGGACTTGATCTAACAGAGGCACAAAAGCATAGATTGGAGCATATTAATGAATTGGATGAGATCAGACAAGATGCAGTCCAGAAAAAAAGTATAGTCCAACAACAAAGGACTAGATGGCATGATAAGTACATCAAGGAAAATAAATTCAAAGAAGGTGACTGGGCCCTCTTGTTTGATTCAAAGTTCAAAGATTTTCAAGGTAAATTCCAAACACATTGGCTTGGGCCATATGAAATTATGAAAATTTTTGACAATGGAGCAATAAAAATCAGGACAATAGATGAAGAGAAGGTCACTTTTCTTGTAAATGGTCATAGATTGAAGCTATATCATAAGCCACTTTCAAGAAAATAATTTTTCAAGAGATTCCAGGAAAACAATGATGTGAAGTTAATGAAGAAAATTTTTTCTTCTTCAACAACTTAGTTGAATTTTCTGAATTCAAATGAAAAAAAAATATATTAAAAAAATATTTAAAAAAAAAAAAAAAAGTATAAACATGAAAACTAATCACTGATTAGCATGTTTATACAGAAAAGATAAAGTGAAAATCAGAATCCTTCTGACACTTTAGCTTTTCAAATTTGTTCTTTTTCTGCAAGCAGCTATCACAAAATCATAAGTCTCACTCCATCATGTCTCACTTCATTCATATTTCATTCATTCATATTTCATTCACTCCACTCATCCATACTTCATTCACTCCATTCCATGGTCCACCTCATTTTCATCTCATATTTTTAAAATTTGATCTCTTTCTGCAATTGAATATTACAAATCATAAGTTGCAGACCACTTTTCATATTTCACTCCACTTTACATTTATAATCCATTTCATTCCATTACATTTCACTTCACTCATGCTCCATTACACCATATTTCATGATCCATTCTAATTCACTTCATACAACATTCCATTCCATGTCTCAAAGCTCCTACAGGTATATTCTGCAGTCAGACATTTTGTAGCCAGCTAGACATTCTGCAGCCAGATATCCTGAAGGAAATTATCCAGCAACCACTTGTTCAGCAACAAATTGACCCTGCACACCTATGTCAACAAGAAAAATCAAAGGGATTATGAAGACTGAAGAATCAATGACTTTCAAAAGAGGACAAAGCATATCAAAACCACAAAAATTAAAGGAAAGGCAAAGGTAAAGTTGTAAAATTATTATGATGACAGAATATGAAAGTTATAGTATAGTTAAGTCATGTATGATTCAAAAATTTGTTTTGATTACTCGTGTTGATCATGCCTATTAAACCTATCATAAAAACTTTGGACAAAATCCCTTCCATTCCGCCATTTCAAATCATCATTTAAAACTTAACGGTTAAGTACTGAAGTGACCTATTCGGTCACGTCACTAGCCCGAAGTATTCAGTGATGATTTTGAATTTCTCACGAGATGTTTCCGCGGTCTTTTCTTCCATGATGGCTCTCAAACTCATTAATTCATGTGAATCACCCTCACCATATTTCACTCATTCTATAACCTCTTCATGTCATCCTCCCGTAGCTAATTCCTACTGCATAAACAGAGAAGGAAACTTTGGGGTAAAAACAACTCTTTAACAGCCATTTTCACCGTGGATAGAAGAACAGTAAATTGAAGGTTGAGAAGAGAAGCCATGGGTCTCATAGTAAGGTCCGAACCAGTCGGAACCAAATACTTAGAGGGTTACCCACAGATTAGAGAAATGCTACAGTAGGTTGGGTGGTTACAGTTTTTGGAAAAATTCAATGGTTTTCATAAAGAGGTAACTAAGACATTTGCACGGTCCTTCAATGGAGGAGAAGTTGAAATAGGAGATGTTAAATTCACTATTACAGAATCTTTCATTGCAGAAGCAACGAAATTACCCAGGCAAGGTGAACGATGGTTCAAAAATAGGGAATTTCATAATGAGGCATGGAGGCAAATGCTCAAAACACCAGGTATGGATATTTCCATTTTTAAGAAGGGCATTCCTAGCTCAACACTGAAGAATAAATGGCGGAATATGTTGCTCATTTTGAAAAAGTTTATAACTTGTGAGGGAAGGTTTGGTACCCTCTATGTTTATCATATTCGGTTAATGATGCATTTCTTAGATGAAGAAATCAATTTACCTTTTTTCCTACTTCATAGTCTGAAAAGAATGGCCTCTAATGTTCAAAAGAGGGTTCAATTCCTGGAAACCACTTTGTACCACCATGGCCTAGTTAAAATCCTAATTGAACATCATTTGAGAAAGGTAGGAGACAGTTGGGATGAGTTTCTAGTGAGGAATCACTTTGAAGAACCCAAGGAATCTCCATCTGAAGGAAAAATTACAAGAAGAAGTAGGAGAAGGAAAATTTCCAAATATGTTGAAACTAAAACTGGTAAGTCCATACAAGAGGATAGTGAGGAGATAATTTCTGAGAAATTGGCTGAAATTAAGAAACAACTTAAAAAGGAGAAGATGATAAGAAGGTATGCCAAGGAGAGAGGTGAAGGACCATCTCAACCAAGACGAAGCCACAGGCTTAGAGGTATATTGAAGAAAACAGAGGTTAGACAAACGGGAATCATAAACATTGAGGATGAAGAGACACCAAATACTAGATCACCTGAGTACCAGTACGAAGAGGATCTTGATGAAGAAACTCCAGATATAGACCCAGAAAAACAACAAATCTATAATTATGTTGAGTCATTGGAAAAGAGAGCCTCAGAAAGTAGAGGAAGAACTCCTAGCCCATCAAAATATGCAATTGATGTACTAAGAAGAGACAAATATGAGTTAGAAGTACTCAATAGGCACATAAAGAATGAAAATGAAATTTTGAGGGAGAAGGTTAAGCTAAAAAGTGATATGAATACAACTCTCTCTCTGCAAATGGAAAAGTTGTACAAGGCTAGTGAGAAATTGAAGAAGAAAAACAAAAAGTTGAGCAGGGCACTTATAAATTTGAGATTCAAGTTGGTCATAAGGAAGCCTAGGAGGCCATTGAATATCAAGCAAAGCAGAAGAAGGAGCTTAGATGTCCTAGCAGAAGTCTCAGAATACATGAATTGATTGCATGAGGACATGCAAAAACTTTGCAGTGGGGGTATGTTGAGCCCCAAAGATGTCCTTTTCTTTCACCCAATTTCACTTCATTTCCTTTGTCCCTTATCAATTACAGGCTTAAATGATCAATAGGATTAATTAAAGTCACTTTAGGAATGTATACAATGAATGAATTGCTATATTTTCGTGGTTTTGTTGTTGTAGTAATTTTTGACTAGACTCAGCTACATAATGCAGCCATTCTGTAGCTAGTCGCCTTTTCTGCAACTATCTTCTTGTTCTCATAGGTTACAGGTGTCACTTCATAGAAAAACACATATGGTTGAATTCCACAACACTCCCCCATCATTTCTTACTCTCTACGAAGTCTGAGCAAGAATCTATAGGTGGTTATGCACGTGGAAGAGATCAAAACTAAGAAGCAGATTCCTACAAGGACAGGGACTCTACAGATGTCTCCAGCAAGAGTACGAGGCTTCCACAAGAGTTATAATTTGATTTTAATTGGGAAATACACTTATCCCTATTTCCTCTCAAGATTAGTTATGTATTTCTTTTATAAGAATGACTCGGGAGACCGAGAGACAGCTAGCTAGATTGATGTTTTGTTGTTAGATCTCAAAAGTCCGTAATACTCTGTTTCTGAAGAATTTTCTCTTTAATGAAAGACATTCAAATTCATTGCATGATCTAAGGAAATCTTGAGGAGATTTTGTATGCTAATCCAGTGGTAGAGGGCCCCTACTGCCCGAGAAGCTCTGTGCATATTGTTTAGATAAGTAAATTTTGCCTTGTTTCATTCCTAGTTCAAGTAGTTTTCTGAACTTTATGTTTTTATGCTCATTCACATCAAATGTTACAACTAGTCTTGTTCTTACGAATTACTCCAAAATATCACTAACACTGAATGAGACATAGCTGTGGTGTTTTAGAGTCTAGTTGCATTTTTTCTTCTTCTGAACTTCATATTTTTATGCTCACTGACATCAATTGTTACAGCCAGTCTTGCTCTTATGAATTGTTCCAAAATATCACTAACACCGAATGAGATAGAGCTGTAGTATTTCAGTGATTAGTTTCACTTTAGTTTAGTTGTAAATATCCGGAGGTTAATGGCACTCTAGTTCAATTATGTTCACTGTATTTCAAGTTTGATTGGTTGCACTCTTGTTTAGTTCTGTTTAATGTATTTCCAGTTTCATTAGTTAGTTGTATGCTAGTTTTGTTCCATTAGACTTCAAGGCCTTCATTATTTAAAAACTACTCTTGTTATTAATCTCTTCCAACACATCATCATATGGATAGGAATTAGTGATATCAGTTCAAGGCCTTGACTGTTCTGCAATCTCTTATAATTTTACAAATAGCCTTTTTTCCAAACCTATTCCAAAAGATTTCTAACTTTCGAATGAGGCTTAGTAGTGACAATTTGAGTTGCAGAATGGATTAATTTCAGTGTCATAGGATAATTTAGAATAGAGTCACTCACTATGTTGCAGACTATCTTTTCCAAATGTGTTCCAACAAATTTCTAGCCATGGATGGGATTTTCTCTGTGATATTGTAGATTTTTGTTTACTTAGAAGAACCTCATTGCATTAAACTTATCCTTTTCTCAAGTTATTCCAACATATTTCTAATGAATGAATTGGAATGAGTTCATGTTATGAGTTATTGAATTCATGTTATGAGTTGTTTTTCTTGTTAAAGTTTTGCATTTTCTGTTCTCAAGTGCAATACATAGTTTAGAATAGGTTTTGCTCTGTTTTAGTGTGACCAACAACTTCTCTTTACCAACACTTAGTTCTTTTCCTCTTAGAATAAAAACACAGAACCAAAAACATTGGAAAAACACTAAACACAACGTAGTGAGAAACAGATACCTAGGCACATATAGTGCACTTCACTTCAACAGTTTACTAACCTTGGTTGACAATTTATGACATCAATCTAGGAACACTAAGTTGAACAGACAGATAGTAGCAATAAAAAAAAAGGAACACAAATGCACACAATTTTTAAGGTGGAAACTCCCTCTGGGAGAAAAACCACCTGAATTCTTTTCTAATAATTCTTTAATATTCAACTACAATTGAAAAAAAATCTCCAAATTCCTAGAATCTAGAAAATAATTCTTCTCCATCTCCCATTGGATGGACGCTGCAACGCCCGAGATTCTTCAGTAGTCAACTGAACGGATGCCCCAACACCCAATGAGCTACAAATCACCCTAATACCACCCTACCACCCTGAAGTTTTCACAGGCTTTAACTTGTTGATGAATTCATGCACCAGCCTAGCACCAGCCTACCACCCTATAGAAGAATAAAAGAAGAATGGACTCCCGTAACAGGGAAAATGGTCCACTTTACAATGATATAGAATGATGTAGAAGAAGAAGACACACTAGACCATAACCCCAACTATGACATGACCACCTAATGATGATCCTAGACCTCCTGAAATTTCCTCTTCAACCCTTGGCAGATAGACCCCTGTACAAATTTTACAATGATGCTTTTATAATGACGCAGTACAATGATACCTTTACAATGAATGTATGCATTGCTGCCCACTTGAAGACTTTATGTGGTGAACTTCTTGCTGTTGTTCTGCACCTTGATTGCTGCTCTTGTCATGCTACCCTTTCTCACTATTCAAAACATTAGATCATGCATTGAGTCTTATCTTGATGAATATATAATACCTGCAAAAAGTCTTCAAGGAAATACCCCTGACATGATAATAGCAAAGCTTACCTCATCCTACAGAGCATATGTCAGTGCTAAACAAAAACAACAAATTAGAATACAAAGAACCTTATGCAATTAAGAGATGAACATGCATATACAGAAGATAATTACCTGGATCTTACCTCTGGTGCATCATTTTGTTGCATCTTTCTTTGCTTTGCTTCCCTAGAAAGTCTGGTCCTTTGCAGCCCTTGACAACACATGATCTAGATTTTTCTTGCCTTTTAGGAGCTCGATATTGAATCTGATGTATCTATGTGATTTCAGATTGCCAATATGTGATCTTCGGTCTTGTAGTAGACCTCCGAGTCTTATTTCCAATGCCATAGGTGTGACCTGATTTGGATTCTTCAAGGAAAAGTTATTCCCAATCTCTCACAATGACCTAATTATGGACTAGTTCAGTAGAGAAAAATTGTACAACGTGCCACGTGTCACTGTTTCCTCTTTCGACTATGAAATTGATACAAAGAAAACTACATTCTGTGCAATATCTGCCACTTTTTATATAATTCCAATCCTCTTCTCAAAGAGAGAGTTATGATGATTTTCCCAAGGTCACCTCTTTGAGATGAAATTCAAAAGCCTGCAAAAAAACCCTAACTTCCACATGTAATGTCTCTGAAAATATAGTGAACCAAGATCTTAAATTCGGACACGAGATTCATCAGGATTTCTTCCAAGTGGGTTTTTGTTTTAGTATTTGAAACTTCGCAGAATTTTTTTTTTATAGCGAAAAATGCCACAATGACCTGTTTTTAGTAGCAAAATCCTTACATGAGGAGGATATGAGGGTCACAATTTATATAAATGCTTAGATTGAGAGGGTATTCAACAAGTGAATGTTGGAGGGATTTTATGAGCTTAAAAGATTATTAATTTTTTAGTATCCAATGACCACAACCAATGATTAGTGTTATGCTACAACCCCATGGGGTTTTAGCCCACTAAATGGGGTTACTAACTTCAAACATGAATATCTCTCAAACCATGAATTACGTGGCATGCCATATATCAATGGAAACATCACGACAAGTAGAAACCATCACAAATATCCTTGACTTATAGAGTAAGTTTTCAAGTCAAAATTCCCATGCAATATCGAGGTATCCCCTGGTGTTGCTTGGGTTGACATCAATGACAACCACTGATCAAAAATCACCTCATATTTTCTTGTTTTAATCCTGAAGGAAGCCAATATATCAACCTTTTCTAGGTTCAAGCATATTTCCCTCTTTGAATCAACTTATAACATGATTACCTAGATCATATCTACTAGGTCGGGGAAAATTCTTCTCAAGCTAGTCTCTAATAACTAAGGAGGTTTTATGAAAAATAAATATATAATAGATAATATTGTGATGGTTCAAGAAACCATCCATTCTAGCGAGGATAGATAATAAATCTTAATATGACCAATGCATTAGATCAAGTGAGACATTATTTTCTATTAGAGGTAATGGTTAAATTTGGGTTTGCACGTCCTTCATTTGCTAAGTCTCCTCTTATATCAACTCACAATGGAAGGCCCCTCTAATTAATGGCAAGTTGGCCTATCTCTTTCTTAGGAACTGTGGTTTGAGGCAAGGTTGTCCCCTATCCATGATCTTATACATCATCATGGTTGACTCGTTGAGTAGGAATCTTAAGGTGGAGAGGAATGTAGGGATTCTTATAGGCCTCAAAATCCTTGGGGGAGTCAAAATTTTGAACCATTCCTAGTTCATTAATGACATCTTACAATTGGGTGGAGCTTCCACAACAATGACTACTATATTTAAACAAAAAATAAATCTATTCACTAGTGCTTAAGGAGGGAAGATCAATTTCTATAAAAATTCAAGTACTAGGCTAGAACACAAGTACTCAAGTAATGTATTTAGTTTATAGGATCTTACAATTTCATTACACTAAAAATTGGTCTTCCTTTAAGTATCTCAGAATGCCTATAGCTCTAGGTAGTCTTTCTCCTTACTTTTAACAAAGCACAATAGAGAAGATCAAAGAAAATCCTGGTCATTTAGGATCACAATGGTTAAATCTTGCAGGAAATATGACTTTGATAAAGTTGGTTCTATTAACACTTCTTATATATCAATGTTAAACCATGTTAGGCTTGATGGGTAGCAGAAAACAAATCGGAAGGGATATTAGGAAGTTTTATGGCAAGGGGGGGGGGGGAATCTAAAACCAAGGAGTTTCATCTAATTATCTAGAAATCGTAAGGGCACCAAAAGATAGAGATGGACTAGGCATAAAATATCCTAGCCTCATTAATCTTGCTATGGGAACCAGGGTTCTTTGGAGACTAATTTTAGGTACAGTTTATTGGTGGAAAAGAAACCCATGGAAAAAATATTTTTAGGAGAGTAATAATATATGTATTAACAACATGCAGGAAAATCAAAGAGGTTCCCATATTTGGAAGTTACTAAAATTTGCTACACTTGTAACTCACTCCAAGCACACATATTCTTGGAAACGAAAAATATATCTAGATTTGGAATGATAATGTCATGGGGAACAAACCATTAACTACTATTCTTGAATTTATTCCTCATCAATTATAAATGGATGATAACGATATAAATCATTTGTTTGATATTTCCTGATGGTTATATTATTTAGGTTGATGGAAAGTTTGGTTTGGAAGGAATCCCTCTGAGCCACTATGACCTTTAGTTTCTAAACTATTCTTAAGCCTAAATGAATGCACTCTTTGGGATATTAAATCCGAGGTTTGAAGGGAATGGGGAAATTTAGTCTTAGAAGTCAAAGATGGATACATGCAACAACTATTAACCCTTCCTCTTCCACATTAAACTCCAATTTGGAACTAAATCTGGCATTACAATGGACTACTAAAGATGAATATCTTCTATTGGATGATATCGCATGGCAAGCTCCTCATAGTAGATAATTTGGAAAAAAGAGGAATATGGGGATCGTTTAGGTGCGTTCTATGCCAAAGGGATGAAGAGACATTTCATTTCCTATTTTTTCTATGTTTTTACTGAAGAGAAGTGTGGAGCTCTTCTCTTGTTAACATATATCATTGAGTGAGATGGACTTACTCATAAAGGGACATAATTTTTAGTTTGGAGAAATTTTTACAGAAGCACTTTTTAAAAATAAGGCCATCTTCAAAATGTTGTGGAATGGCCTCCAAAAATATCTATGCTAATTTCTGGCTCGCTAAAAATTTGGTGGTATTTAATTGAATCCTTGTTAACCCAAAGGTAGTGGTAGTTAAATAAAAAGGGATTCTCCTTGAACACCTTATCTTTAAAATTAAACCATTAATCAAAAGGGATTCTCATGGAATACATCATATTTAAACTTAAACCATTAACCGAGGTGAAGGTTTTGGACAAGAATGATGATGTAGGATGCAAGAATTTTGAAATTTATAACAACTTCTTAACCCATATGAAACACAATTAGAGCCCAAGTTCATTGTATAATATTAATTTGGAACTCTTGGACATCAAAGATTGGAGAGATTAACAAAACTCATTTTCCTTATTTTTTAATGGAGCCTCAAGAAGAAATATAGGGGTGGTATGAGTGGAAATGATTTGCTATAATATGAGAGGAAAAATAATATCGACATTTTCCTAGGGATTAGGTACAATGCCTAATATTATAACATAGGTGTATGCTCTTTTAAGAGGTTTGCAAATAACTGGGGAAAAAAAAGGTTGGACTGTTGATTGTTTTAGAATACTCCATGATGGTTATAAGAATCATGATTGGATGGTTTGTTTTGGTGAATAACACGTTATTCATGGTCTTACCTCAATCCAGGACAGATGCAAGTTCATTTGATAAATTCTCCTTCTTCCATGTGAAGCATGAGCTCAAACTTCAAGCTAATATGTGTGACAAAATTCCACCACTCTTGTCTAACGTGAATATATAAAAAATGGGGAGTGCACTACATGCCACATCCCTTGAGGTTGGTTTTAATTTATGTCAATCAACAATTAATATTCACATGGATTACAACCAACACACATATTAACTCTGTTGTTTAGGGAGGATATCATCAAGGACAATATCTAAGTCCTCTCACATGCAAGAAATATCCTCAACTTTGTGTGATGAATGTTATAACATGCAATCATATCAGAATTGTAGGATAAAGGAATATGGGACGATGAGAATGGGGAAAAATTGTGGTTGAAAATAGGTTAGGTCAAGGCTTCCAGGTACAAGAAATAGGGAGAATCGTTTTGGACCCTAGTTATTTCATGGAACTCGTGAGAATTTTCACCAATATTGGAAGGAGGACAATGGTTTTGGCATCCATTATAGAGGTTTGGTACCTTTTTTCTTCAATTATTTGGTATTCATTTTCTAAGCAAGTAAAATTGGCAGAGCCTTTCTTTTCTAGTTAGTTATTTTGGAGACAACACTGAAGAAATTCAAGCCAAAAGGTTTGGTGTTGTTAGTTATTTATGTGTTAATGTTGAGTATTTAGCCTTTTCCTTTGTCCATTTAGGTCAAGGTTGTGTCAATCTAGTTCTCTATTCAGCTAGCTTCAAGGGCTTAGGGCAGTCTTGATGTTAATTTCTCTTAGACTATTTCATGTAATGTTCTTTGTAAGGTTTTACTACTTAAGTGTCTCAACACTATTATCTCTATGTGTAGGGTGAATAACTTACTCCCAGGGGAAAATTTTGTTTGGTTCAATTTTCAAGTGTTTAAAGTGAAAATATGGAGAGTAGAGGGTGTATTAGAATTTAAAAGAATACTAAGGAGACACAAGGAGTGTAATAAATCCAACAAGACACAATTTTTGTTTTGATAACAACTAAGGTGCATGAGAACAAACACCATTGTGTTTTTGAACATGCCAATATTATGAATGTGCTAGTACACCAAAGAAATAGGCTCAATATATTGGAAGTCAACTATAACATGCTATGGAATTTATCCCTTAACCTCTGTAAATACTTTCTCTCACATGCATTCAATGACAAAGACCTAGCCCACTCTGCTCAAGTTGAATTGAAGGAAACATAAATAGTTCAATAGCTAAAGGAACTAATAGAAATTGAGCAATAACACTATCCTCTCGAAAATGTTGGTCAATGTGAAGCTAATAGTTTACATGTTTTTAATTAATATGTTATGTTTTTTAGAGTCAAAATATTATGTGGTGTTTTTGTCAAGGTGGGTACTCGCAGAAGAATCTAGAATGTTCTTTTTGTAACATTTAGTAACATTTGTTATGTAGTATTAGAGAGTAGTTTGTCTTTTTGCTCTAAATTTTTGAAAGGATACATATCTATACAATTGTCAACATTAGTTATAACTTTTAAATAATACACATTTTCATTTTTTGGTTCAAAAAACAGAAGCATGAAAATTAGACATAAATTAAAATATTATACTTGTTAGATGTAGTGATAATGAGGCAGAGAAGGCTACCAACTAGGTGTTTGTACAAGGCACTATCCACATTTAAACTAATACAATAATCACTAAATATTAAACCAATTTTAGAATATGTAGAAACACTTATATATTAATTTGTTTTTATTTATTGATTTTATCTAAAACATAGTTAGATTGTGATATGGATGTTCTATCTTTCTTTATAATTCTTGCATTTAAATGAAAATAATACAATATTGCTAAATTAAAAATAACATAGCATATTTCATCTTTAATTTAAATTCATTAATCATAACATTATCTTTTTTTGTTAACAAAAATGAGTACTTCTTCTATTAAGTCCATGCCCGATCGTAGAAAATACCCAAGGGATTCTTACATTCATTTTCCATACAACTGTTTCTTCAAAGTAAGACTAAGATGTGGAACCAAAACTTATGTTATCAAAACAACTACTATAGATGAGCCACATAATTCATACAATAGACAAAAATTTAGCTTGCAAAACTGACCCAATAAAAGGATATATTTACAACAAGAATTCATGGACTAGGGAGAGAGAGAGGTCAAAATTTAGGGGCCTTTTGAGATCAATTAACAAGTTTCCCCGAGGCTTGTTGGAAGCACTATTTTTTGGATAAATCCCTCTTTCAGACAAGAGCGATCTCCCTAGTATCCCAACAGATAACTAGAAACAAACAACCATTTGAATACCTCTTTCCCTGAACTATTAACATTCAGATTATTATAACAGAAATGAGGAGGTTATGATCCTACCTTTCAACGATATGTTTGATGTAGACCTTGCCTTTCGCCCAAAATAATTCCTTCGATGTTGAGAATAACCTGCAATCACAAACATGCAAAGAATCAAAATCACGTGCAGTACATAATAATAAAAGACACCAGTTCAACTTAACGATCAAGGATATTAAGAATTGTCATTGTTTTAATGAATTTAAAAACAATACAATGAGAAAAAGAGATCCATATGTATTATCAAGAATTATAAATAGAAACCTTACAACCTGAGCCTTGATGTTGTACATATTTCTCCCGTATGCCTTCACAATCATGCTCCTTGGTTTGACAAGCCTTCCTCTCTAGAATGACCAACATAGGTTTATCTTTAATGAAATCTTATGTACAATGTGTAATATTTAATGTACACTCTACAATCTAGTATCTACCAAGTACTATATCTGAAGTACAAAATAAGTTGTAGGTTGTACCAACTACCAAGTACAATATCTGATGTAATAAGTACCCTAAGCCTGAAGCTTCATCTAAATTTATAGGAGAAATTGAGGAAGTTTAAGATCCATTGAGAGAGGGATGAGATTATCTAATGAAAGGATTAGGGTTCATTTATCCAAGGGGATAAGCTCCATGAGCGGAGGGATATAGCTCGAACTGGCGCGAGTCAAGAGGCTTTTAGTTGGAAGAATATTCACCCAACTAGGCTTCTACAAGTTACTTTTTCGTGTTTACTTTCTTTTACGGGGGTGCACAGGTTTTATGGGTGAACAGAGCGGAGATCGCTGTAGATAATAAAGGAAGTATCAACACATGCACATGAAATGACCACAAAAAGCGCACAAGCGACCTTTAAGAGCTTTCTTCCAGTTTACAATACTTGGTTCAGGAATGTTGGAACGAGGTTCCCTACGTTGCGTTTTTGATATAATTTTGTAATATTTGGTCTTGCGTAGGGCTTTTGGGGCGGGTCAAAGCCCCTAATGTTTTTTAATGGGTTAAAGGGTAAACCAAGGGTCCGCAAACCATGGTTTGTGGACCATAGGATAGTGAAGGCTACGATGATATAAATAGATATATAGTTGGGTCTAGTAAAAAAGAAGAAGTAAGATTGATGCTACGTACGAAATGTTGAGATCTGTCTTGGGTTGTTTTGGGTAAGGAATCCTGTTGGTTGTGTGCACGGAGATCCTCAGTCCTGCTGTGTGCGGACCCCGCTGGTTGTGTGTGCGGGCTGTGTCTTGGGTTGTAATTGGGTTTTTGGATACTAATGAATGCGAAATATATTTGAAGTATCTTGTGATACCTGGATTGATCGTGTTTATTACTGAAGTGCATTTGTGTTATTGATTTAAGCTGCAAATGTATCTGCGATCTATGAATTAGCTGCGATTATAATGTTCTATGATGGTAATTGCTGATGCACACGTGGATGCGAATGTATTGATCATATCTGTTAATGATAGTAGCTTTGTTATGGTTACACACTGATTATACTGTTAAAAGCCTGATAATAGACTCGTTCTGTGTGAACCTGATAATTCAATGAAGATCTGCCTTAATTACCTACTCTCTCCCAGGGTGTGGAAACTTGGTTCCAGACCCTCCCATACTACTTCGGGTAAGACCTTGGCCTATGAAAGTAGGTCATTACCAAAAGGGCCTGTAGTATAGGGGTTTGTTGGCAAACCTTAACCTCCGAACCTGGCTCAGGACCCCTCAAGCCAAAAAATCGTTCTGTTGCCAAGACCGAGAGAATTTTGAGAGAGAGATCGGGTAATGCCACGAGGCCATTGGAGACCCGAGAAATTGGAGCTCAAAGACTGGTTTGAAAGACAGATTCAAGAATTTTATATAAAGGAGAATCGCAACATGAAACTAACAACTAAGAAGTGGAAGAACAAAATACATTTTCACTGAACTATATGAAATTTTCTTTGTAACTTTTGCACACGAGCTCCAGGAGTGGTTAGAAAGGCTCGTAGACTTCCAGACGTGTTGGAAGGACGATCAGATTACGTAGTGGACTCTAGAATTGATTTAACAGTTAGATAAGACTGACAACATGATCACTCGTACAGTAGACCATTGGGTGGATAGCGTGCTAGGAGGGTTTGTAACAGAATTCAAAGTTGATCAGTTCATATCCTATTCTGAGGCGGAGCGGAGGTTCTTCAAAGGATTCCGGGGTAAGTTATTGTGAACATTGCCATTACTAATTAAAATATTATTGTGCGAAAAGGGCATTCTGTGCAGCCACACTGAATGAATGACCTCTGATAAGAGCGAGAGTACAACACGAAGTGGTAAGTATTACCGAACCAACAGAGAAGGGGATAGGTCCATCTACAACCCATTAAGAGAGTTAGCTATGCACGTAGGAAGTAGTCCTCAACTTACATTGCCTTCAAGTCAGCATAAAGGCACGAACTCCCCCACACCTCCGCCACCACCAAAAGAAGATATGTCCGCACACATGAAGCTACCCACTTTCAAGGGTGTAGGAGACGAAGATATGGACCGATTTTAGTTCGTAGCAGAATCAGTATGGACCGCACAGAATGTGGCTAGTGATGTTGTAAAGAGGGCGCAACTATCCCTTGCCTTTGAAGGAAGGGCCCTGGATTGGTACATGGGGTGCATAGGCTAGCATGCGGACCGTCTATTCAAGAGATTAAGAATGCCCTGAAACAATAGTTCCGAAAGCCTAAATCCTACTCTAACCTGGTGGTTGACTTAAAATACTTTAGATAAGGACCAACTGAGTTAGTATGGGAGGCTGATCAACAGCTGAAGAAGGTTATCAGGGATGGGGAATTTTAGTATGATGAAAAACAGCACAAGGAATGGTTCATTGCCATGCTACTACCTCACCTGTGCTGACCTATGGGTCCGAAAGCGACTGAGATGCAAGATAAAGCCTTGGAGATTGCTATGAATCTAGAAGCTGTGCCAAGAGACGATGCCTAGTTTGGGGTACATCAGATCTAGGGACAGCTGGAGGCAATGCACCTCGAAATCCAGAATCTGTGGAAAGAATGAGCTGTAGAAATTATATAACATATGCATGTATATATCCAGATTCTCCTAATCTAACAATATTTATCTTCTTGCTAAATATATAATCCTTCCACTGTTAATCTTTTGTGGAAATTAAAATCAATTGCAAACACATGAAGCAATAAAAACAATCACACATAACACAGTTGTTTAACGGGAAATATTGAAGCTAAAAACCCCAACTATCATACATTATGTATCATGGAGATCATGTAACAATCTCATACAAATCTTAGTACATCAAGCTCTAAGTACAATCAATCGTCACACACTAACATGAAGAAATCTGCAAATCCATGCACTAATTTCTTGCCACATGATAGCCTACCTCCACTGCGCAATCCCTGCTAAAGAGTAGCTCTAAATGAATTCAAATTACCCTTGCCATGACTGCGCAATCCTCATTGGAAACTCCAATGTGTGTGTGATGAAATCAACTAATCACTATAGTCACAACAGATAGTCCATCTCACCCTTTCACCCACCTCTCCACTGGGTCTCCACTGGAACTGACATGCATTGTAGTTAACTGCTGTATTTGTTCAGTTGATTAATGAGTTATTATTTGTGAATTAATTAACTAATTAATTCACGCCACTCTCACTAGTGTATCATTCAGTTAGACTAGATACAACTAGCTCAATTGAGTTTAACTCCAATAACTGAGTTAAATTGAATAACAACTCCATGAACTACTCTTCCAACTCTGTCATAACTTTTCCACTTCAGATCTAACTGATTTCTCTATGCATGAACCACTAGTAAACCCTAGGAATTGCGTAATTCTTTCATCCCACTGATTTTCCAAATCTGTATACTGAAATAAAGTGCTCCAAGAGAATAAGTTGATATTTAGAGTCTGATTATTATTAAGGGCTAATAATAAACGACACATCTATTTTTAGATCGATGATCTATAAATAGACTTCGCCCAATCTTCTAAAAATAGAATTTCATCTATTTTTCCAACTTGACCAACCATCCACAAATAGAATCCTGCAACTTCTGAAATATGATCACCATGTCTAAAAATAGACTTACACCTAAAAATAGCCTGCGGGCCCACTTAGTGAAGGTGACTGATTTTCACTAAGCTTCATCATCTTGTTGAATCTCAACACGAGGAAAAGAGGCTAGCCCAAATGTATGGTACATAAGATGCAGGGTGTCCAGCCCATTGCATCCTAAAGAGGTTGCGGGACCAAGCGGTCCGACGTTATGGTGCGCTGACTGCCGCATAGCTGGACTACATGATACCAACCAATACTCCCGTCTTTGTGCTTATGTTCTAGAATTGAAGCAACAATGGTTCCGCTTCTGCTCATCTATGGGACATGACGAACATAACTGTTGGACATATGACTTAATGATAGATTGAGGAAACATATACAGGGTACAGGCTGACCCTTCTTCACCATTATCTCCCTCAGGCAGAAGAGGCTCCCTAGCCAGAGGCAAGGGAGGGGTAAGGGGTGGAGGCGCAAGTCGGGGAAGAGGGAAATTGATCTGTTACAACTGTGGAGAAATAGGGCACTTCGTAAGGGACTGTCCTAACCCTACACGACAGTCTTGCTAATATTGTAGACAATTGGATCATGTGATCGAAGATTGCCTAGTAATGATAACAAAAATGCAGGAAAAACAACATACACCAACGCAGAATGTGCAGAGGGTTAAGGCGGAACCACACGATGAGGGACCAAGTATTAATGTCATAACATACAATGACATGACCATTGGAGGAGCTAAGGAGAAAGCTGCGGCTGAACCCCTTATCTAGAAAGCTGCTATCAAACAAGAAAGCTTGGACCTACAGAAGGAGAAATAAACCTTCATCGAAGCTCGCAAAGATTTTACCGAGGATGAGGCATCTACTTCCAAGGCTCCAGCAAACCTAAGAGTGGACGATGAAGTTAAAACATTCCTACAGGAATGTATGAAGCTGCTACGCAACCAAAGGGTAGTCGAAAATCTTCAAGAACTAATAGATAGTTGCATGGAAATAACTGACCCTCACACAGATGTTAAATATGTTCACAAACTTTACAAGCATAAGAAACGTACTGGGCTGGAAATGCGACTAACAGCGCAACTCAACGACTATGAAATGAATCAGGTCATCTTGGATATGGGATCTTATGCGAACGTCCTGCCCAAGAAGACATGATAGAGGATGGGAGAACCTAAGCTGGAATGGTCTACTATACAGCTGCGCATGGCTAACCAACAGAAGATCATACCGTTGGGAAGACTGTCAAAGATTATGGTAGATATTGCAGGGGTTAAGGTATGCACGAATTTTGAAGTAATTCAGATTGTGGAGGATGCAGACCCTTATCTTGCACTTCTGGGATTGGATTGGGTGATAGACATGGGAGGCATTATCAACTTGAATAAGAGAAGCATGGTTTTTGAGAATTAGGGTACGAGAGTGATAGTCCCTCTAGACCCCGCGGAAGGAGAGCGGTATACCGAACCTGTGCGCAAAGAAGACGACGTAGATCATATTTATAAAATCATTGCCTGGGACGAGGATTGGGTTAATCCTACAGCTAATGGTGTGCTTTTTTGGGAGAAAGACAGTGAATGCCTCTCTGAATCCGACGGGGAGATCGAAAATTGGTAGAATCGGTTACATGATGTATCTACACTACAGTGTCTGAGGATCACAAAGAGATTCCGATGTATCTCCTCAAAGGTAAGAGAGTTGCCTTATTTTGATGGGCCTGGTTGTAGTAAGAATTTTTCTGAAAACATTTGAAGCAGAAGTCCCAAGGGAGCGAAGAATGTGGGCGCTTAACCTAGCCATGCACTCAACCCTTGTGTGATGGCGGGAAACTCATAAGGGGACATTCCAGGATTGGGAGGAATGCTGTGAAATATGATCCTACAGTTCGAACCCCCAGTTCACCTATGCATGGAGACTTTCCTTGGCCAAGGAGATTCGCGCAAGCACGTGACCGCATGGATGGAGGTATGGTGTGAAAGGTCTGTGAATGCATGGGTCCACTTGTTTATTCATGCCTTGGGGCCAATCCCCACTGGATGGTATCTGGATGCAAAACTACATCAGCGTACCCGCCACTGGGAGACCATGAAGGACGATTTTGTGGGGACATTCGAGTTCATAGGCGGAACTGAGGCACTAGACGAAGCCCTATAGGATATAGATACCCTGGTATTTGATGAATCATGGTTGCATGTGGAGTAAGAGGCACCATCTTGGGACATGTAGATGTAGGATATTATTAAATTCTGCAATCTATCAATGGAGGAATGTGATGAAGACCCGTGGAATATCACTATCTCGGAATCAGAGGGAGAACGCGCAGTCGTTGGACCCCCGCTGCGGACTGTCGATGTGACCAAGCCTCTTAAGCTAAAAGAAATCAACTTTGGAACATAAGAACAACCTAAACTAGCTAAAATTGGAGACTAATGGGATGCTGATACTGTTGGAAAAATCACCGAGCTTATCACGGAGCACCAGGACCTGTTTCCTACGAAATTCTCAAAACTCAAGGGGATTACAGGGGACCTAGGGGTCATGCGCATCACTTTAAAACCAAATGCGCACCTTGTTAAGCAGCGACCTTACCGATTGAACCCCAAGTATAAGCAGAAATTCAAGGAAGAAATTGAAAAAATGATAGCTGCAGTTATCATCGATTTGGTAGAATAGTCAGATTGGGTAAGCCCTATGGTGGTCCAAGAGAAAAAGGCTAAAGGAGAAAATTTGTGTTGACCTGCACAAATTTAATGATTCCTGTGTTCATGATCCCTTCCCCATGCCATTCTTTGACGAAATTCTCGATAGTGTGGGAGGGAAGGAAGCGTACTCATTCACTGACGGGTTCTCGGGCTACCATCAGATTAGGATCGCACCTGAAGATCACAACAAAAATACGTTCGCCATTGAATGGGGATCCTTACAATACACTGTCATGCCATTTGGGCTCAAGAATTCCCCTGCCATATTTTCGCGGGTGGTGGTCGCAGTATTCAAGGAATTCATCCACAAGTTCTTGGAGGTATATTTTGATGATTTGTCAGTATTTGGTTTGGTAAAGAATCACGTCACAAACCTGCGCATGATGTTGGACGGCTGTAGAAAGCACTAGATTTCCATGAATATTAAGAAGTGCATCTTTTGCATACCCTTCGGGATCTTGTTCGGCCACATAGTCTATCGGCAAGGAATAATGGTGGACCCCGCCAAGGTAGCGGTTATTATCAACCTGGTAGTCCCTACAATTGAGAAATAGCTACACTCTATCCTCAGGCACATGGGATACTACAAGAAGTTCATTCAAGGGTACGCACTGATCATGACGGCCATGGAGCAGTTGCTAAATAAGGACGTTTCATTTTTTTGGGAGGTGGATTGTTAGAAGAGTTTTGAGCTACTCAAGGAAAAGATGGTCTTTGCACATATCCTCCTATTTCCTAATTGGGTGAAGGTTTTCCATGTCCATGTCGATGCTTCAGGGATCACCTTGGGAGCTGTCCTTATGCAGCCTGGGGAAGGGGAAATTGATCACCCGGTTGCATTTGCTAGTAGAAAACTCTCTAGTGCAGAGCGTAACTACTCCACTACTGAGCACGAGGGGCTAGGCATGGTATATGCCCTACAGAAATACCGACATTATCTGTTGGGGGGGAACTTCAAGATGTTCACAGAGCACTCAACTTTGAAGTACCTAGTGAATAAGCCTGTGTTGTGGGGGGGGGGTACAAGCGTGCTTCTTGCTATTTCAAGAATATGACTTTGAGATCATCGTGAAGCCAGGGAAACTAAATGTTGGGCCGGACCACTTATCCTGAATCGAGCGTGGTGAGGAACCGACCAACCTAGAAGAAGGGTTTCCCAATGCACAATTATTTGCTATTAAGGTGGTTGATGCGCACTTCGCCGACATCATTCACTTCTTAACTATGGGGATGGTGCCTATAGAATATTCAGTACAACAGAAAAAAGTGCTGGTAACCCGCGCAATGGAATTTACCATCATAGCGGGCCACTTTTATAAGCTGGGAGTTGGTGAGGTAATACGTAGATAAGTTCTGGAGCATGAAAGGTAGGCCATCCCGGTAGAAGCCCATGGCGGCGTAGCAGGAGGTCACTACACAGGGAAAGTGACGACGCAGAAGATCTTGAGAGCTGGGCTATGGTGGCCCACACTGCATAGTGACTCTCATGACTATTGCAAAGCTTGCGACACATGCCAAAGGACAGGAAGACCATCGTGCAGGGACAAAATGCCCTTCCAGCCGCAGATGGCCCTGCAAGCGTTTGAAAAATGGGCCATAGACTTCGTTGGGCCCATCAACCCGCCAGGGAAGAAGAAAAGTGCCTGCTACATTGTCACTGCAACTAATTATGTAACCAGATGGGCTGAAGTGCAAGCTGTAAAGGATTGTACTGCAGACACCACTGCACACTTTATTTTCAAACATATCCTAACCAGGTTTGGCTATCCGAAGGTCTTGATGAGCGATAGAGGTACACATTTTGTTAATGAGATAATACAGGCTTTGACTAAAGAATTTCAGATCCAAAAGTACCCCGTATCTCCCATAGGCGAATGGAACTGTGGAAGCTTTTAATAAAATTCGGGAACAGGCGCTGACTAAGATATGCAATGCCGAGTGAAGTGATTGGGACATAAGTATCCTGTCAGTCCTTTGGGCCTATCGAACCACCTACAAGAAATTGACCGGGAAAACACTGTTTCAAATGGTTTATGGAAAGGAGGCTATTATTCCCATGGAATATATTATTCCTAGCCTACGCATCGCATCCTTTACCAACATGGCAGATCCTGATATCATGGAGGAGCGTTTAACGCATCTCGTTGCCTTGGAGGAAGATCGATTCATTGTTAACTTTCATCAGCAAGTTCAGAAGGCCCAGGAAAAAGCATGACATGATCGACATATTTGGCAAAATATCTTTTTAGAGGGAGAATTGGTCCTGCTATATAATAGCCAGTTTGCGAAGCACCCGGGGAAATAACGTCAGCACTGGCTAGGTCCTATATGGTAAAGGAAATCACTGACGGCGGAGCTGTCCGGTTAGCCACACTGCCCAGTGACATTGTACCAGGGTATGTTAATGGCAGCCGACTCAAACCATACCGGATCAAATGACTGTATGGACGGCGTAGCTCTATTGGGTGGCATACATGCAGACAGGTGGGAAAATGCAAGCAAGCCCGTTAAACGCGAAGGGGTCAATCGCAGGTTTGGAAGCCTGGGGAGGTGCACTGGGAGCGCAGGGGTCGAGGGCAAGTTTGGAAGCCTGAGGAGGTGCATTGGGGGTGCATGGGTAATACACAGTTGCGAAAACTAGCCGTTGGAACAGTAAAATAGGTAAAAAGCAAATGTTACCATTGAAAGGAGCGGGCAGTTGGAAATTAATGAGGCGATTTCCGAAGATTTTTTACCGTTTTCTTGATGATAAGTTTCAGATAAGCCTCACCCAACCATTGGTCACTATCCAAAGCTATAAAATCAGGTGGGTATATCAGAAGTGGGTTCCATGCAATATGGAAATCATGTGCTTTAAAAATTTCAATAACTATTGCGCTCTGTTAATGTCAGGGTGGGCTACTCCTTCTAATAGTAGCAATCCTGAATTTGTCTTCCGAGCGAGAATGACTACAACCAATCTAGCTGAATCATCACAGACTGTGGCCTCCACTGATGAAGTATTGGAGGTGACCCCTGAAGTTGAAGAGGTTGTGTCCACACCAACTAGGGGGAAGGAGGTTGAGAAAAATAAGGGTAAAGGGAAAGGCCAGGAGAAAGGGCATGGGAGGACTACGAAATGGGCTGGAGGGAAGCTACGCACCTCCCCTCGGAATGTGAAATCCCCCGAACGGTGCCCCATGCACGTTCACCTAACCCAACGAAGAGACCTCTGTCTGCTCAGGAAGAGGCCTGGATCGTTGAACCAATCACTTGGCTGCCGCCCTATGTTTAGCCTCGTTGGCCCTTGATGTGAATTTCTAAGAACATTGAAGGAATGTGCGCTTACCTGCAAATGCCATTGATTCCGAGTGAAGTCCCTATAATTGGAGAAGCACATGGCAAGCTCGCCTCAATTAAGTTTGACAACCACGACCTGGCCAAGCTGGAGGCCTTCTGAGAATTGGCACCTGAGCTCTAGCTTGAAAGAATACTGGAAGGCGATGTGCTACGAGTCGTCCCAATGTTGTGGGTGCGTGGGCTAGAAAAATCGGGTTTACTAAAATTGTCGCGAATGCCTCATTTTGGCCGATACAGTATAATTGACCGAATTGCGCAACAACTGCTAGCCCTTATACATGACGACAGCTTGTGGATCCGGGACTGCATTCCTATTGATGCCACCCTCATTCACCGTATCACTGGTCTCCCCATGGACGGGCCGAATCCCATGGAGCTCATCGGCAAGAAGTATGAGCAACATATTGCCGATAAGGTGCGAGACGACTACCATGTTGAGAAGAATACTAGGGGGTTCATGATCAACACCATTAGTGACCCCGGAGCGCGCATGGGTACCTTGTTGCTGGCATGTAAAATGATGCGCAAGTGCTAGGTTGCGACCTTCCCTGCTTTATGTAATTCAGTTGGCTGGCCGCTGTTAAAAAGGGGTCTGCTTCAACTCGTCCCAGTTCCTTTGCAACAAATTTTTGGAGAACGTGCGTGAGGCCCAGGATCATGGAAGGGAATTCTGCTAGTCCTGGCTACTACTCCTAATTGTGTTGGTTGCATGGGAAGCCCCTGAAGACTCATTCCTCCCTGAGCTCGAGCCAGACATGTGCGAGGGGGCGCGATACACGAATTTGTGGGATTCTAAGGATGAGCAGCGCATTGAGGATAACAAAGTCTTTTGGGTCCTATTTCAGAGTGAGATCGCAACAACAATCCACTCCCGACAACGCTTGTCATCGACGATCTATGACAAATACAAGAGAATCACAAAATTCTAGGTCACGATGCACAATGTGTAGATCCGGGGCCGTAAGGATCCGGTGTGGGTATCACTACCATACATGGTCGTCAACGAGGAAATTAAATGACTCATTGCCACTTAGCCAACACACTGGAGACTGGGCTTCAAATCAGGTACATATGACACTATAGGTACAAGCACTGCCCCGAAGACCACCCCGCCTGATACCCCCAAAAAGGAAAAAGGACATGGCAAGGACGCCGAGAAGGGTGCGGAGCCAGAATTGTAGTAGGACTCGCAGCAGGATGTGGACATAGAGGGTCTAGATGCGCAGAGCACTGATTCCCTGCGTGGTACGAAACAAACCGCTGACCCTCTCAAAGTCTAATGAAAGAAACGACGGGATATAAGGCTCGGTAAGGAGACTGAAGTTACTTTGACGGAGGAAGACGTAGAGAAGATCGAAGATGTAGTCACCCTCACTTTAGAAGATAGGTGGCTTGCGTTGGAAGAGTAATAGAAGGCTGCAGTCACTGCCCTCCAGTCTGAGCTCCAATATTTGCAGCTCAAAACCGATACCCTGTAGGCGAGCATGATTCAGACGAGGCCAAACCCAACAACCAGTAGTGAACTGATCGTCACAACTGAAAGCCGCCTCTTCCCCTTGCCAGGCGCAAAATTCATCTTGAGCCCGCCTGGCTTATGTGCGCAAGTCCAGGCCTGCACAAAAGTGCAATTGGATTTGGCCCGGCTTCCGCACGAACCATTGCATGTCCTCCACACATCCCTCTTCGAAGAGATCCAAAATAGAGACCATCGGGTGCATCAGCAGCTCAGTACAGCTGAGCAGACGATCATAAAACCGCTGAGGTGTCCCAGGCGCAAGCTGCATGCACCCTTGTAGCCACGCAACAGACCGAGTTGAAACGTCTAATCGGGAGGCTATGCGTAGATGTGAATGAAGATATCCCGGCCTTTGCTGTTAGAAAATTATATATATTACGGAGCAATGCGACAAATAAAATATGCAGAAAACACAAGCACACAAAACACATAAAACCATAGAGACACAGATATACGTGGTTCACCTAGTTTGGGCTACGTCCACCCCGAACAGCCAGTCCTTCCTTTCTATTATACAACAAAATGAAGAGACACAACCTACAACAGATCCGATGTAATATCCTCTGTTCTCTCTCACAGTTTCCCTATCTATTTTTCGCTCTGAGAATACACATACAATACATAGCCGCAATACAATACCCTCATACAAGCGAGGGGTTACCTTCTAGGGCAAAAAACCCTAAACTAAACATAACTTCTACCGTAAGATCATCCGCCTAATGAACGGCCCAGATTGACTAGAAATTACTATACTTTTACAAGGAAATTTTACATCTGTTTTTAGCTTCGGGGGCGCTGCTCCCGAAACCCCCTGCCGGGGGGGGGGGGGTGCAACCGCCCCCCCCGGGACCCCCCAGGCAGCGTAAAATTACGAGCGGCGTTGCCACCCCATTAAGTTACAGGGGTCCAATGCTGTGATACAAAATAAACAAGATAATCAGGCTCCACACCCAACATTTGCCACCCCCTAGGCCAAGATTGAAGGACTCGTTGCAGCCCTGAAGGCTTTTAGGACTGAGATTCAGAATGTCAAGACTGAGATGGAGCAGCAGATTGCTGTGCTGCAGGCCAAACTGCAACCAGAAACTCTGCCTGAGGTAAGAGCCCAACGAGCCACGCTGGTCACAGAGGCCACCAATGCCATTATAACTCAGATTTCTCAAGGTGTAGAATTGTTGGAGACCACTATGTAGCTGTGGTCTAAGGTGTAGTGCGATCCTCTCCTACGTGAATTTACTCAAGAACTGTGCCAGAAGGAAGAATAATTTGAGCAGCTGGAAGCGACTATGCCCACTATGATCCCCGCTCAACGTCTGACACGTCTACGAGCCAACCATGTGCTTAGAGATGACCTGGAAGAGATGCACCACAAGAAGAAGGTTCTGGGTGATCACCTCAAGCCATGGGTCGATGAGGCCCTCAAGCTATCTCAGGAAGTGGGTGTTGCTGTTAAATAGCTGAACCAGACCCTAGAAAGTGTCACTGCTGCTATTGAAGGTCCAACTTCGCAGAAGTTGGTGGATATTTCACAGAACGATACTGCGCAGAGAAAATGAGTGTTGCCCCCTCTGGTCGATGCGATCAAGTAGCTTCAGGCGAAGATGAAAACTCCACGGCCGTTGTGACTCGGGATGAGTCACAAGATTGTGTTGGGGGCCTATTGGAACAGGGTTCCCTAAGCTACGTTTTTGATATAATTTTGTAATAGTTGGTCTTGCGTAGGGGTTTTGGGGTGGGTCAAAGCCCCCAATGTTTTGTAATGGGTTAAAGGGTAAACCTAGGGTCCACAAACCACGGTTTGCGGACCGTAGGATAGCGAAGGCTACGATGATATAAATAGATATATATTTGGGTCTAGTAAAAAAGAAGAAGTAAGATTGATGCTACGTACAAACTGTTGAGATCTGTCTTATACAAAGCAATCGAGTGTCATCCATAAATTTAATACAAGTGCCAGAGAATTCACATGGATAACATATCTCATTGCCATTAAGTTTGATGATTAACCGCCATGTTAAATCCATCAACACTTCAAGTGCCAAATCTGAATTGAGGTTACAACATTGTCTAACCTAAGTTCCCTCCGCATGAAAGTTCTAATGGAGAGGAGCCTCAAAATGACGTGCCAACATTCCAATCACCACCTTATACTTTATGAAGTGCCAAGTGGTTAATGCATGTGCCATATTAGTGAAGTTAATATCTGGGAGGGGGAGAGTATAGTAAGTGTCTTTAATGTTCTTTTCATATGTTTCAATTAGATCAAATGGAGTTTTTCTAAAACGATGTAGGAAGGCCAATTTTGGAGAGATATGAGTCGTGGAATGTTTTTCCAGTCCTGCAAATTGTTGATGTTAGCTTGGCCTCATATTAGAAGGAAAGTGAGGTTCACTTGCTCATCCGCTTCCTTATTTAAAGATCTTAGGACATGTAGGAAAGTCTTGTGTTGAAATTGATAAAGGGCCCCAATAATTCTATGAATTAGGAATTTTAGCTGTTTTTCTTTAGGAAATGATCTTTTATATAGATGTTGGATAGTGAGAAGAGAATCGCCCAAATTTACAATGATCTCCATTTCCTTTGCCAAGCATATTCCGAGCAAGGATCCATACATTTCAACCCGGTTATTGGTCCTCTTACATAGCCCCGAGGAGTACTTAGTCACTTTCTTTCCCTCAAGATTATGGATAATCCCTCCCCCTCCTGCCACCCCTATAACATTATCATTTTTAATAATAAGTATGCCAAATAATGATAATTTACAAAATCCATTATCATTTTTAATAATGTGTATGAAAGCTACATGAAGAACAATAATTTTAACATAACCATCACAAAGTTTTACATATATAATAGAATTAGAATAACATTTAACAAGTCCTAATAAATTGGAAATTGTTGATTTTAATATCATGCTTTCTTAAATTTATATAATAATTTCTTTAATTTGTATACAAGTTTTTTATTTCTTCTCAATGTAAGTAGGTGGTTATTTGATATAAGTTTATTTAGTTAACTATATAAATAACAATAATATTTGACATAACTATCATTAAGTTTTACATACATGTTAGCATTAGAATAATATTTAACAAATGCTAATGAATTGGAAAAGTTGTTGATTTTAGTACTATGCTAAACCACTTCGCCTAAGCTTATTTAATATATATATTTTTAATTTGTATACGAGATTTTTAATTCCCTTCTCAATGAAATCAAGTGGTTATTTGATATAAATTTATTTAGTTACTGTGGGTATATATACTCTTAATGTTTATGTAATGAATTTGCAATCAAAGTTAAATCCTCATTACATGAGAAAATAACAAGACATGGAAATTCTGCCAATAATAGGGAATAGTCTTAGTGCTATAAAAAATGAACTTAAATTCAATCCTTCTAAATCCATATCAAAGTTAAATACTATTATTGTTAAGAGCACTCCCTTGTTATAAAACTATTAAACAATAAAGTTGAAATGAGACGTGATTAAACATATAAAAAACAGGGAGACTAACCCTAAAACTAAAGTACATGCATAATAATAGATCTTGGGAAACTTAGAATAATCTCAAGTTAGAAAGGCTTCTTGTTCCATATTAGATGTTAGAAAGCATAAGATCAATGGGAGTAATCATCACAAAACTAGACTAGTCTATGAGTTAGTATGCCCATGCACATAATCACCAAGGGAATTGGGAAAGGAGAAAACAATCCCAATACCGCACATAATTCTGCTATATTATAAACACAGTAGTTAACAATAACATCTTTTATTAACACATAAAGATAGATTATAATGCCACTAGAATGCAATGAGTATATTTATAGTTTTAATTTATGGCTCTTGGATTTCCAATTTCCTAACTCTTTAAGTACCCTAGATGACTCTTCAACTTGTAGTTCTTCATTTATTACAAATTTTGTCTTATTCACACATTGAATATTCGAGCCATAGTGCCACATTTGATGTGGCCATGTTTTATTTTTCTCAAGAGGATGAGCCCGATGTTTTTGATGGCTTGATCCAGGTGGATATTGGTGGCCACCCGCCTATTCCATTTGGACCCCCACCACTCTTTCTTTCAGTTTCCTTAATTTTAGTACAATTTTCTATTTTTGGCAGTTTTTAGTGTCTTAAACTTCTGGAGCCGTTTTGAGGCCCTAAAAATTTATTTATTTATTTATTTTAAACAGGAAAACTCACATCCTATAATAAATGTTTACAATTTAAAGTTATATTCCTCAAATATATATTTATAATGAGGTATCATTTTTTTCCCGAGAAAAAATTGAATTTTTCATTAAAATAACAAAAATTTACATCTCACATGCCGTAGCATTCCATATGAGAGAAACACCCTACATGAATGCAGGGAAAAAGTGGGTAGAAACTCGCAATTACAAATTTCCAGAAACACTGGACTTGTCTTTGTTGGCTTTTTTCTTTTGTACTTTTTGCCAACCATCCAATGAAGGATCAAAATGTATGATTGCCAACTCCATACTGGAGGGGAGTTGGGAATATTTTTCGGATTCAGAGCTCTCAGATACATGTGCATGCTTTGTGCCACTCAAAACTCAGTCACCGATCTATTCGTCTTGTAGGGAATCCTTGTCAATAGGCGAGGACAGAGTCTCCTCGCTTTTCTGTTTTTCTGCCATCATGCCCCCATTCTTATATTCTGAATATTTATGGCCTTATTGCTTATTTCCTGTATTTTCTTGCCTCTTTTTTCCTTTTGTATCTTCTTCCTCTTCATATGAAAAAGATAGGTCCGAGAAATTCCAACCTTTTTTCTTTTGTGTCTTCTTCGTTGTTTTTTTCTTGGCTAAGGTGCACGTGCTCTGTAAGTGCCCGATTTGGTGACAAACCCTGCACTTAAATGCTGTGTTCTCGAAATATAATGGTTGGGACCATTGGATATCTTTGTGGATTAGATTTATGCAGTCTGGAAGACCCATGCTAAGGTCCATTTCCACCCAAATGCGTGCAAATGTGAAAATCCCTTTGTTCATTCTCTCTCTGTCCATCTTTATAAATCTTCATATGGTGTTGCCAATGTTTTCTAGAACCTAATCATGCCAGAAAGGGAGTAGCAGGTTTTGTAAACGCACCCAGACAGACATCTTTGAGACCATCATTGTGGTAGCGTCAAAGCCCTGGAACCATGGAGTGACAAAAAGAGGCCAGCCCTGCCCCAAAACTATGGTCCATCCATGGCACAATAATAGTCCTCTAGATTGTCAAATTGAACCATAAAGAAACCTTAAGCGTAGAGGAAAATATCACAACTCTGGGTCCAATTTTGATATACCTATTCGTGGAGCTCCTCTAGTTTTGGCCAGAAACCATTAAATCGATAGATAACTGCTCTAGTTTTCAATGCATCAAAAATCCCTAGTACCTCTGGTATTTCAATTGCCAGGTCTAGGATGTTTTCTATTTTTTCAACTATGTATGTTCCTGGTAATGTTTGATCTGGAATTTGTTTTTTTCGCTGTATGGGTGCTTTCCCTCTCAAGATGTCCTGGAAGTAAGGTTTTCCTTTTCTTGTTGTCACTGGTTTACTGTCTAAATTTTTTCCTGTAGCACCCCCTCTGAGTATAAGATTCAGATAAATGGTGGTGTTTTTTTGAACCTGTTATTCATTTAGTTTTTTTCCTCCCTGTAATGTTCTTCCTCAGAATATCAGATTCTATTGTTGTGCTGGGATACCCATGATAGTTTGTATTTTAGTTTCCAGCATTAAAACATACTCAGTGTCCCGTACCCATAGTACCTTGGTTTTCCCTTCAATGGTTTTTATAAATATTTGACACTGTGACTGTTGTGTGTCGAAGTCATTCCTAGTGCCTTTGTTTGGAATTTTTGTGCCCATCCCTCGAAGGAGAGGAGCTCTAGTATGGGGCAGGTCTTATTCTGTGGGCAAGGGTCCAGCACCCTGGGAAGGCCAAGATAATGGAAAAAACCAATGCTTCTTGGAAAAAACAGAGTGGTGCTCTATCGCGCCCCTCTGCCACATCAAATCATTTAGGCAAGGGGACCTCCTGCCTGCCACGAAACCCCACACCATAAGCCCATTCACCTGGAAGAAAAGTAGTGAAATGGAGAGTGAAACAGAGTTTGGGCTTACCATAAATTTTGGCATAGGTTCCAGGTCTGGTGTGCCCAACCTGTCTGCGCCAAGACAGGGGAGAGCATTTCGAGTGCAAGGATGCACATCAATATAGAAAGGCCTTCATATTCCATCGACCTGCCGTTGCCATCCATACGGACCTAGCCGAAAAATCTTTGGGCTAGAGAGATCCCACAGGCCCCTTTCGCCAAAACCATCGGGTGTCTGTGCCTCTTTAAAGAGCCATCAAACCTATGCTACTAACTCTTCAACTACCACTAGTATGTCTTCCTCTTGTGCCCGCAAGTGATGGGAAACAAGTAATTTTGAGCAGAGCCGAGGACCAAAGTTCGGCCCTTCCCATTTCTTGTCGGCGGCATCTTGAAACCCTAGGGTAGAACCTCTAAATCTGATGCGATCCATCTCTCCTATATAACGAGGTATCATATGCATCAAACATAGATCATATGCCAAATTTACGACCTCGGGAAGTTGATGTACCAATTTACCCCAACGGGGCCCACAGACTTATGCCACTTCATCTCCTAGGGTTAAGTTTTTGGATGTTTATGATTTTCCATTGTTTATCAATAATAAATATGCCTTCAAGCCTCATTGGAACACAATTCAGTAGGCATGTATCTGCCACATATCTTCTCATAGATAAGCTACGATCACCCGGATTAGTTTATTTCCAGTCTCCAAGTAACAATTTTCAGTACTTTGTTATTAATGAATCAAATTTTTGTTTTCATTTTATCTCTATGTTTCTATTTACATTTTTATTTCATTCCATTCCTACATATACCCATATCAGTTGTATCAGAGTGGTCTTCTCTTTCTCTGTTTTTATGTGCATGTCCCCAACGAGGTCGGGGTATAAGGATTTGAGACTTGAATTGGTTGAACCCTTGTAAGACCGTCCCCGCCGACACAAAGGACTGACCATGGGGGAAGAAAAGAAAGACGAGGGAGCAGGAGATCTTATCAAATTGCTACTCGAAGAAGCCCTCAAGTGGAAAAGGAACGAGATTATAGACAACTTTTCCTAGATCCTTTGGAGGATGCTAATAGGTGACACATCTTCATCCAATAGTCACTTCAGAGGTGCCACCACCTTCAAGGTAGAAGTTAACTTTGACGTCCCTATATTTTAAGGTCAAATAGACGCAGGTGTCATAGGTAAATGGTTAAATTTGTTGGAAGGATATTTTTCGGTTCATGATTTTTCTAATAGGGAAAATATTTGTTTTGTGCTCAAATCCGCCCCCACGTCAAGGAATGGTGGGAAACCTACTGTGAGCAGAAGGAAGAGAAGGAACCCTCAATTTTTTTAGTATCACCCAATTGGAATTCCTTTCGATATGCCATAAAGGTACAATACTACCCTGTCAGGATCTATGAAGATAAGTACATAAAATGGACCACATTGCAGCAGGGAAGGGACCAAGATGTACCGAAGTTCATGAATATTTTTCATACCCTTCGCACGAAGTTAGGTTTCAAGTATTTTGAGCGGCATTTGGTACTCAAGTACTAAGGTTGTCTACAAAAATACATCTAGGACAAGATGGAGTTCTTGGAAATATCCTTGCTCGACACCACATACCTATACAGTGTCAAGGTCAAGCAGAAATTGAAATAGAAGAAGCTAGACATTGGATCTATGAATTCGAAGTAAGGGAAAGGCACCCCAAAAAAATAAAATAAAGGACAAATCCAAGGTGGGGTGACCCAAGACAACCCATAAAATCCACAAGCAAAGAATAACACCATTAAGACGAATAAGGACACACAAAAGTGGTGTGAGTTTCACAAGAGCCTTGCCCACAACGCAAGTGAGTGTCTTACCAAGCAGTCACTAGTGGCCGAGCTAAAGGCTTTCAATTCAGATGCATGTTTTGACTTTGAATAAGATCCCAACAAGGGTAATGTAAAATGGAAGTAGATTATTGATGGAGATCCCAATGGCATATTTGTCACCACCAAGGTCTAGAGGATTGATCACGAAGACACATACGAAGTGCAACATCTCTTCCACTCACAGATGTGAGTGAAGGGGTCACTGTTGCAGTTCATTATTGACAATGGGAGCCAAAAGAACCTCATCTCAACAGAAGTCATTAAGTGGTTGGGCCTATCGCCACATCACACCTGCAACCATACACCATCGGGTGGCTCCACTAAGGGTAAGATATTTGTGTCAATCAGTAGTGTCGCCTTCCCTACAAAATCAAAGCCTTTACATATGAGATTTTGTGTGATGTTGCTCCACTTCGAGTTTCTGATGTATTATTAGGCCAATCATACTTGTGGAAGCATCTTTTTGTGTATGAGTCTAAGCCTCACAATATTATTATTACTTTGGGCAATAATTTATACATGATATTGGAGGTAGCCCTGCCTACCACCATCTCTTTGATCTCTTCTAAGCAATGCAGTAAGATAATCTCATGATTGGGAAATTTGTTTTCTTTTTTATTCGTTCTAAAAGTAAGGGGAAGATCATGGACGCATCCATGGCCCCTGAGAAGGGTTCCTCTATGCAACAAAAGTAGGTGGATAAGGTCGTGGAAGAATACAGGAACATCTTCCCCTCACCCATAGGGGTACCCTTGCACTATTAGGTCAAACATTCGATCGATATGACTCTCAAAGCACCTCTTCCCAATGGGAAAATATACCATCGATACATTCTGGAAAATGAAGAGATCAAGAGACATATCCAAGAGTTATTGAAAAAGGGGACATCTGAACAAGTTCCTCATCTTGTGGTAACACGATTGTACTTGTAGAAAGGATAGGACTTGGAGGCTCTGCATTGATTATCGGGCACTAAACAAAATCACTGTTTGGAACATGTATCAAATCCCATGGATTGATGACCTTCTGGACCAGTTCAAGGGGGCCAAGTATTTCAACATGATAGATTTGAAGTTTGGTTATCACTAGGTTCTAATGGAACCCACAAATGTATGGAATACCACCTTCAAATCTAAGGAAAGCCTTTTTGAATGGTTTTTCATGCCTTTCGGGTTGAAAAATTTGCCTGCTACTTTTGAGGCCGATGGATGACATCTTATGGTCCTTCACTAACTCTTTTATGGTTTTTTATCTGGACAAAATCCTCAACATCAACAAGAGTTGGGAAGAGCACTTGCAACACATTTGGTAGGTCCTTCAAACCCTGCATCAATAAAAAATATGCACCGACTTGGATAAATTCACCTTTGGCATGAGTCAGGTCAAATATCTAGATTACATCATAGATGAGAAATGTGTGCATGTGAATTCAACTAAGACCCAAGTGATTCAGGATTGGCCAACCCTGACCACTCTAACAGATCTTCATGGCTTTTTGGGTGTTACAAATTTTATTGGAGGCTCATGTTGGGATTCTCCGATATCACTTGGATTTTGATTCGGATTACCAAGGGCGGAGCGAAAGAAAAGTTTTCCTATTCCAAGTCCCAACAGAAGGCATTCATTGAGCTGAATCATGGCCTCTACTATGCACTTGTACTCACATTTCCATACATACAACAACCATTTGAAATTGAGATAGACACCTCCGATTATGCTATTGGTGCAGTTCTCATCCAACAAGAGCATATAGTGGCCTATCATAGTGAGACAATTTCAGATACAATTCATAAGTACCCCACCTATGATAAAAATATGTATTCTATCATGCAAGCTTGCCGACAATGGAAACATTACATTCTAGGGAAGGAGAAGATCATCCACATAGATCACTGACCTCTTCAGTTTATACAAACACAAGGGAAGTTGCAGAATGATTGCCATAAGAAGTTGTCTACATATCTGCAACAGTTCCACTTGAACATTAAATAAAAAAAGGGAAGCTGCAATCATGTTGCAGATTTCCTCAGTCGGCCCCCAGTTTCAACACTGACTGTTATTCTCAACTCTTGTGGCCACGAGACCTCTGGATGGTCGCAACTATAAAAAAATGATCCAGATCTCGCCACCACATACCAGTTGCTAGTGGATGGAAAGCAAGTTCCAGATTTTCACCTCTAGGACACATTATTATGTTACTTAGGACACCTTTGTGTTCCTTTAAGAAAGCGTACCAAGCTAATTTAGGAGGTGAACTACAATTGGGTCACAATACACTTTGGTGTGGAGAAAATTGTGGCCATGCTACAAAATTATTTTTATTGGCCAAAACTCAAACATGATGTTGGAAAATATATAAGATCATGCACTGCCTGTGCCATTTTGAAACCAACCATCAAGAAGAAAAGAATGTACACTCCTTTTCCTACTTCCATATAGCCTTGGGAATCCATCTCCATTGACTATCTTTGTGTCCTCCCTTCTATGAAGCATGGCATTAACGGTGTATTTTTTGTCATGGAGATATTTTATAAGATGGCTATATTGGCAGCTTGCAAGAATAGTATCACTGTAGAAGACACTGGCAAACTCTTCTTTGGACGAGTGTGGGTACATTTTGGGATCCCATAGACCATTATAGCAGGTTCCTGAGCACATTCTTGTCAAACCTCTAAACATTATTGGGCACCAAGCTTACCAAGTCAACTACATTCCATCCCCAGACTAATGATTAGATAAAGGTCATCAATAGGATGATAGTGCACATACTCCACATGTACAACTCCAAGCATCCACAAACCCAGGATGAGAGCTTTCCTTGTGCGCAACATAGTTATAATAGAGCTTTCCATAGCTCCACTGGCCACAATCCATTTTAAGTGGGTTTGGGATTTCAACCATTGTATCTAATTAATGTTGTCGTGCCTCATGCGACTACACATGTAGAATTTGCACATGTACAGTATAAGGATGATAAAGAAACCATGTTTATTAAATGTATCCAACACATCCGATAATAGGTTCACGACATCTTGGATAAGTCCAATATCAAGTACAAGCAACGACATGATCAACATTAGGCACCACATAAGTTTCAGGTGGGTGACAAAGTTTGGTTGCATTTGCAAAAAGAATGCCTTGTCGAAGCCCATCAGAAGCTCCGAACACTCCGATATGGGCCTTACACCATCACCAATGCTGTGGGAGACAATGATTTCGAGCTCAAAAATCCCCTATTCCTTGGCATGCAACCAATTTTCAATGTGGACCGCCTTCGACCATACTTTCCACCATTGATGGACACCTCAGACATTGCCGAACAACTAATACTAATAAAGATCAACCCATACTGCATGGAACATGCCACAACTGATTAGATCATGGACACACAAATCAATACCACTTTCCAATAAAATATCCAACTGTATTGGGTTGTCAAAGTTGGCCAACTCTTACACCAAGGCAAGTGACTCACCAGGGACCAAGTTCAGAATAAGTTTCCCCTTCTCATGGAGTCACTCAACGCAATGGGGGCCACTGTTTCCTAAGGAGGGAGGACTGATCTAGGTGGATATTGGTGGCCACCCACCTATTCCACTTGGCCCCCCACCATTTTTTCTTTCAGTTTCCTTAATTGTAGCACAATTTACTATTTTTTGCAGTTTTTCGGGTCCTGAACTTCCGAAGTTGTTTTGAGGTCCTAAAAGACGTTTTTTTTGGAAAACAGGAAAACCCATAATGTAAATATATGATTTGGAGTTGAAATTTTTAGTCATTGGATAAATTTTTCTAACGAGGTATCATACGCGTCAAACATAGATCGTATGCCAAAGTTACAAACCTGTGAAGTTGATGTACTAATTTATCCCAATGGGGCCCACAAAATTTTGTCACTTCATCTCCTAGGATTAGGTTTTTGGATATTTGTGGTTTTCCATTGTTTCTCAATAATAAATAGGCCTCCAAGCATGGTTGTAACACAATTCAGTAGGCATGTAGCAGCTAGATCTCTTCTTAGAGATAAGCTACCATTGCCCGAAATAGTTTATTTCCATTCTGCATGTAACACTTTTCAGTACTTTGTTATTAATGATTAAAGTTATGTTTTCACTGTAGCTATGTGTTTTTGTTTATATCTGTATTTCATTTCGTTTCTACATAAACCCACATCATTGCTTGTATAGCTATGTCTAAGCACAAATGGACCAATGTGAGGAGAATTTTTCAACATTCCTTGTAGTGTGTGTGTATTATGATTTGAGGATGACATGTATGTTTAGATCATGAGCTTGTAGTGGTGTGATTTCATGACATATTTAGTTTATATTACAGGAAAATGGTGATTTTAGGATATGTTATGGGATGTGCATGGTTTAATACATGAGAATGGTGATTTCAAGGATATCTTATGGGATTTGTGATGAAAAATATGCTTGTGATATCATTATATGGGTGTGAGATTTTTTAGATTGGATAAACTCATAGGAGTACTGATGAGAGATGTCATAATGATGATGACTTGGCACCACGTCATGAGATTTGAATACTGTAGGAAACATAGGTTTGGAAGCTCATGGAAACTTGATTTCACTTGATATGAATTACATGTACTTATATGATTATACAAATGAATTTAATTGGGTTTACCTGAGGTGGTTGGGAGGATTGAATGTTATCCTCCTCACACAGATTCAATTCTTGCAAGCAACATGTTTAGCTCATATTGAGTATATTGTTGTAATGGCTTCGAGCCTTGTTGTTGAATGCCCTTAATCCCTTAAGAATATCATACCCTTTCCTATGGGCTAGAGGGTGGGATTATTTGTTACATAAAAACAAATATTTATACAAATGATAAAATAATGTGTGTCTACTCACATACATGAGAGATTTGGTTAACTAGTCACCAGTTCCTGAAGTACATGTTGGCATTATGGCTAGTTTCTTGGCCTTGATGACAACCTGGATAATTATCTTATCACACTCTTGGTGATTGGAAATAAAGTTTTAGGAGGATGCATAGGTGTGTGACAAACTGCAAAGGTGTGTGGCAGAGGAGTTGCAGGAGGTTAAAAAAGCTCTAGAGATGTCTGGTGAAGTGTTGCTATTGTATGGAAAAATTATAGGTAGAGGGTATAAATTTTTCTCAAGTTTCACTATGTTTGTTGGGAACCTAATGAGCACAATGTGAAATTCCGCATTTCCATTGGGATCAGATGTTTTCCATTGGGAAGCTAGGTTATCCTTGTGACGATGCATGTAGGTGAAGACATTGAAAAACCATGGGAAAAACCATGGTGGGATCCTCAAATTGTCCTCAATTTTGACATCTTTTTCCTTTATTTTCATCCATCCTATACTTGTTTTGATATGTTTACATGTCATAAGGTCATGTGGGTCATATTCAAGCATACCAAAAGGTATCAAATCCCATAATCTAGATTTTCTTTGTGAAAATAACTGAAATACCACTGTGGCTATCGAATTGTGAAATTTTCTGCATCTCAATCCATGGTTAGACATGACGCATAGACTTTAATGGTGAATAAAAGACACAATAATATTCCAAATGTCAAAGAAATGGACACCCACCTATTGTGCCTACTTAGAAGGTCATCAGGGGTGAGAATCTGTTCGGTCAAACTACATGTCAACAATTCTTTCTTTACATGCAAATGTTTCATGGAATTGATTTAGACATCAAGCGACGTGGAAAAGATGGCATCACACGAGCAAGTATCTATATTTGAATAAGCTGATGTGTAGATAAAGATGATTTCCATGATTTTCTACAACAAAGCAAATCACATGATATCAATTTCTTAAATCGAATTCAAACACCGTGTGGTAATTCTAGAACTTGCCTTTCGACATAGATTTCTTTAGTTGTTAAATCAGAAACAACATAAAAATTGCCTTGATTTGTAAGTTGAGGGAGCAAAGAATAAATTTTTTTTGAAGCACTTTAAATTTGTAAACTTTGTTTTGGAAATACAAGTACTTTGTTCCAGACTCCAACGCGATTGTGTTGTTGATTGATTTGATTTGAGTTCGTTCTTCCTTGCGGTCAACTAGAGGGCCCGTGGAGAATCGTAAGATAGAGTAGTTGTTTTTATTTTGATTCATTTAATTTGAAATTAGTTTCATGCTTTGTCATTAGTTATTACTATTGATTCCATTATTCACTTACTATTGATTCCATTGTCATAGGTCGAGCGCTCTATAAAATCAAAACACCAAAAAATGATTTATAAGTTCTTTAGTTAGATTTCTAGCTTAGTCTCAAATTTAAACAAGTTTAATGATCAAGATTGGTTTCACACACCAGTAATATGCTAGGGCTTGTAATTGAATTCGTTCCTTTAATTTTAAGTTTCAAAATGGTTTTGAATTTGATTCTAAGTAGTTTTTAATTCAATGCAATAGAATAAATTCAATTTCTACTCATAGAATAGTTTCAATTATGTTCATAGATTAGTTTTCAATTTAGTTCAATAGATTTCATTTCAATAGAATAGTTTTCATTTCAAGTTAAGAACATAAATTTCCATTCTATCATTTCCAATTCTTGCTTTTAGAGTAGTTTTCTGTTAAAATTCATTTTGATTTGACAAGCCTTATGGAAAGAACATGTGTGTCTCTTTAATGAAAATTGAACTTGAATTAGTCCAGATTTCCATGCATCCAATTTTGGTAAATTAGAATTTAATTTCATAATAAAAAACATAACTCCTGGAATATATAGTGCACATACACTTCGCAAGTACATGAACCTTGGTTTCAAAATTTAATGACGTAATTTAACTATCAATTATATTAACCGACAACCATTGAATTGCATAAGGAATTTGTGCACGTGAGGATGATTCAATGTTCAATTGATATGGTAAACAAATCCATCAACAAAATCCATGGATTTACCTGTGGTAATTGTAAGGAGAAGAAACTAAAAATTTTCAAGGATATTTTTCAATATTGGTGTGCATTTTGTGAGATCTATTGACTCTAGAACCAACATTCCACACAAATATTTTTATTTTTGTTTTGTCTTGTTCTGGAATAGGAGTAAGGGAGTGTGAATGATCGATTGCATTTTATCAACTAGATTTGTGTTTATACTCTATCTTTGAGTTGCTATATTGAGATCTAAAATGTTAAAGTGATTTGTTTATAATGAAAACTATTGCATGCCCCAAATCTACCTATATATTGAGCGATCTCAAGGAAATTTTCAGAGTCCTGATTGATATGTTTTGATTTGTTCATAGTTCTGGATCGATTACATGTTTGTAAACATTTTTGTGTCAATGTTAAAGGTTACCTAGACTTATGCAGACCATATATTAGCTTCTCATATCTACCTAGTGCGATTGTAGGATAAGAATCATCTTAATTGAAAGAGTCATATGTATTATTTTCCAGAGAAGGATCTGATCTAGATGTTGATGACTATGTGACTTAATTTCATATCCATTCCAACACTGAAAATATTGTTTAGATCAACTCACAGGATTATGGTTGAATATGTCTTGAGATATTAATTTGGTTTGTGCACCCAACGATTAAATTGTACACATAGTTAATAGATCTTAGCCATGCTGACATATTGTGTCATACACTTCATATAGTTTCCATGTATAAGTTTAAGACTAATGTACTTAATTGAGGTATGGAAGAAATTGTATTTTTGTTGCAGGGGTAAGTGAATGTGTAGGGTAGAGATCAACATATTGCTCAACAAGGGTAGTTGATTTTCTATGAAAAAGTTTACAAAGGTTTATGATAGAGTCTTGTGCACCTTATATTGTTGCGAAGAAACTATCTTGAGGGTTTTTGTAGGGATTAAAAAAAATGGTTAATTGATCTTCATGTTTAATATATACATTGATGTTGTTGTTTTATGTCTATGATCTTGTATGGTGATTTGTTGATATTGTGTTGAGAAGCGCTTGCATTGAAAAAGGTATGGAAATGGTTGCATGCTAGTGTTGTAGGAGCCATCAATGGATACATGTTATCGTTAAGAGATTGTTGTATTCAAAGAACAACGCATAGTTCAGTTCCATAGTTTGGGAAACAAGTTAATATGACATAATTTATGGTCGCTTGATTCTTTGTTGGATGCCTATGATTAAATTTTGCTTGTCATTAATGATTTCATATTATGCAGAGGTAGATATCCATGTTTGGTTGATATTAAGGTGCTGGTAATCAATTTCTATCATCTTATTTTATCCCATAACAACTTGATGATTTGATGAGACTAGTTTATTCGTTGTGGTTAAGAAAGTCTTGATAAAGATGTCGTGAAGTTTGCATATTATTGTGATACAGGGGTTTGAGAGTCATTAATGACACAATATTGAAGCAAGGAAATGAATGCACAATATTACAGGACTTACAATGTTTTGGTCATGTTTGTACCTAAGCTTGATATGACAATATCTATGGTTTCTTGACTCTTTGTTGTATCTAGATTCCTATGATTAGCTTCTAGTTGTCATCAATGTGTTCACAATATGCAAAGATATGTATAATGGTGTTATGAGAAGAATCATGATTGTTAGACACATGTGTATTATATGGAGTGATGAGAAGAATCATGATTGTTAGACGCATGTGTATTATATGGAGTGATGAGTTGTGTGAAAGTTTACATGATCGATATTTGTTATCATTGAGTATCTCTTGTTGCTGAGAGAGGTTTTTCATGTTCAATTGAGCAATTTTGATGATTGATAAGAGATTTATTATAGAGAGGTTTTGGTATCATGTTATTTAGATTGAGCATAATGTTGTATTCATATCCAGTTTGAAAATTGGATGAAATGTGGCGTACATGGTTTAATTTGTGTTGCAAGTGGATCCAATGTGAAATATTCTGAAACAAGGTCCACAAAGGGTCTAAGGGTTGGATCATTTAGTGAGGGAGTGGTAGATTCCTTCTAGTGGTGGCCAGAGAACTTGATCAAGGAGTAGTGGCTTCCTTCCAGTGGTAGTTGGAGAAACGATAAGAGGTGGTAGCCTCCGGTAGGTAGAAGCTTTCGCATTGGTAAGAGTTTGTGCCAGTGAAAGATGTAAAAGAAAGTTTTCTTTATAATGATAAGAAGAATACAAATACAACAACAACAGTGGCTTTTCCCAATTGGGTTTTCTACCTAATATCCAGTGTCCCTATGTGTTGATGTGTTGCATGATTATGCTTCACATGCCTTTATAATTCAATGTTTCTCATGGTTTATTGCTTAAGCTTAGATCTAGTGCATAATGTGTTGTTAATTAAATTATGTTCCAATTAACATAAAAGTATAAATTGAGTAAAATTTGATCCAACATGAAATAAAAATTCACCCCACTTCTCATTATTTAAAAAAATTAAAATTAGAGCCAAGTTCTCTCTAGTGAATTTTAACCGCCCGAGAGTAGATCGTGAACCATGGCCAAGAACAAGAAGAATATGTCTAAAAATAAGAAGAGCAACAAACAATTCAGAAAAAATTCAGATTCATAAGATTCAACCTTCTTTTTGTTGATAAAAAATTGTGAAGATAGTCACTAAGAATTCCCATTTATTGCACTTTGTTTTAGTTGTAGATGTGATGGCTATCTTACATCTGCTTGCCCATTTTCTTGCACTTTTAGTGATGGTGGTGCTCTTGAGATTGATGGTTAGAAGATGATAACCAATCGATTGAGATTGATCTTTTAGATTCAAAAAATTATAAAGGTGAAGAGTAATGCAAGATGGTGGCCCTAGAAGTGGGGATTAAAAGGCTCACAGTTGAGAATAAAGATCAATGAAAGTTATTGATTTTTTTTTAATGAAAAGGAGTGTGCCTACAAAGAAGAAATAATTAGTTTAAAAACTCAACTAGAAGAATCAAGGACATACTGATCAAATAGGTTAGAGAAAGAGTTAGCTATTATGAAAAATTGGGATCTAAAGCGAAATATCCAAGAGAAGAACTAGAAAGGATCAGATCTAGTGCTCAAGCAATTACAAGGAAATTATAAAATAATGGAGAAGCTAGTAGCAACGTGAAAAAGGAGAACCATCAACAAGATAAAAAACCAAAAGAAGAGCCAAGAAAAGTGCATTCACCAAGAAAATCCATTGTACCCATGATAAGAGATGTCAAGTGTTTCAACTGTCAAAAACTTGGACATGTTGTAAAATATTGTAGAAACAAAGAGATACAAGTCTTCTCAGTAAAATAAGTAGAAAAGTGAAAAGTGCCCTCAAGCAAGCATGCAAGGAATATTTCCCTCATCACGAAGATCATCAGTAGTGAGGTATAATCATTTTTTTTTATGGCTACTGTTTCTAATGCAATGTTTTTGGCCATAGGTCTATTGACTACAACACTCATGCAAAGAATAAAAGATGGATCAATAGGATATACAAGCCTATTACTTTGTTTCTTGGTCACATAAGGTGCTAATTGTGTGATAACATTGGCTAAAATGCCAAAGATTGCAAGTTGCCCATGTGTTATAGGAAATCCAGTCAAAGGGAGGAAATCATGCAAGGTCAACCACACAAGAAGAGAGAAGGTTTTGTGCATGTCAAAGATCAACCTATCAAAGTTTGGAGGAGAAAAAAGCAGGAAGAGACCCCCACCAAAAACTGAGGCTTGCATGGTCTCAAGGGGAGCATATGACCACATCATGAGTTGCATGCATATTGGAGGTGCGACCATATCAAAAGATTGTATGAAGACAAATATATGTGTTAGGAAGAAGATGTATGAGCTAAGGGGGAGCTACATGAGGTTTGAAGTATTTTTTTATTTTGTTTCAAATTTGATCCTAATTTTAGTTCGTCATTAGTTGGATCAACCACATATATTTTCTGATAGATTTGGAGAATTTGTATGTTGATAATTTTTAGGACATGGAAACCATGTATTTAACCTTATGTGCATGATCAAGGAGATGATTTAGTACAAATGTGTTGTGACTCCACATTTTTGTTTAAAGACAATTTATATTGCAGATTTTTAATGATTGATATATGTAGCGAGAGTTGGTGACTAGATTGTGGGAGAATGTTTTTGTGTCATGGTTTATATAAGTTTGGTTTGGTAAAAATCATTCATTTTGTTGTTGATTATATGCTACAATGATTTATGCTATTATTGGTGAATCTGCTCAGATTTTTGTATCAACTCTTCATAGGGAGAGTTGTCAAGGAGTGAAGGAAGATCACACCTTCAGGGGGAGAAATTTTTCTTCTAGTGGAATAGAATTTTTTTGCCATTATGTTTGTTGTGAAGGAGATATTTGTTGTGTACCCAGCTCCAAAAATATAAGAAAAGAGATATCAACGCCTTAGAAATAAGCCACTTCGAGGGGGCAACCTCCAATACATTACATAAATGAACAATTCTTGGATGATACAATTTACAAAACCTCCTTTCTATATAGAGGAGTCCATGGGGCCATAATGTAATCCTAGTGGGCCACAATGTAATCCTAGCCGACCTAACAATAATAATTTAAGGGCACAATAATAACAAAGTGGGGGTTACAAGGGTACAATAATAACAATAAGGGGTTTACACTAACAATAATAAGGGGCTATACTAGTGATATAGGGACCTAACATGCCCCTTTCCTTCAAAAAAAGTGTTGTCCTCAACACTTGAGTAGCTCCGGGTGCTTCTGTATAAAATTCTCATCCTCCCATGTAGAATCTTCAGTGGGTAAGTTCTTCCACTTGATGAGATACTCTGAAATTGATCGATTCCGTAGTTGTCGAATTCTTTTTTCCATGACTGCTTCAGGTTCCAATATGATTTTCCCTTCCCCATCAAGTTCTGGCAATACTGTTTGAACTGGAAGATTTTCACCTATAACCTTCTTTAAGCATGAAACATGGAAAACTGGATGTACTCGCGAAGAAGCAGGAAGTTCCAATTTGTATGCCATAGTACCAATATTTTGCAACACCTTGTAAGGACCATAGTACTTTGGTGATAATTTATTATCCTTCTTAGCTTGCTTGAGGGACATTTGTTTGTATGGTTGTAGCCGTAAAAATACCCAATTTCCTACATCAAAACTTCTCTCGCTGCGATGTTGATCTGCCTGTTGTTTCATTCGATTTTGTGCCAAATTCAGGTTATCCTTTAAGAGTTGGAGAACTTCTTGCTGATGCTCGATGTGATCTTAAAGTGCCATAAATGGGGTCATTTTTGCTGCAGTATGGAAGGAAGTGTTATACCACCATTCAACGAGAGGTAACCACTTGACCCATTGTGTTTGTTTATTAGATACAAAACAACGAAGATATCCTTCCAAACATTTATTTACTATCTCAGTTTGACCATCAGATTGAAGATGATAAGATGAGCTATGAGCTAATTGAGTACCCAAACAAGAAAATAACTCCGTACAAAAATTTCCAGTAAAAATGGGATCTCTGTCGCTCACAATAACCCTTGGGCTTCCATGTAGCTTTTGAATTCTGTCCATAAATGTAGTAGCAACTGTACTTGCTTTAAATGGATGAGATAATGCACACAAGTGTGCATACTTGGTAAGTCTATCAACTACCACCATGATGACACTCTTTCCTTCGGACTTAGGTAAACCTGTGATAAAATCCATTGAAATCTCCTCCCAATGTTGACTTGAAATGGATAAAGGTTGTAGAAGTCCCGGGGTCTTAATTGTTTCCACTTTATTCTGCTGGCAAACCAAACATTCCGCCACAAACTTTTGAATATCAGATTTAAGGCCATCCCAAAAAAATTCTTTCTTCACCCTGTGGTAAGTTTTTAAAAATCCTGAGTGTCCTCCTAAAGTAGAAGTGTGCAATTCCAGAAGAATATTTTGTTTTAGTTGGGAATTCTTACAAAGATATAAGCGATCTTTGTACCATAAGGAATCATTTTTCCAACTAAATGTATCATATGTACTAGGATCTTGTTGCAACTTTTGAATGAGTGTCCATACATCTTTGTCCTTCTTCCATTCATCTCTTGCTTCGGTTATCCAATCTGGTTGGATAATAGAAATGGCACAAAGCAATGCTTCCACATCTTCATTCTTTCTTGAGAGTGCATCTGCAACAACATTAAGCTTTCCTTTTTTGTAGATTATTTAAAAGTCATAACCCAACATCTTTGTGACCCATTTTTGCTGCTCTTCTCAAGATAGTCTTTGTTCCAAAAAGTGTTTAAGACTATCATGATCAGTTTTTACCTTGAAGTGTCTTCCCATTAGGTAAGTTCACCATTTCTTTAGTGCATGCAATATTGCTAACGTTTCCTTCTCATAAATAGCTTTCTGTAAATACTTTCCTTTGATTGGACGACTTTCAAAAGAAATGGGTCTTCCTTCCTGCATTAAAACTACACCGATTCCATTTCCTGAGGCATCACATTCCACAATAAAGGTTTTTGTGAAGTCTGGCGTAGCTAAGACCGGTGCTAGGCACATTGCCTCTTTAAGATGTTCAAAGGCCTTAGTTGCTTCAGGAGTCCATGAAAATGCATCTTTCTTCAATAATGTTGTTAGAGGCGCTACTATTCTCCCATAATTCTTAAAAAACTTGTGATAATACCCCGTTAACCCGAGAAATCCTCGCAACTGCTTTAAGGTTGTGGGGACTTTCCATTCCTTAATGGCTTTAATTTTGTTAGGGTCTACCTTAACACCCTCGTGAGATACAATATGACCCAGATATTCCACCTCTTGTACTCCAAAGGAACATTTGGATGTTTTTGCATATAATTGTTTCTCCCGCAATAGTTTGAGCACCCTGTCAACATGTTGAACATGATCCTTCCAAGACTTGCTGTAGATTAGTATATCATCAAAAAATACTAGCACAAATTTTCTAAGGAAGGGTTTGAAAATGGAATTCATCAACCCTTGAAATGTAGAAGGTGCATTGGTAAGGCCAAAAAGGCATGACCAAAAATTCATAATGACCCTCATGAGTTCGAAATGCTGTTTTTGGAATATCTTCAGTCTTCATTCTAATTTGATGATATCCTGAATGAAGATCCAACTTGGTAAAATAAATTGCTCCATGTAATTCATTCAATAATTCATCAATCACAGGAATGGGAAATTTGTCTTTAATGGTGAGCTTATTGAGCTCCCTATAATCCGGACACATTCGCCATGATCCATCCTTCTTGTGTACCAATACTACAGGAGCAGAGAAAGAACTTTGACTTGGTTGAATTATACCCGCCTCTAACATTTCTGCAATCATACGTTCAATTTCGCTCTTTTGGAAGTAAGGATATCTATAAGGCCCGATGTTTGGAGGAACACTTCCTGGAATCAAATGAATAGCATGATCATGATCACGAATAGGTGGGAGTCCTTTGGGAGTTTCAAACACTTTGGAATGATTGTCCAAGACTTGTTGGAGATCTGCAGAAATAGATGATTTTGATGTCGGAACTTCTAGTGAGCATAATTGTGCAATTACGCCTCTTTGTTCTTTCTTTAGAAGCTTTGTCATGACATTAGAGCTTATTATCCTTCCCGGCTTCCCTTCAATACCCCGTAATTCGACTTCCTTTCCTTCTGAAAAATTTTTCAAGAAAAGTTCTTGAAAATTAAAAGCTACCGTCCCCAAAGATTGTAACCATTGTACTCCTAGTACAACATCAGCACCTCCCATAGAAATGGAAAGCATTGGACTATTCAATACATATTCCCCCATGGTTAGCTTGATATTATGGCATTTTCCAGAGCAATTTATAGTTCCTCCATTTGCAACCATCAATTGACATTCTGGTGCTGGGTATAGGAAACAATTCAATTCCTTGGCTACCTTACAATGAATAAAATTATGGGTACTACCTGAATCAATCAACACTATTACCTTTTTTCTTCTTGATATGTCCTTCTATCTTGAGAGTTTGAGGAGTGGTAATTCCTGCCAATGCATTACACGATATGGTCAGACTCATTTCTTCCTCTTCTAGGGTTGGTTCCTGGTGTATATCCTCTTCTTGTTCATTTTCTTCTTCCTCTTCACAATCTATGTAAAATAATTTCTTCTCAGCACACTTATGACCCTTAGTGTATTTGCTATCACAACTGTAGCAAAGCCCTTTTGCTCTTTTTTCTTCCAATTGTTGTGGTGTCAACCTTGTAGGTTGTGGAAATCTAGATGTAGCAACACTTCCTTCTTTATAGAATTGAGTGGTAGGCTTCCTTGTCGCCATTATTTTACATTCAACTTTTCTTGCCAACCTGAATGCCTTCTCCAATGAATCTGGTTCCAAAACGCGAACTTCATGTTGGATATTATCTTTTAAAGTGCCTATGAAGAGATCAATCCCGTGTTCCTCTGGAATATCAGTTACCCTTATATTCAATTTTTGGAATTCCTCAATGTGCTGCCCCACTTAACCCTTTTGTTTGAGATTTATCAATTGGCTAAGAAAGGTGTTGCTCTTTGTATCCTCATAATGTGCTATCATTTCTTCCGTAAAAATAGACCAAGTGACAATTTTTTTATGGGAGCAAAGCCATCGATACCATACAAATGTATTTTGTTCTAAATGTAAAGTTGCAATGCGTACCTTTTGTGTGTTTTGCACATTATGGAGATCAAAATATTGCTCCCTTTGTAGTATCCATGTTACAGGATCCTTTCCATCAAACTTCGTCATATCCATTTTTGGAATATGGTGGTTCTTCCCGCCAACATTAGAGTTTATGAAATCACGATTAACATTGATTTTGTTCTCATCATGAGGTTCTTCTACTATCTTTTCACCATTAGGAAACATTTCTTGTATCAACTTTGTCAAACCTTCGATGTCTATTTTTAGATCATTCTTCATGTTTTCCATCTTAGCTTCCATGCCATCCATCTTAGCTTCCACGCCTTTCTTCAAACCATCCATCTTCTCTTCCATGCCTTTCTTCAAAACTTCCATTTCATTTTTTGTTGCTCTTTGCGAGAGTGAAATTTGTTGCACTTGCTCTTGTAATTTGATAGATCATGTTGCAATTCTTCATCTTCATGAGTCATAGTAGACCCTTCTGAAGGCTTAATGGGTGTTGAATTATTTTTACGGGGCATATTTTAGAACCCAATACCGATATCTATTCTACAATATGCCCTTGGAATCAATTCAAATTGATTCTTCAAACAAGACTTATGCAATTCGGAAAAAAATACACACCTTTTTCTTGCTTTTGAGGAGCTCGATATTGAAATTGGATTATATTTGTGATTGCAGCACTTCAATATTTGATTTTTGGTACCAATGTATCCCTATAAATTATATTTCCAATGCCACAGGTCGGACATGATTTGGATTCTCCAAGACAAAGTTGTGTCCAATCTCCCACAATGACCTAATTATGGACTGGTTCGGTAGAGCGAACTTGTATGACTTGCAACGTGTCACTGTTTTGTCCTTTGTCTCTGAAATTGATAGCCAAGAAACTACAGTCTGCGTACTTGTGACCAATTTTTACGGCACTCCAATCCAATTCCCAGAGAGAGAGTTATTGAAATTTTCCCACGATCACCTCTTTGAGATGAAATTCAGGAGCCTGAAAAAGCACTAACTTCCACAGATCATATCTCCACAAATATTGCGAACCAAAATCTGAATTTTTTTGAAGAATTTCCTCAGGATTTCAGCTTCGCACCATATGAATTTCAGATTCTGAACCTTCGTAGAAAAAAAGTTATAGCACAAATTCCACGATGACCTGTTTAGGAGCTTGAAAAAAGACCTAACTTCCACAGATTATATCTCCGAAAATATTGCGAAAAAAGCTCTGAAATTTTTAGACAGTATTCCTCAGGATGTCAGCTTCGCACCCTAAAAATTTCAGCTTTTGAAACTTCGTAGAAAAAAATTTATAGCAAAAATTCCACGATGACCTGTTTGGAGCAGCAAAACCCTAGAATCCAAAGCTCTGATACCAAATGTTGTGTAACCAGCTCCAAAAATAGAAGAAAAGAGATATCAACGCCTTAGAAATAAGCCACTTCGAGGGGGAAACCTCTAATAAATTACATAAATGAACAATTCTTGGATGATACAATTTACAAAACCTCCTTTCTATATATAGGAGTCCATGGGGCCATAATGTAATCCTAGTGGGCCACAATGTAATTCTAGCCGACCTAACAATAATAATTTAAGGGCACAATAATAACAAAATGGGGGTTACAAGGGTACAATAATAACAATAAGGGGGTTACACTAACAACAATAAGGGACTATACTAGTAATATAGGGACCTAACAATATTCATCCACTTAAGGGCCCATATTCACTTGTTCTATATTATTGAGTAAGGATTTGTTGTTATTGTCACATGATTGTTATCACTGAAAATAACTCCTCATTAGCTCAGAGGTGATCACTGTGAATTTGGTCAAAGTTCAACCATTTTATAGAGCCTCCTTATGACTATAAAACACCCTTTGTTCTTAGAAACACATGATATAACACAAGTCTCTTACTCTGTAGATTATGTTACCCTGGACTGTAACGCACTGCCTGTTTCAGCTAGCTCGGGTTACCAAAGATTGCCTAGTCATGAGTGTGCATATTGTTACACATGCATTATATATATCTAGATGTATGATGCATGCGATTGTTGGAATATTTTGCATTTATTTTTCCAAGTTGTGATCAACTTATGAGTCAGATCGAGTTGGAGAATTGCTTATGGTTGTGTGTAATGTTCCAAAATTTTATGGAACATTAAAAACTTTTGTTTTTGCTTTAGGAGGAGAATAAATGGGTAGGAAAACCCATTGATAATAAAAATCTGAATAAGGAACCCTTATAATGTGAAAAGGGGTCAATAAAGGACTGGATTTCACACCCCATGTGTGAAAAGAGACAATTTGCAGGTGGATAGTTCTAGAAGAAGCCAAGTGGCTGCGCAGATAGAGAAGATAAGATTCCCTTGGTGGGCCAGCGCAGTTTGCATGAGGAGGAGATAATTCTAGAGAGGAAAACCTAAGGTGTGGGGCCCATGGAAAAGCACATTTCACTTGTTTAAAATAAGAACAAAGCAACCATTCTCATTCATGCTTTTGATTATCATTTTGATTGTCTTCTCAGACAAGAGCATTCTCTAGCTGTTTAGCTGAGATGCAGTGCTGCTAGCACTGGGTGTTCCTGGGCAGGAATCCCATCTCTTCCATTGAGTAGCTCTTGGAAGAGCTTGTTATTCATTGTCCCCACATTCTGGCTTGAGTCCAAAGCATTCCATTCAGCTCCAGCGTAGTCTCCATTGGTGGTTGAGTTGTGTTGCTGGGTGTTGCAGGGGAGGGTTTCTCAACACCACTTCCGACATTATATTTCAGAGGAGGGAGTCTCCATTCCTTTGGGAGATTAGTGAGGGAGTTTCTGATCTTCATTCCATCATCTTTGGCATTAGGCCAATCACTTCCATCAACAAAAGAGCATCCCTCTTCCTTGACTGTGCAGTTCATAGAGAGAATTTGCATTGAGGGTTGCAACATTTCAGTGGGTGGTGAGATCTTCAATGATAGGATCAGCCTTTCATCTAGAAGATTGAATAAAGGAGTTGTTTAAGCAAAATGGCATCACATTCAGCAAGCTCCTTTCATTTCCAGTTTCTATTGAGTTGCATCAGCTGCCCAACAACTTCGGCATTTTGGTAAAAAATTCCATTTTGTCTATTTTTCATTCAATCCTTTTAGAGGATTGTTATATTGTATTTTCAGGGGTAGAAGCCTTGCTCCCCCATCTTTATTTGAGCTTAAATTGTTGTATCATCATTTTATTATTGTTTTTAGGGGTTGAGATCACAATCCCCCTCATTTCTTGAGCTATATTGCAATATCATCATATTTCATATTTGTATGCAGCAGTGTCTCCATAAGATTGCGCAGTCATAGCTAGGGCAGTTTATGCAGCAGTGTATTTCATGCTTTCATGTAATTGTTATTTGAGGTTGATCATTCCTTCTCTTGAGTGCTCTTTCCCTCAAGATATTGTACACTTATTTGCTACCACGAGCTAATATAATTGCTATGAGTTCTTCTATCATTTTATGAGATTGTAGTAAGTTGCTCTTCATATATTTGTTACATATTGCTGTAGCTCAATCCCTTGAGAAAGATCTTCCCGAGGAAGAAATATTTGCATAGCTATAGGCAGAGTCTGAAAAGGGCCAGATAGCCTCTGGTTCTCATCCTCTCTTTAGAGGTGAAATAACTGGTAAAACCCCTCTCAGTCCATCTCTGACATAGCCTTGTTCATATTTCCGACAAAAGAGTTATTCAGCGGTGAAAAAGCCGATGATTTCCATTTCGGAACATTATAGTGGTATCAAAGCATCTTTCTTGGCTCAGCCTTTGGCCTTCAAAGCCCAAGAAAGAGAACAGAAGATGAAGAGGATGGGATTGATCTCATCCATTTTTGAAAAGAAGAATAACCTCCCCAAGGAGGAAGAGCAAACAGAAAAGGAATACCCCTGCACTTCCTATTCTCATCTAGAAGGAAATAAGGAGTTGAGCAGGAGAGAGACTCCATCTCTTGGAAGAAAGGAGAAGAAAATATTCAAAAATCTTCTTCCCAAATATATGCAAGGCACACATGAAGATCTCAGAAATGTTAGGAGGGAGATTGATGGAGAATCTCAAAGAGGGTTCGAAACTGAAGGAAGCCCTATATTTGCACATGGTGAGGGTAAGCATGCAGCCACACACCATGATGAACAACGTAGTCAAAGGCCCAACATTCCTATGAGAGAGATGGAAGAAGGAGGAAAGGTGAATAAGGAGGAAACCCTTAGTGATTTCTTGAAGGAGTATGAGTCTCAAACTCATGGATTCAGAAATCAACCCACTTTTTCTGAGTTTTGCAAGATAAAGGTGAAGGGGAAGAAGCAGCAAGATAGATTTCATCTATCTACTTTTGGAGGTTCACCTTCATATTCAGCCAAAGATTGGGTGGAGGAGCCAAAAACCTTCCAACAACAACACCACATTTCAGAAGAAGAAATCAGTAAGGTTCGAGCACTGCATTTTAGAGGTAAGGCTCATGCATGGTGGAAACTTGAGTCCATTTCTTTTGAGAATGTTAAAGCCTCATCTTATGTGAATTTCACTAAGTCATTAGTGAAAGGATTTGATCAAAACATTCTTGGAACTCATGAGATGGAGTTAAACCAAGGGGCTCAAACAAAACCCTTGCATAGAAACATAGTACCACCTCAAGAAACCATTGGAGGAGCTGAAAACTTGCATCAAGCCTTGTTGGAGGCTAAAATTTCATCCCACACCTTTGAGCAACAAACCAGAGAGCTCTCTATTTCAAAGATGGATCAGATTATTGGAATGTTGCCCAAATTCATTGCAGAGACAAAGGGAAACAACGCTGCCAAATCTAGAGATCATCTAGTACCTCATGCATAGGAAGGAGATTTTGCTCCAAATAAAGGGATTCTTGTGTCTTTGCAAGAAGGTCCCCAGGATCTCATGCATGGAGATCAAGGAAAATTTCATGATTCACATGTGCCATGGAAGATGAGGTGTAAAACCATGAAGATTCAGGAAGAAGATAGAGGAATGACCTAGTACCATGTGATGAGGAGGGCCCATCTCTATCCATTTTTGAGGTCATTACACCTAGGAAGGTGATTGAGCTGTGCAGGGGAAGCATGGAGAGGATTGTTCATCCATGTATACAATCATCTTCAAATGAGAATGTCTCATGGAGTGGAGACATCACACCAAGGAGGCCACTAGTTCATATGAGGAGGAGAGATTCTTCAAATAGTGAGGCATCAACTAGCAGTGTGGAGGCCTTGGGACAGCTTGTTGCAACGCTGGGGGTTTTGGGTAAAACCAAAGAAGAGAGTGGCATCCCCTCACTATCACTCTTACCCGCTCTCCTTTCAGTACTTGCGCTGTGGCAGGAGAAGCAAGGGAGGGGCAGCATCCTTCCCACTTGTACAGTTGGCATGGGAGCAGTATATGCACACCACTCTTTGGAAGAATGGGCACATTCACTTCTTTTCCATGGGAGGAAGAGGAGAGATTCATCTATGAGTTGCTCCCTTTGCATGAGCAGAAAACATGGTAAGGAAATTGTTCATTTATATGATTTACATGTTGATTCCTTAACCATGTATATGTAGGATGATGCTCCAAGGAGGAGCATTCTTTGTCAAAGGCTCTTTGGTCTACTTGGGGCCAAGAGCATAGTTGATGGTCATCCCCTTGATGGACTTGGGGGAGATTTGTATTTTGGAGGACATGCTCACCATGCATCATACATCACTCACTTTCTCCAAATACATGAGGAGAATGTAGCAGCAAACCGGTGGTTGAGGAACCACATCTTTTATCATTCTCTATTGTAGTTTATGCTCAAACTGCGTTGGTTGCATGGGAAGGATCAATGTCTCACTCACTTGATATATATGGAAGCCAGCATGACTTATAATTTGGATCTCTATGCTGCTATAGATCACACTATTGTTGGGAGCATGATTGGAAGAAGGGCATATAGGATGGATGTGTCCTTTGGGGGAGAAGATCCCCATACTTTTTGCAAGGCATGCTCTAAGGGGAGCATGAGAGATGATGTGGCCACCACAATACAACACTTATTTCTTCTTGAGGTGAGCCATGAGAGTGATGGGGAGTCATATGATGGTGTTGATCTCCTTCCCATCACAAAGGAGAGACATTGGGCCAGATTGATTCACAATGGAGGAGGGAAGATATTCGGAGATCCAAACTTCATCTTGCCATTTGAGGGAAATATTTATGCAGCCCAAGAGCAGCCTTCACTCTAAAATTTTCATGAGTGGAGAGGTGAACAACGTGGGGTAGGCTATGATGCATACCACTTTCAGATTTTTATCCCACCTTTTTTGGAGCTCAAGGTGGAAGAAGATGTTCAACAGTTGCCTTATCTGGAGGTGACTAGATTTTTGTGGATGATTGCTTGGGGGTGGAGGATTCACATGAGGGGAATGTTATTCCCAATTAATTTTGACACCATGCCTCAAGGAGACCTCTAGACAACACCTTATTTCTTTCTTGAGTACATTCCATGTTCACGATGACAGCCACATTGGCTATTTTACATTACTTGAGAGGAGCAGTATGGAGATTCTATGTTGATACAACATCTCATTCTTCATGGGGAGTTCATCATAAGTGGATGCTACAGTTGGAGGTGGAGGACATCCTACAGTTATATCCTTACAAGTTGCTTGAGGGAAAGCAACATTTGGGAGGGGAGGACTGTAATGTTCCAAAATTTTATGGAACATTAAAAACTTTTGTTTTTGCTTTAGGAGGAGAATAAATGGGTAGGAAAACCCATTGATAATAAAAATCTGAATAAGGAACCCTTATAATGTGAGAAGGGGTCAATAAAGGACTGGATTTTACACCCCACGTGTGAAAAGAGACAATTCACACGTGGATAATTCTAGAAGAAGCCAAGTGACTGCGCAGATAAAGAAGATAAGATTCCCTTGGTGGGCCAGCGCAATTTGCATGAGGAGGAGATAATTCTAGAGAGGAAACCCTAAGGTGTGGGGCCCATAGAAAAGAACCTTTCACTTGTTTAAAAGAAGAACTAAGCAGCCATTCTCATTCATGCTTTTGATTATCATTTTGCTTTTCTTCTTAGACAAGAGCATTCTCTGGCTGTTTAGCTGAGATGCAGTGCTGCTAGCACTGGGTGTTCCCGGGTAGGAATCCCATCTCTTCCATTGAGTAACTCTTGGAAGAGCTTGTTCTTCATTTTCCCCACATTTTGGCTTGAGGCCAATGCATTCCATTAAGCTCCAGCGTAGTCTCCATTGGTGGTTGAGTTGTGTTGCTGGGTGTTGCAGGGGAGAGTTTCTCAACACCACTTCTGACATTGTATTTCAGAGGAGGGAGTCTCCATTCCTTTGGGAGATCAGTGAGGGAGTTTCTGATCTTCATTCCATCATCTTTGGCATTAGGCCAATCACTTCCATCAGCAGAAGAGCATCCCTCTTCCTTGACTGCGCAGTTCATAGAGAGCATTTGCAGTGAGGGTTGCAACATTTCAGTGGGTGGTGAGATCTTCAATGATAGGATCAACCTTTCATCTAGAAGATTGAATAAAGGAGTTGTTTCAGAAAAAGGGCATCACATTCAACAAGCTCCTTTCATTTCCATTTTCTATTGAGTTGCAGCAGCTGCCCAACAACTCCGGCATTTTGGTAAAAAATTCCATTTTGTCTAGTTTTCATCCAATCCTTTTAGAGGATTGTTATATTGTATTATATTGTATTTTCAGGGGTAGACACCTTGCTCCCCCATATTTATTTGAGCTTACATTGTTGTATCATCATTGTATTATTTTTTTTAGGGATTGAGAGCACAGTCCCCCTCATTTCTTGAGCTATATTGCAATATCATCATATTTCATATTTGTATGCAGCAGTGTCTCCATAAGACTGCGCATTCATAGCTAGGGCAGTTTATGCAGCAGTGTATTTCATGCTTTCATGTACTTGTTCTTTGAGGTTGATCATTCCTTCTCTTGAGTGCTCTTTCCCTCAAGATATTGTACACTTATTTGCTGCCATGAGCTAATATAATGGCTATGATTTCTTCTATCATTTTATGAGATTGTAGCAAGTTTCTCTTCATATATTTGTTACATATTGCTATAGCTCAATCCCTTGAGCAAGATCTTCCTGAGGAAGAAATATTTGCATAGCTATAGGCAGAGTCTGAAAAGGGCCAAATAGCCTTCGGTTCTCATCCTCTCTTTAGAGGTGAAATAACTGGTAAAAGCCCTCTCAGTCCATCTTTGACATAGCCTTGTTCATATTTTTGACAAAGGAGTTCTGCAGCGGTGAAAAAGCCGTTGATTTCCATTTCAGAACATTACATTGTGAGTATAGATATGCATAGAGCGAGTATGATGCTAAATGAGTTATTTGAGCATATGTAGTTGTTGCCTATGATGTTTTGGTTCAAGAGATTGATATGATTCGGCTGCTTGGGATTTTGGTCTCATTATATGAGTAGAGAGTGCGTTGACCCTAATAGCGAGAGGTCAAAATATATGATGAGTTCATGAGATACTGCCAACGCTTCATTGCAAAATTTTATGTTGTTGCTTATGTTGTATAGATCAGTTCTCTTACAATGATTATTTGGTGATTTATTTTCTTGATCACTCATTAATGGTATTGGAAATATTGTTGTCGTATTAAAATATCTGCTGCTAATGATGGTTTTACTACTTGCTAGAGTTGGTTCTATAAGAGTATGCTTCTATGTGTTGAAATTCAGTTGCAAGATATAATTTCTAGTCATGATAATTACTTGTGAATATATTTAGAGTTCTTCCTAGTATTATTTATCATTCATCAAGAAATTACTATTAAAATATAAGAAAATAGATATTTTAGTGCATAAGAGACAAGGGACACTAGATATTAGGCCAGAGGCCAGGGAAAAACCCACAAGGGGAAAACTAGTGGGTCCTTTCCTTATAGATTCTTCATCAACAAGAGAAATCCAAGTCAACCATCCAATGATCCAAGTGCCAAGTTAACCCTCCAAAATGTCACCATGATTAGTCCTCTCACCTACCACAAATCTCCTTCTGCTACACACCATCACATCTATCACAGGCTCACATCATAAATAGATTTTCCATAGGTTCGCATTACAGAGAGACTACCCCAGGTCTGCATTATAGAGATACTGCCATAGGTTCACATTACAGAGAGGCTGCCATAAGTTCACATTACAAAGATACTTCCACATATCTGCATTAGAGAGAAAAGGTGCCATATATTGATTAATTGCCACAAAATATGGTGCCATATATTGATTGAATTCCATTGAAGAAGGTGCCTCAGATTCCATACCAAAAGTCTGAATTTTGTCTTCCACCTATGATGCTCGAATTGCTTGGAAAATGGTGGAGGATAGGTGCTAATATATAGTTGTTCATGTATTGAAGGAAACATCTTTTGGGAAGCCGACTTGGCAACTTGGAGGGACAAATGACACTTACAAAATTCAATTTTTCTTCTTCTCATAAGGGTTATGAAGAACATGCACTTTTACTTTTTCTTTTTACCAAAAAAAATCATGAAGAACATGCTTGAAAATAAAAATACTAATATTTTTCATTTTTTTACATAAAAATGCATAAGTACAATGACATTTATGAATACCAAACCTCGTTACAAATCAAACACTCCCTTTTAACTAGAGACGTATTAATAATGAATTATCGAGATATTCTCAAGTTGATAACTTCAATAACAATTGATTTGGGTTGATAAGCATCATCATAACTAACATTGTCAAACTATTAAGGCCTTGATAAGTCCACTTTATCTCTCCACTAGATCAGAGCACAATGTTGGGAGGTATTAATAGCTCACCACACTAACTCTCTGATGCACATACCCCACTCGGGTGTTCACCAAGGTATGTCTTCATAGGACTATTTCCTAATCCATTGTCACAATACTTCACATAAGGAAATGACAGTGCTACAAACTATTATTATATTAGATCAATGTACTTGAATATTAGAGATGTTAGTCCTGGTCATAGTACATATCTCAAGAATTTTGGTCCTTGATGCTTATCCTATCGACCATTATCCCTACCTGTGTTCATGTACTAAAATTATGACAGTTAGTCCTGAACATAGTACATGACACATGGAGAACATGGTGTCCATATTCACTCCCTCTCAACTAGGGAGGAGATCCTCACTCCCTCTCAACCAAGGAGGAGATCCTCAGTCCCTCTCAATCAAGGAGGAGATAACTACAAGCCCAAGCTTGTGATGGAAGTACTCATACTTCCCTTACATCAAATATCTGTTCATATGTGGAGATCTTGTTTATCGCTTCTCAAATCCAATTTTCCCCATGCTCTTGAATCATCAAGCGCTTCCATATTCTATGAAAAACCATCTTGTTGACAATTTTTTAGACATTCAAGATCAAATCCAACACATTGTCAAATAGTCCATAAAACATTTTATGGAGCCGGACTGCTTCACAACTAATTGTATCAATTACCACATCTTTTGCCTCCATAGTGCAACATAATTATGCTTCATTCTCTTTTAGGAAACCATACCATATCCCAACCATCATTAGTATCTCTACTCATCATTATCATTGGCAACCCAAATGATGTACCCTCAAGTATCATGGTGCAGTGTAAGATCCTTCATGTCATTTTTTTCTTCCAACTCCCTCTTATTGGAATTGATGTAAACAAGGAATTAACACTATTGGTATTATCATTGATTTCAACTCGAGGATGGTGGCTCTCATAGTTTATGATTGGTATGACATGATTTATCATTGGTTTGACACAAATATCTTGACCTGATGTAGAGTTGTTAATCCATGTTGAAGTGGTTGGCCAATTAAGCCTTCATGATTTTGACTTGATGTAGAGGTGTTTGGTCCTTATGATGATGTTCTTCATAAAAAAGAGGAGTTGGAGGAAGTTTGTCAGGTTTTGGAGATGTTACAGGCCTTGGAGACACTTGGAAATAAGTTGTTGAGTATGAAGAGAGCCTTATACGGGGTAATTTTTTTTTTCAACCTACATTATAAGACAGTGTAACACAAGTTCTTTGTGCATAACCTACGTTAGTAACTTAGTTCTTGAAGGGAGGACCTGTGTTCCTGGCTGTAAGTGGATTATTTTTGGATTCTGTGGGCACTCCAGTGATTTCCAGTGATTGTAACCAAGGTATTTTCTCATGGTATTCTTTGGATTGTTTGAATTGACTTAATATCCACCTGCAATAAGTAATTTAAGTGTGAATGCATTGATTATTTTTCTAGTGGAGAGAATGGTCCAATTTGTTTAAATAGATGAGAAAATGGACCAAATCGAGGTTAAAAATTGAGCATAAGGTGAGTAGAGGTTTGTGTAGAGAGTAGAGGGTGAGCTCGTACAATAGATGAACATATAAAGGTCGAGCTCCTAGAGATGTGAATATAGATAGATTAATGGCAAGAGAGGAGTGTGAATAAAGGTGCATAAAGGAGTCCGAGTTTGATCTAAGTACAATGATAGAGTATTTAGAGGTTGTAGCAGAGGATGATTAGAGGCAAAAAGTTTTGGATCTTATCGTTTTGATTATGAATATGATGATGTATTGGAAGGAGATTTAGTGTGTGTGTATGTAAAAGATAAATAGGATTTTGTAGATGCTTGATTGAGAGACTGATGTATTTGTGATTGCAAGGGTAGAGACATTCCTATATGATTATATTATTTGTTATGTATTGTTTGTATTTTGTAGTTGTTACACCATTTTTTGGTCATCTAACCTATTATCATTAGATGAACTCAAGTACACCATGTAAGACCAATTTTACCCTAAGTAAAATTGCTTTCACTATGTGAAATAACATAGTAAAACACCTTTATTAAGTTGTTTATGGTCTAAACAGGAAACCCCAAAAGGAAATAATAAACAAATCTATATTTGTTTATATTTCCTGGTCATATTTAACCCAAAACAAGGAAATCAATTAAATAAATCCTTATTTATTTTATTATTTCCTAGGAATAAGTTATTTAAATCCTATTTAAATAATATTCCTAGTTAAATTTGACTAAATCATTTATAAATAATTAAATAAATCATTATTTATTTAATTATATTCCCACCATTTCCTTAAGATAATAAATAAATCATTTATTTATTTATTATTTATAAATAAAGGAATTGACTCAAGTCAAAAATCCTTTTCCCTCCAACAAATATAATAAAATATTCCTAAAGGGTGGTTCTAGAATTTGATTAATAATATTTTATTCATGCACCAAGTTCTAGATCGCCCTAATATTTTTTTATAAATAGAAGGGTTTTCCCCATTCATTAGTCACCTTTTGTTTCCTATTAGATCACTCTGGATCTATACACTTGGTCACATTTTCTCCATTTTTGCCTTGTGAGCTCCCATTGAGTTCTATGTTTGTCTTGGTTTTCTACACCAACAAGAGAGAGAGATTCTAGATCTAAAGTGCTGAGGACTGTCAAGAACCCATCCCATTGAGGAGAACCGGAAAACACCTTTCTTGTTTTCCTCTCAGGTGCCCCCTTTGAATATAATATAAAAAATTCTTTCAAATACATTGTTCTTGTCTTGTCTATTGGATGCATGGAGCCATATTTCATTTTTACTGCTTAATGTCTTTTATGCTTAGATCTGGATTTGTGCAGCATTATTTGGATCAACTAATTGCAGACTTAAAGATATTGGCAATCATATTTGATGTTAGGGCTATTTGTTATGCATAGCTAAAGTGGTATTTTACGACGAAAGATTCATACTAACAATTGGCGACTCCACACGGGTTTTCTTTTGTGACCGCTGTCGTTTTATATATTCCTACATATCCAGCTATTTCAGACCCTAGGGTTTCTCTTCAGTTTCCTGTTTTTCCTATTTTTATGGTGCTTTTCACCTCTAAAACCCTCAAACATTAAAATTTTTAACTTCCGTGTGTTTATGGCCCTATTGCACAGGTGATAGACATCAGCCGCAGCTGAGACGACAATTTTTTCTGAAATTTGCCGCCGAGAGACCCGGATCTGCAGGTCGCACTTATCAGCCCAAAAACTGTGACCTGGACCTGAGGACACACTTTTCTGCCCCAAACCTGCGACCTGGATTGAAAACAGGTCAGAACCTACGACCTGCACTTTTTTCTGCATTTTTCCAGCAATTTTTCTGGGTTTGTCTGAAGCTTCTGTCAGGGTTTTCCAGCCTCCGTCTCTACCCGTTTAGACTTGTTTCTGATCTGTTTCAGTCAACTAAGTGGGAATATTTCCCCTTGGGGCTTTAGTATCCTCCACTTTTTGTGGGCGAGTTTTAGCTGTTTCAGACGTCTGAATTTTCAGAGTTTCCGCCTTCTTATTGTCATATCTAGTACTTCCTTTTTAGATCCCTTTAGATCAGCTCTTATCCCTTTCAAATCACCTCATATAGTTTTTTTTGGGTTTACCTCTAGGGCCACCTCTTCGTCCCTCCTCCTTTTAGCTGATTTCCCCTTTTGTTACAACAACCTTGCCTCTACCTCTTTGCTGTTCTTTTCACCTATTTCCAGCAGATTTATCCTTTAGATCCCTGTCCCTCCCAACCTTAGATCTATCGGCCTCTTTTTCGTGTGTTTTGACTAGATTTTTCCCTCTTTTTAGACTAGTTTTGAGAGACCCACCTTCTTGGGTTAGATCGATGCATTGTTAGCTATTAAATTTTCTGTTATTTCAGCTTTATATACTGTTATTTACAGATTTATTTTCAGTTATGCAACACACTTTTTCTTTTACTCTCAAAATGTCTGGGTTTAAAAAATTAAAATCAACACACGCCACACACTGACCCTAAGTGAAGAAGAGCCTGGTTAACACCGCCTGGCAAAGACTTTAAAATCAATTGTCACTGCACCTCTCTACCTTTGACCTCACTTGATTTTGTCCCTCCCTGCCCTTGTCAGTTTTTCTTCTTCCCGTCATCATTGCGCCCCCAAGGCGTTTCTCCCGGAGACTTCTTGGCCTTCACCCTCAGTTTCCGGTTGGTCGACTTCCTCCTTCCCGTCGTCATCGAGTAATTCCTCCCCTGAGTTCGCACTCTAACTCTTCTTCTGATTGTTCGGGTTCTTCCCCTACTCCTGGTTCTCCCCCTGTTACCTTCACCATGTCTAGTTCAGGGCCTAGCGCCAGCGGCAACCCCAGTTTTACTGCTGGGTCCGTTTCTAGCGGAACCACTACGGGACCTACCTCGACTGCCCCATTGCTCCCTTATATGGCCGGCCTTAGTCTCCCCGACTTCAATCAGTTGATCAATGATCCTATCTGCCATGATGTTAGTTGGACTGCTATACCAACCAAGCTCCCCTCTGACATTCCCAAGTTCGAAGGCCTTGCTAGTGAAGATCCCTCCAACCATGTCCGATCTTTCCATATGTGGTGTTCATCTAATTCCATTATTGATGACTCCATCCGTCTTCGATTGTTCCAACGCACGCTTACCGGCGAAGCTTCTAAATGGTATGTTGAGCAGGCCACCTCCTCCCATATCACTTTTGCGACCATTGCCCAAGCCTTTTTATCTTATTTCCAGCTACCTCTCCGATACGACACTGGTACCGAGCTTTTAACTTCCTTCCGTCAATCCTCTTCGACCCGCCTTTCCGCTCATGTCCAGGAATGGCGGTAAAGAAGAAGCTTATGTCGCTCTCCTCCCTTTGAAGATCAGGTTTATATGGACTGGTTCCTTCGCTCTCTCTTACATCCCATTGGAAAAGATGTCGCCTCCCATTTCCCTCAAACCGAAGAAGCCGCCCTCCAAATAGCCTTGAAATATGACCTTATTTATGCTCAATCTGGTTATGTTTATACCGTCCTTCCTGACCTCCCCAAGCCCGGCGACACTAACTCCCCGGGGGCATCTCACTCTGTCGACGGTATCGTTGGAGATCTTTCACATAACTCTGCTCAACCTCTTATGGGCTATGGTTTCCCTCCAGGAGGGGCCAGCACCTCCAGCACTTTCCCCCCTCTAGGTAGCATGTATCCAGGATACGACATGCCTCCTCATTTTTCCCCCACTCCTGCTTACCTCAATGTTGCCCATCCTAACCCTTATACTTACCCACAGCCTGGTGTCCCAACTCCTCCAGCATTTGGACCTCTCACCCCCTTGCCTTCTCAACCCCTGCTTCAGCACTTACTACCCCCTCCAGGGCAAGTATTTGCGCAGCAAGGCGCGACCAATTCTCTTCCTTCTCAAAGAAAGAGGAAAGGCAATCAATCTGCCCCTGGTAATCATGGATCCAATCCTTTGAGTCTTGATCCTAACACTGCCAACCAACCACAGGGCTCTCAGCCCAAGCCGGATAGGCTACTTCACACCAATAAGCCCTGTTCATGTTGCTGTGTTTATAGAAATTACACTCACGATTGTCCCCTATTACCACAGATGCGGCAGATGTGGGAGTCTCAGGCCACCGTGCGGGGACAACATTCCTCCCCTACTATCCCTCCCAATCCGACTACTTCTCAACCCGCTGTGTTTATTGATCCTTTCCCTCAACAAGGATTCATGGCCACTCAACCACCTCATACCCCGGTAACCACTCAACCTTCCCCTTCTGGTTCCTTCGATTACTAGATTCTCATGATGGCCGCTGACCAACCTCTCACCGTCGACCTTAACCTTCAAAATCGGTCTTGTCAGTACTCCACGCCTCCCGTTCCGTCTGTCTCCGAGTCCCCATCTTCAGGTCCTATAGAGCCTCTGTCGACACCCAATGGTCCCTTGCAAATCCCTCCGCCCAAAGCTGAGGTTCATACCAAGATTCCTAAGGGCCCATTATGCCGAAATGCTGCCTCTGGTCGGGCTGCCCATTCATATAGCATAGTAGATGATCTGGCACAATTTCCTGCTGCCATTTCAACACTGGAACTCCTCCAGTCGTGTCCTTCCCAAAAGAAGGCTCTACTATATGCCGTGGGAACTGTAGATCCTGCCGATGACCAATTGATTGTTTTCGATGCCCGACAGTCAGACCATCCCCCCCTACCTGCTTCTGTTGCTTTCAAAATCCCAGTCAAAATCCGAAATGCCAACGTTGCTCGGTGTATCATTGATGAGGGGGCATCTACCTGTGTGATGTCCGCTTCGGTTTGGAAACAACTCGGATCTCCTGAGCTGGCCCCTTCCACAATCACCCTTCGTGCGTGGGATGGCCATGCCTCCCAGCCCATTGGCCTATTCCGTAACTGTCCTATCACCCTTGCGGGTAAGACTGTTTGTGTCGACGTTGAAGTTATCGATGCCCTTCTTGACTACAACATTATTTTGGGGCGTAGTTACACCTATGCCATGTCTGCCGTCCCATCCATAGTCCATCGCAAGATGTTTTTCCCTCATAATGGCAAGATTGTCACCATTGACCAGTTGACTTACCATGAACCAAAATCTTAGACCTCCCCTGAGTCCACCATCTCTACTGTCACCAATAAGCAAACTGTTAATTCTTTGACTAGTGTTTCCCCTAGTGTCTACAAAGACTCCTCCTTGCTTGGAACTTTTCCAGGTCCTCCCCCTCCTCCTGTCTCTGACCCCAGCTTAGCGAATGTTTGCATGATGCAATCGTCTCAGGCTGACCTTCCACAGCCTGCTTCGGCTAGTCAGCAACCTCAATCTTGCCCACCGCAACCTGCTCCTATCCCTTCGCTTCAGTTGACCGAACCTTTTCTGCCTGGACCTTCCCATCCATCTCACACTCAGGAACCTCCCTACTCTCCCGAGTCGATTCCCCCAGGGCTCCACCATATGGGAGCCATCCCTCCTGGCCATTACCCCACCGATCAGATACCTTTCCTTGCTCCCCCTCCCAGAGTCTATTCGGTTCCCGTCATGGCCACCCTTTCCCTCCCTAATTTAACCTTGGGAATACCGGTATGGTATCTTACTCCTCTAGCCGAGACCCCACCCGGCCACCCTAAACCATACATTGCTGTGACACCAGTTCAATCGATTCCCTTTGCTCCTTCCACCGCTACAGTGCCCTTAGCCCCTCCGCAAGACCCTCCT
>CM076577.1:1073393528-1073560647 GCA_034641835.2 Pinus albicaulis
CATATAATTCATAACATTTGCAACATAAATCATCAAATTAAAAATAAATTTTAACACTTATTTATGTAGAAATAAACATCAAATAGTTGTAGAAGAGGGACATTCCACTCAACCTTAGGTCATTTATTTCCTGTACACTTTTTTCAACATGACCACCCCTAAGTTGAAATTATGGGTTTGCATCGATGAATTTGCGTATGGTTGGCTCTAATCATCTCACATGGCCCAATTTTCACAGTATATTTGTCATATGAAAATTCCAACCCACTTGTTCTCTTTCCTAGTCAACCTGCACAACCCAAGGAATGGGGTCCCCTTTTGTACCATGCAATCCCTCAAGTTATCCCACTTCCTTTAAGGAGTACAGAACGAGTTTTCCGGAAAATATCTTTGTTGGGGACTCTAGGAAATCCTAATTGTAATGGAGTTTCCTTGATGGAAATAATCTCTCATGTGCATGGGCACAATTTCCACATAATTTCACATTATCCATTTCTCATTCTATTACAGTTATGGTATAATAAGCTCTCCTAATTTCAATGCTAAGGAAGAATGAATGGCTAAAATCCCCTACATCAACCAAAAGGAAAAGACTATATTTTCATGTTTAGAACTTCCCACTTGGCAATTGACTCTAAGGCAATAAAGGATAATATGAGTTAAAGGACCTAGGATAACATGACACAAATGATTTTGGTTAAATAATAAATTATTATTATTTACTTCAATGCTCCACCTTGTGCCCTTTCATTTCCCTATCATGGAATCATAGACCCCATGTTCTTGCCCTTCTTTGTTTGTATTCATCGATATGTTTTGATTATTAATATCAAATGTAACATTTACATATTTACACCATTGCTCATCTTTTTTCCTTTCATCATATACACATTTATAAATTGTTAATTTAGGGACCAAAATCAAGGTGATGCCATCTATCATAGCTTGGATATATGGGTACACCCATGACCATAGATGAAATTTTGATAGAATTGGATGATAGTATCAATAATGGTAGAATTGTGATTAGGATGATTCCCAAAATAACCAAGGACATATTGAAAGAGCATTATATTATAGGATGCTCTAAATAAATAAATGTAATCAACACTTTTTTAGCACATTGAAAAGAGAGATGGGTCCCATGCCTCGTGAATTAGTTTCAAATGAAACCTCTCTTGAGAAATTGATATTTAGGTGCGTTTTAGGTGCATCTTCAAATAATGAGGTTTGTGCGACCTGTGTACAAGAACAAAACAAGGCCGACTATAACTATTTGTAAATCATTTTGGTTTCAAATAGTTTTAGGAAAATGACAAAATAGGGGAAGTTGAAAGGTTGTAACTTTCAAAATAAAAGACAATAAGTCTCGAGAAGTAGTTGCAATATATAGGCTATATATGTCCATAAGCATATTGTATGAAGGGCTCTTTCTTTTTGTAATTTTGGGAACTGATTCAAGAAATTTAATTAGAAACCCTCAGGGTCATTTTGTGAAAAGAAGCAATGGTGTTTTGATGTATTCTATGTGAACTACTTCCAATGTTATTGTTGTCATTTATATCACAGTAAGGTTGTATTGTTCATATGTTGACTATTCTTCATAGAAGTTTAAAGCTCTTTCTTTCATATTTCTCATCCAATATCTATTGATTTGAGATGATAAACAAATGGTTGTGAATAGTTTTGTTGTAACAAACTATTCTATTTTTATTTTTCAGAAAGAATAAACATTGTATATATTATTTAAATAGTACATGTAAATGATATATGATAGCTTCACAGCATTCCTATGCATACAAATTTGTGTATAGGATGGCATGACCCATCATCAGCATATTCTAGGATAAGAAAATCAGATCACGTCATAGAGCATCATCGAAACTGTATATCCAATCATACGAGATATCAACTATCAACTAATGAAATCCAAATTGCAATCATCACAAATAATACAAAAACGTCATATCTGACTAAGTGTTCCGTGATTGCAGCAGCATCAAAAACACAAATAAAAATAAAGTCACGCTCGTTTGATGATCATCCAGGAGGCAATCATAACCAAAACTTATTGATCACGCTCGCTTTTTATTGTCCGAGAGGCGGTTATAAATCCAGCTGGTTAGTCCCAAAAAGAAAGTATCACGCTTACCTGTAAGTAACACGCTCGCCTGTAGAAGCATCTGTCCTCTATGATCAATTCATGGAATAGGAATCATGAATGTCCTGCAGCATCGGGATGCTCTATATAGGTAAATATGAACACACCCAGTAGGAAGGCTGAGACCTTTTTTTTGATAATGCGTCAGCTCTTGTATTGATCTCTCTATAAATATGATTCCAAGACAGTGCATTAAATTTTAAAATCAAATGATTTACTCAGTCAATCCATCCTTGCGCACCCTGTAGGAATAGGCCATTTTTACCAGAAAAACCGTCAGTGCTGATCTTAGAATCACCATAAACATGAGTAGATTGTAAATCCATATGAAGTGCCATCCAGAGCCCACTCCATAAGGCCAATAATTAAGCTTTGTTGTTAGTCCCATGCCCACCATTCCAGCTTATGTGGTATATGTCTCCATCACAAAGTTTAATCCATGCTCCGCAACCATAGGACCTGTCCTGTAAGGCGCTATCGAAAAATATCGTCGGGAGGGCAATGGGTTGAGGCCTATTCCAGATCAAAAAATCCTTGATATGTTGATCTTCCATCGAAGCACCAGATAACCATCTCATAATAAAACCATGAAGCATAGGCACTGTTGTAGGGCATTCTTCGAAGTTAAGTCTATTTCTAGCCCCCCAATAGTTCCCAAAAAATATAAAGAGGTATAGATTTGTACTTGTCACTTTGTTGCCCCCAAACTTGTATGGAATCTTCGAAATTCAAAGGTTTCCAATCCTATCTCCGTAAAAAAATTGAAAATAAAGCCCAAATCCTAATAGAAAAGGTGCATGTGAATAAAAAATGAGAAGAAGTCTCCTCCTCCAATAGGTAGAAAGGACATATCCCCGGACCTTGGTATCCTATTTTCTTTAGGCCTTCCCAATTTAATATCTTGTTGTGCCACATCAACCATACAAACAGCAGAATTTTCATGGGAACACCCCAATACCATAAATGACGAAAGGGAGTAAGAGAAACATTATGTACTTTATTTAAAATATAGAATTGATATATATCTCTTACCAGTAATTCTCCATCCTTTAATCACCCATCCCATATGATTTGATTGCCTCCCCCATGATAGCTTAGACCAACCAGCCGAAGAGCCATTGCAATATCATCCCACTCCTCCGCATCCTTGGATTTTAACCCAATCTGTTCTCCAGACTTCAATATCGGGGATCCCATATTCCAACACTCAATAACATGAAATAGATAGAAATTCCTTCTATGTGCTAATCTATGGAGTAGTCTCATGTTAGAAATGGGGTGGACTGTCACCCCTTGGACCCAGTCCCCACCCAGAGATATATCAAGTCCATTTCTGAAACGCCAAGAAAGACGATCAACCACAACAGGAAAATTTGTATGGAAGCTCCTCCAAATTTGCGATGCTGAGACCATATGCATCAGGTTTCTATGATATATGTCTTTGACCAAGAAACCATCGCCATATTTGGTCCTAATTATGGATGACCATGTTCCCATTCCATTTATCACACGCTAGAACGATTTAGTCAGAAATGCATTGTTGAAGGATCAGATGTTAAGTAGGCCCCAATCACCAAAGTTTTTTGGAATTGTGAGATTATCCAAACAAACAAGATGGATTTTCCTCTTGTCAAGAGAACTAGACCAAATAAACTGAGCTATGATGGAATTTATTTTGCATACAGTATGCTCAGGAATGAAAAAAGGTGAGTTGAGTATACCACAAACTGTGATAATACTGCACAAACCAATGTGTACCGTCCACTGAGAGAAATCCATTTGTTTGTCCATATTGTAATTTTGTTCCTGAATTTGTTAGCCAGCCAAATCCAATCCGACACCCTATAAGTCGAAGACCTCAGTCTGAATTCTAAATATGTGAAACCTTCCTTCAATTCTCTAATTTTCACCCCCATAAAATCAGCGATAAAATTTATTTCATCGACATCTCCATTTTCATATATCAGCAAATATTTTTCTTTGTTTTCATGTGGACCAGTAGCTTCGCCAAAACGGATGAGAATGTAGTGTAGATAGAACCAGAATTTTCTGAGGAGCCTTCCAAAAACTAATAAATCATCTACAAATAGAGAATGAATAGTACAAATAGAAGGAGAAAAAGACAGTCCTGAAAAATAACCTGCTTCATTAGAAATTTTTAGCATTCTATTGAAATTGTCCATAATGAGGATAAAAATAAGAGGGGAGAGTTCGCATCTCTGTCTAAGACCTCTTTCAGAAATAAAGAAATTGGATGGCAGTCCATTTACAATTACTGCATATTTGACAGAAGTGATACAAGCCATGATCCATCTTATGTTTTCCATTGATAACCCCACTTCTAGAAGAATGAGGCTTATGTATGACCAATCCGCAGTATCATATGATTTGTGGATGTCAATTTTCATAATGAGGGCCTCCATTTGTTTTTAGTGGATAGTGTATATCGATTCTTGTGCTATGGAAACAGCATCATGAATTGATCTTCCTTTTAAAAATCTGAATTGCTCCTTTGATATGAAAGAAGCAAGAATCCCTTTGATCCTATTAGCTATGATCTTTGATGATATCTTGTAGATAACATTGCACAAAGAGATCATATGATAATCAGAGAATAACTCAGGTGCTAAAGCTTTCGGTATCAAGACCAAAAAGGTAGCATTCATGTTTCCAGGAATAAATCCAGTCTTTCGAGCATTTTCAATTATCAGCACAAATCCATCCGCCATAATCTCAAAAAAGAACAAAAAGAACTCGGCAGGCCAACCATCAGGTTTTGGGCTCTTGTCATGCACGAAAGATTTTAAAACTCCTTCGACCTCTTCTTTAGTAATATCTTTTCCAACATAATCATGGGACCCTTGGTCAAACATGATAGGCATGTGTTGTATAAACCAATTCTGACTACGATGCTCTATTTCCCCATCAGCTTTATAGAAGTCAGAGAAATATTGATATGTCACTTTTTGTATAGAAGGTGTAGAATATACCTTATTTCCATTAGGGGATACAATATGCCATATAGAATTCTCATTTTTCTTGCTGTTTGTTGTATTGTGAAAAAATTTTGTGTTAAGATCGCCTTCCTTTAGCCACTGAACTCTACTCTTGAGTTTCCATGTTGTTTCTTGTACTTTTAGGATCTCTATAATCCTGCGATTGAGTCTCTCAAGCCTGGCATATACTGCAGCGTCCGGCGAAACCCCCCTCATGTCATCCTAAATTTTGGATACAACGTCTTTGCATGTTTTAATCTCTTTCCACATCGTCTATTTTTTCCTTCTTTCCCATGATTTTACTTTCAACCTCAGAACTCTGAGCTTTTCCGCAAATTTATTCCATCCGCATAAGTCATCATAGTCCCCATCCTTCCTCCAGAAACACTTCACCATATCAACAAAACATGGGTCCTCCAACCAAACATGGTTGAATTTAAAGGAGATGCCTAGATGTTTGGTTTCGCTACGCCAAGCTAGTACCACCGCCATGTGATCAGAGATGGAAGAGGAGACCATCTGAGATTGAATGTTTCCAAGAGTGTTGAACATGTTCTCCTTAATCATCACATGATCAAGACGCTTTCCAATATAGCCCTCACCCCGCTTACCATTTGACAAAGTCGGAGTCAACATTACAGTTCGACGTCCACCATCTTGTGTTCATTGAATAAGTCACTGATATGCTCATCCAAAGGGTCCATTCGAGCTTTTAGGCCCCACATTTCATTAGCTTCAAGAATGGAATTATAATCCCCCATAACTGTTAGGTTTTCAATCTTCAAGATACCCGAACTATGCATGCAAGCCCAAAAAAAGGCTGACTACAACATGGAGCATATAGATTTATAATGTTGACTTTCACTGATAGACCTTTAATAAATCCCAAGAGAAAATTTCCACCAAAAAATATGTAGGTTTTTAATGTAAATCTGGACGGATTCTAGAAAGAAATAAGTCCACCAGCCTTTCCATCAGATTCTATACTCGCAGCAAACCATCTTGGTCAAATTCAGAGGAGGATATCCATAGCCTTTGTTCTACAGCAGAGAGTCTCTTGTAATAAAACCATACAAGGAAGATAATCTATCAATAGATCCCTGAGGTGCATTTTCCTATAGGAGGTGCCCATCCCCCTCATATTTAGGGAAAGGATAGAATTAATTTAGGCCCCATGTGTGGGTGGATAGCTCTAAGGGCCCGGAAATATTTAATAGCGGATACATGGACATCTCTAAAATCAGATAAATCCTCCTGAAAAAGTGATTTTTTTTTCAATCGGCCTCTAAAGTGCCTAGTCCCCCCTTTTGATTTTTTTCTCACAGTAATATTGGAGGCCGATGCTAGGGATATTGATGGCAGAGGGTAAGTAACCCTGGCATAAACCGTTAAGGCAACCATGTCCAAACTCGGATTTCCAATCAGTGCATCAATATCATTGCCGATGAAATTGTTTGGGGTTTCAGTTCCTACCCCTTTCCCAAGATCCAGAGGGGGAGGTGATGCCCACTCTAAGGGAGGCATCGATGGCAATGATTCAGACAGACCAGCAAGCTCTAGGGTAGGCGGGACAACGACCGGGTTAATAACAGGACACGAATCGTCCAATTTGAAACTAGGAGCATCAACGTTCATATTAGTGGGAGATGAATTCCCGATACATGGATTGACAACAGGGGAGCGAGAAGGTAGTGAAATGGCGGAGTCCTTAGGGGTATGTGTCTGGAAGTCCAATTTAGTTTCCACATTCCTACAACCATCAGGTATAGCAGATGTATCAATTTCATAGGAGGGTGAAATAGACTTACTGGCAAAACCCACGTCCTGTGAAGACCCATCTTTCTTCCATATCAGAAACTTGTTGTGTTTTCCTCGCCAGCCCATGTTCCTGTGACACATGGGGCACCTGTTCAACATATGCCCCATGTGATGGTATATTAAGCAGCGGAATGGTACTCCCCAATAATCCACTCTCTGTCGATGGCGTCGCTGACCCCAGACAAGATCCACATCCCCGGGTAGGCCACCTCCATAACAAACTTCCACTAAAATCTAAGTTATTCTCTTATCAATCGATTCCAGGATTTTAGGATCTATGTGTTTATTTTAACCGATTGAGTTCCCTATAGCTCTTAATGCCTAGAGTCCAGAATTCCAATGGTAAGACTGGGTGCTTAACCCACACTAATTTTCTTTTTGGAGCATCAATGACAGGGTTGAAACCCAAGAACCAGGGAATGAGCTGCATAAAACTTTGGCCACAGACCCAAGTATGTTCCATTATCTTTTTACAGTCATCTTCATGCATATAATGCACATTGAACCAACTACTCATCATTCTGCTTACTTTAGGGTTATAACCCAGGATAGGGCTCCAATAAATCTTTACCCACTCCACCATGTCAATCATTGTTGATTCGGAGAAGAGCCATCGACCGATGAGAGCCATTTTTTGTAGGGTGGCCACCCTGCTCCAAAGGTACCCGTATTCAAAGACCACTTCCTTAACCACCTCGGCCGGCTTAAAACAAGCCTTCATATTCTTATGAAAAACCCGCTTCTGTCCATGGAAAGAGGAAGATGGCACACTAGTTTCGGGTATTCCAGATACATTAACTTCTCTGCCAAGAGATACACAGGCGTGTAAATCAACTAAACCATGAGATTATCCTGGCCGCGATGTACATAAGCCCATGCACGCCTTTTCAACGTCCAAAGTGGTTGCAATGAGGGCTTCATGCGCCAACATGTCAGATGACAAGATTGAAAAAGGGTCCTCCATAAAAGATGTTAGGTTGTCTAGATGCCACCTCAGTCAAAAAGCCTCGGCACCGACTCGTCAACGTGTCATTCCCTTGCCACCAGCAAGATAGTACTCCTATTAACTTTGGAAGTATGTGCAACGGTCAGTGGATCCTAGAGATCTCAACCATCCCACTCTAATACTGACCGCGAAAAAGATTCATCCACCCAATTTATTGCTATTTAAATCAACCCAACCACCATTCCGTGTGCAGGTACATAAACAATCCCGAATCCACCTACCGAGATTTGGGAGAAAAGCTCTATTTGTGTCCCATTTGATGGATTGTCAAGCATTCATTAAACTCCTTAAATAGCATTTGCCAATTGGTTCTAGGAGAATGTAGTGATGGAGACTTGAAATTAAATGATCCAATATCAAGATTGAGATCCCAGCTTGCCTTGTATTGTCCGCTGTCCTAGTCCATATTTGGGATGCTTACATTCCTCGAGACCATAAAGATCAAGCTATACCCAAATTAAAACTTCAACCAACCATTGGAAAAATAGAAGACGCCGGGAAAAAGGTGATGAGAGAAGATATCGTTGGAAAAAACAAAGAGATTGATTCAGCCACCCTGTTTAGGGAGAGGATTTAGTACTCTACTTACATTTATCATTTATGTTTTTGTATTTTTGTTTTTCTCTAATAGCTATTAATTTATGAAGTATAAGTAAGAATTTGTAACAAACATTGTATCCACTTATTTAATTTTGCTCCTAGCTAGGATTGGTTGGTTATATTAGTTTACTTTCTGCATGTAAAATAACAATATATTACACGCTATGTTATGCATTTCATAACCAACCTCTTTTTCTTTAAACAATAATCGATATACTATAATCTAAATGAATCTCCTCAATTAATCAATGTAAACCCTAATTAGTATTTCATAAATACCTCTAAATCTTGAAAAACATTTGACCCACATCAATACGATATTAGAAATGACATCGAAATATCACTAATTGATAATTAATTCATTAAAAAAATACTTATTCATTTAACATTGCTTTATTAAAACCTCCACTCTTAAGATAAATTCTATTATTATTCCTTCCTTAGCATCTTTAATTTTCATATCTCTAAAGAACAAGTATGAGGTAAAGTGATGCCATGAATAGATGTAAATTAGGATTCTAAGTAATATTGAAAACTTTATTGATAACCATATTTGAAGAACAAAGAAGGGCGTGACCAAGTATGAATATTAAGACCGGTGGGAGAGAATGCTTGGAATACATTATTTTCACGTGAGAGGACATCATTATAAAGGTTTTGTTTAGGTGTCCCACATAAAATAGGGCAAACATGTTGATTATAGAGTAGACAAAGTTTGTAAATATTTTTATTATTAGGAAGTACAACTATAGATAAGTCAAAATACGCCATGATTGTGGGCCTCATATGTGTTATATATCTGGGTTGGTTCATGCACAGGAATCGATTCATTCCCCTAGAGTGGGACATGTTTTCGGAAGATTACTAGTTACACTAAACCTTAAGATATGGTAGAATGTAGACATGAAATTGACCATGGGATTTATGGCAAACACACATCTTTACAGTTGGTTATTTTGTATGTTTATTTATTTTTATTATTTAAAATAGTTTGTATTATTAATATAAATAATTTATCATTATAATTTAATGTATATAAATATTTAAATGAAGCTATTTAATATTTAAATCAGGGCTTGTTTTTAAATTAAAATTTATTTTTAAACTTTATTTTATAATAACTAGAGAAGAATATTTTATTAATTATATATAAAATAAGTGTTGAAATATATAAGAATAGATTTCTTTTTTAATTTTTTTTCCAGAAGTAAATAAAATGATCTTTTTTAACTAATTGATTTAGTTGAATATTTATTTTTCATAGGTATGAAATATGAAAGTTACACATAAATATGTTTGATTTAGTAAGTTTAAATTAAATAATTTATGGATAGATTTTTTTATTATCTATTTATTGAAATTGGTTAAAGAACTTATTAAGTTATTTTATTAAATTATATATTAGATTCATTTTTCTACATTTTATTTAATTAATTTTAGATTTATCTATTATCACTACTATAGTTATTGTCTCTTTTTCATGTATCGAAAATATGAAAGACCTATCTCTTTAATCTATTTATGGTGAGTGAAATTTATATTTTCAACAACAATGATTTTGTTTAGCTTACATAACAAATTTTATCAACTATCTAATCTTAGGGAATGTACTAAGAAACTAATCAACAAATTTTATCAATCATCTAACCTACTTTAGGAAATGTACTGGAAAGTCAAACTTTAATTATATAATAAATACAGTTTATTTGGATTAATTTTAAACCAATCAACCTCCATATTAATGTTTAGATATTATTAAATGTGTAAACAATCCTCATAACTTTGTATCATCCACTAAAATGTGTAAATTAATTCTCTTGTTTTTATATCATCCACTAACCATGTTATTTAGAGATGTTTAAGTAATCTTCATAACTTTGCATCATTTACTAAAATTTGTCAATTAATCCTCATGACTTTGCTTCATCCACTAAAATTTGAGAATTGATTCCTTGTCCAATTTTAAATTATTGTGGATTGATTCCTCTTACAGTTAAAAGCATTTCCCTTGTACCTTCATGGTCCTTTATTGCATTCCTAATCACAACTATATTAATGTTTTCATTATAATTTTTACGAGATGAAAGAGACACTTATCAAAACCATTAACTTAGTTTTTTTATATATGTAATCCAAGTAAATGTGTTTGATTTAATATTTTCATAATTATTAATTGTATATGTTAATAGTATTGTGTTAACTGAGGCTTGTAAATTTACCATAAGAAAAGGTCTTTATGCAAAGATATACCATTTAGGCAATTAATATTTCAATGCCCTTAGAGTGTTGTACATTTCATATTCATTTGGTAGAAAGAGAGAGACATATCAGTATATAGAATCTAGTTTGTTTAGTTTGGCATAAAAAGTGAGAATGTTTGTTGTAATCATCAATATGACTATTATTAAGCAATTTGGATGGAAACCATAGTTTACGCTCTCGTAACATTTTTCAAGAGGATGCAACGTTTTTTTTTTTTTAGGCACAATATCCTGCTATTCATCATTGAATCAGAGATATTTACAAAGGACTAGTTCTTCCATAAAAATAAAAATAAAAGTAAATTAATTAATTAATTAATTAAAAAAAAAAAAAAAAAAAAAAAAAAAAAAAAAAGATCTGCAAGTTGTTTGGTAGCTTAAGATGCCAACCAAAGATAAAAGACAAGTTCTTCCAACCAAAACAAATCTGAAAATTGACTGAACTCCTATGAAAACAAACCAAAAAAATAAAAGTATTATGGCTCGAAACCTAGGACTCCTGAAAGCACGGAAAAATTAGTCGCTAACGGTTATAGAGAATAACTGCCAAACATTGGAAAAACACCTACAATATGAGAGTTATACTATCAGAACAAGTTACAATCGGAGACCCAAAAAACTATGTTGGATTGACTCAGAGAAGCTGATAAAGGCTTAGATGAAGACTATTTCCTACGTCAAATTATTCCAGGAAGATAGTCACGGTCTACATTATAAGGAATTTCTTTGAAGGAAGATTGGTGTGATGGTTAAATTCTCTATAAACATGAAAGAAGGAGATAGATTGGTATTCATTAAACAACTTCCTCACCTTGGTTTTCTAATGATATAGGTCCAGAACTTGAAGATTAGATTTTCCTGAGATCCAATCTATGATAATGCTGGAATCCCCTCCAACCATCAAGTTAAAGATTAATAAATATTTATAAATTAGCATGTTAGCCCATACAGCCAGGAGCTCTACTCTCATGTTCGTGCCTAATCCAAAAAACATTCTAGCTTTAATGTTGTGATTTTTGTCAAGCATAATTGTGAAAGCACCTGCGTATTTATCCTGTTGAGTAGCTCCATCAAAGAAAACCACAGGATAGAATATTTTTACTAACGGGATGAAGGGAATGCATCTGCCATTATTCTTAGATTTGGGAGGATATTCCTTCCAAAGAGAAATGACCTTAGTCATTTTCAATGTCACATCTGATCAGATTCGAATCAAGACCTAAGTGATAGCTAAAATTTCAAAGTGTTCAAAAGAGTGTCGAACCTAAGCGACCAGATATATCTCGTCTTCCTAATTATGGTGCCGTGAACGGTTCGAAAAACTGACACAGTATGAAGAAGTTATCACGTTTTGAAAAGTCCAGTAAACTGCAAATTTGGACATTTGACCAAGGTTGACTGGGCAAAGGTACATTACGCAAAAATAATATTCTAGGGAATATTCCCCAAAATATTCCTTCCGAGCTAGTCACAGGATGAAAAGTGGCGAGATTTCATTTGTTAATGTATTGTACGTTCTTTGGTTTTGGCCAATCACAGGCCACCACGTGATAGGCCCAGAGGCTGTCACGTGCCCCAGGTAGGTTGAACAAAAATTTGGTTTGGTCCACGGGGTTCGACCTCGAAACCTCCGACATAGCACGCACCTGCCACACCACATAGGCTATGAGAAGTTCTTAACCATAAGGGGTCAAAGGTTTTATTTAACATTTGTTTAAAATTGCATTAGGGGTTGGAGGGGGGCAGCCCCCTCCCCATATGGCCTTAGCCCATGAACCAAGGGCCAAATCATGTGCACAACCGCACAGTTAATCTTGCGGTACTTTTGGCGAGATATTTGGCCAGCGTGCCCAAATTGGTGGAAGGAGCTATTTTAACTCTAGTTAACTGGAGTCCTCCAGTATTAGTGGAGTGTTTTTAGGTGAAACTGGAAAAATGGGATGTAGAATCATTTTGCCACCATTCTGGGAGTGTGAATAGTCAATTTCGACTTTATTGGACATTCCAGAGCCATTGGTGAGGGTTCCAAAGCCATCAGAGAACTTCTAAGCATGTTTTTTTCTTCACATAAGTTCTAAGGGCCACTAAGAGAATGAGGCCTAGCCAGGGAATTCAGTGACCATTATAATCAACACAATAGTCAATTTTGACTAGCTTGAGCATTATGGATCTAATGGTGAGGTTTGAAGAGCCAGTAGAGGACTTCTAAAGGACAATATGCTTCAAAGAAGCTCCAAGGGCCACTAGGGCCACTGGGGGCCAGCAGGAGAATGACGCTTATCTAGAGCAACCAGTAACCATTATCAGTAAAATAATAGTTTATTCTGACTATTTTGAACCTTATGAATTCATTGGAAGGATTTTCATAATATTTTGAAGACTTCTAAAGGCCGAGATGTTTCAAGGAAATTTTTAGTGAGCTCAGAGCCACAGGATGCCACTAGGTGTTGGGGGCATAACCAGAGCAGCCAGAGGCCTTTTTCAGCAAGTGAATAGTATATTCTGACTATTTTTGACATTATGAATCCAATGGAAGGATTTTCAGAGCTATTTGGAGACTTATAGAGCCAAATAATCCACAGGGAAGTTTTGGGCAGCCTAGGGCCAATAAGGGTTGTAGGCCTAGATTGGGGAGCCAGAGCTCATTTGGAGCAAATGATCAGTCTATTTTGGATATCTGATATATGCTAGAGATATTAGAAAAGGTTTCAGGGATAGAAAAGGATTTATTAAGGAGTTAGTGCCACATAGAAGCTCATGGAAGCTTAAGGGCACCGACAGAAGAGGTCAAGTCAAAGGGAGCCTAAGTCCATCTCCAGAGGGATAGTAGCCATTCTAGGGGTACGATGGTATTATAAACCCAATGGTATAGAGAAAAAAACCATTGGATTTGATTAGTTACGTGTAAAAGGAAAATTTTCATAATAATCCCAAAGAGCCAAGTCAATTGAAAAAGGCTCAAGGAGACGTAGCCCACGACATTCGAGTGAACTCCTTTATTAAATTTGTTTTTATATGTTGATGATTATTTGCTGCAATTTATGGTTTTTGTACATGTGTTTAATCAGAAAAATCAAATTTTTAATTCCTCACACATAAAGACTTAAAACAGTTTAAAACACATACACCTGAATCAAGAATTCAATTTCGCACAGTCAAGTATAAGCAAGATCTTAATTTGTTTAAATGAGTGGGAGGTTCTTGCATAGCATAACAAGTCATCCACCCATTTCAGATCAGGTGGTATCAATGCACTACGTTTCTTTCTTGACAGAGCACTAGGTTTCTTGCTTGACAGAGCATAAGTTTGCTTGTTTGACTTGAAGGGTATTTAACAGTGCAAAGAATTTAACTGTTTGCAAATTGATTGATGCTTACAAGTTTGAGTTTGCTAGAGGATAAGGGGATCTACTGTTAGCTAAGTCCAAAAGAGGAAAAGAAGGTAGAAGGATGAAAGAATTATCCTTACCCAAAGTACCTCAAGGCAACCCTTGAAGCACAAGAGGGATTGTTTGCAAAAGAGGTTGCTTAAAGAAGAGATACAAGTTGTAGAGAAGAGCTTGAATCTACAACCATATTGTTTAGAAGCTTGAATTATTTTTGAAGCTTTGGAATTGTTGATTGAATTTATTTAGTTCATTTACATAGAGATGACAACTTCATCAAGTGAGGTTTCTAAATCCTCCTTTACAAGGCTCTTTGATGAAGAGATGAAGCGGGACTTCTACATCCTAAAGGATATGGTGCAAATTTTGTATGAAGATGGAAGGGAAAGCACTAGACTTCATGAGAAATTGGTTGCTATGAAGCAAGAGAAAGAAGGACTTCTTCAAATAATGCATGAGACGGAGATGCAACTCCATTATGCCCAAGAGCCCTTAACCAAATACATGCTTGAAGCAGAGGTAAATCACTCAAATTTGTCTTCAATTTCCTCTTCAGACAGATGTGTAGGTTCATTTGAAAATCACACTAGAGGTATAGGGTCCAAATTGATGTTAAAAATGGGCTATGAAGGCAAGGGTCTAGGCAAACGTGCACAAGGCATGATTGATCCTATTATGGTTGAGGAAAGGCCAAAGAAGTTTGGTCTAGGCTATGTTCTATCTTATGGGGAAAACTCTACAACCATGAAGGCATTTGAGACAACTTAAAGAAGAAATTTTGTTGCAAGCTCAAACCCACAAACATGTCAAGTTTGTTTTCAAGTTGAATGCCATTGTTTGAAGCCTATGTTGCAGCAAGAAGTTTGTAGACATGCAACTTATGGCGAGCAAGAGAGTTTTGAGAGCTATCAAGACATGAACATTGATGTTGGTCTTCAAAAGAGAGCTGGAACCTCTTCAAGTTCATATGCTCAAGAAGGTAAAAAATATGGACATGCAAAGCAACATTTGAGGTATAATTCTTCCCATAGTCAAGTTGATTGTGAATATATTAAGCATGGAAAATTTTCATGCATGAAGGGAAGAAAGAGTTGTTGTTCCTATTGTGGTTTGCGTAAAAATGAAGTTTAAAAACTCTTGAAGAGGATGAAGGCATACAAGAAATAGTTGAAGCGAAGGCAACTTGCACAGAAGGTGCAAAAGACTTGCACACATTTCCAGAAGAGAGGGAATATTATTGCCCAATTTTGGAAGTTGCATCCAACCAATCATCCCAAACATTTGAAGCGAGAGGATAAAAATACTGGCGAAAATGGAACCAAAGATTCCATCATTGATGTGAGACGAGATGATTCACATGAAGAATATTTTCAGCAGCAAAAATCTCCATGGAAGTGGCTTGGTAAGAAGTGGTTTGACTTCTTGACCCAGTAAGACATACATTCATTTGTACATATGCAAATTTCAGTCATGTATGCATGTATTTCTGTTGTAAACTTACGTTTGTTTGAGCCACCTTTGATCGATGATCAAGGAAATGATGTTCAACTACCTTCTATTGAAGATTTCTCGCTAGAAATTTCTGGATGAGCTCAAAGAGGACACAATTCTTGCAGGAGGACATGAATATCAAAGAGGGAAAGTGTTGACTACCTTCGAGTTGGGGCTCAAAGGCACTAAGCCAAGAAAGAAAAAGTGTAAGGAGGCTGGAAATTTGAGGGTGTTGTACTCTCATATACTAAATAGGTAATCAGTGTTTTGGGGTCCAAAAGATTCCCAATGGGGAGGAGCGATCAGATTTGGATCAGGACCTAAGTGATAGCTTAAATTTCAAATTGTTCAAAAGAGTGTCAAACCTAAGCGACAAGATAGATGTAGTCTTCCTGATTCCGGTGCCGTGAACGGTTCGAAAAACTGACACTGTATGAAGAATTTATCGCATTTTGAAAAGTCCAATAAACTGCAAATTTGGACATTTGACCAAGGTTGACTCGGCAAAGGTACAGTCAACAAAAAGAAAATTCCAGGGAATATTCCTAGAATATCCCTCAGAATATTCCCCAGAATATTCCTTCTGGGTCAATCACAAGATGACCAGTGGCAAGATTTCATTTGCTGATGGATTTTACGTTCTTTGGTTTCGACCAATCACAGGTCGCCATGTGGCAGGCCCAGAGTCCGCCACTTGGACCAGGAAGGTTGAAAAAAAATTTGGTTGGGTTTGTGGGGTTCAACCCCAAGACCTACGACACAACACGCACCCGCCACACCACATGGGCTATGAGAAGTTCTTAACCATAAGGGGTCAAATGTTTTATTTAACATTTGTTTAAAATTGTGTTGGGGGTTGGAGGGGACCAGCCCCCTCCCCATATGGCCTTAGCCCATGCACCAAGGGCCAAACCATCGGTGCATGTTACTCGCTAGCATTAAACTGCAACAGTAGTCACATGGCGCGGTTCAAACTCCGGAAATTACGCTGACCACACAGTTCAAACTGGAGTTCAATTGAACCAAACTATAGTTTGGTCGTAGTTTCCGCTAACATTTATGAAGACCGCGATTTGGGGTGACATGTGCCCAACTGCCCCAACCGTACAACTAATGCAGCAGTATTTTTGGCAGGATAGTTTTCCAACGCGCCCAAATTGGTGGAAGGAGCTATTTTAACTCCAGTTAACTAGAGTCCTCCAGTATTATGGAGTGTTTTTAGGTGAAACTGGACAAATGGGTTGTAGACTCATTTTTCCACCATTCTGGGAGTGTGAATAGTCAAGTTCGACTTTCTTGGACATTCCAAAGCCATTAGTGAGGGTTTAAGAGCCATCATAGAACTTCTGAGTGTGCTTTTTCTTCAGATAATTTCTAAGGGCCATTAGGGCCATCAAGGGCCAGTGGGAGAATGAGGCCTAGCTAGGGCAGTCTGTGACCATTCTCATCAACCCAATAGTCAATTTTGACTATCTTGAGAATTATGGATCTAAAGGTGAGGCTTGTCGAGCCAGTAGAGAAATTATGAAGGCCGATATGCTTTAGAGAAGTTCCAAGGGCCAGCAGGGGCCAGCAGGAGAATGAGGCTTATCCAGAGCAGCCAGTAACCATTCTCAGCAAACCAATAGTCTATTTTGATTATTTTGAACCTTCTGAATTCATTGGAAGGATTTACATAACCTTTTAAAGAAGTTAAATCGATGATCAAGAAGGTCAATGGCCTAGGAAGACCATCTCCATTGCACTTGGGAGTGGGGTTTACCTAGCATCTCCCACTAAGGAGAGTGCACGTCATAATTTGTGGTAGTGGAGGCTCGCGTTCGTGCGACCTCCAACCCTTTTTTTTTTCATTAAAACAAAAAAAAAAACAAAAACAAAAACAAAACAAAAAACAAAAAACAAACAGGGTTCGTGAAGGGTAGACAAATATTGGATGGCATTGTTACTTTACAGTAAGCAATACACTCTTTAAGGACGCTCAAAGTGAAAGGTATGTTACTAAAATTGGATCTCTCGAAAGCATATGATCGTATAAGCTGGCCTTATTTGATAGTTGTTCTCAAAGAGTTTGGTTTTGATAATAGATGGATACAATGGTTGAGCTCATTCATATCATCTCCTAATTTCTCGATCCTACTGAATTTAATTCCATCTCAGCCTTTTAATATTTCCAAAGGACTCCAGCAAGGGGATCCCCTTTCTCCATTCTTGTTCATTTTAGCAGCTAAGGGATTGGGAATATTAATTAAAGCTCAGTTAGCGAGGACATTTAAAATGTTTGAATCTATGGGGACCTGCTCTTCCCCTCATGCATCAACAGTTTGTTGATGATATCCTTCTATTTTGTCAGGCTTCTGTGTGGGAGGTAAAAGCAATTTTAAATGTCTTGAAAATTTTCATGGAAGCTTCATACTTTGGTCAACACTGATAAATAAAATGTTTATTTATTTAATATTAATGATGCTTCACGGATATTTCTAGCCCGAACACTGGGTTTTAATGTTTGTACCTTCCCCATGAAATACTTGGGCGTCCCTTTAAATACTTCTTCTTTAAGGATTGCAGATTGGAAAGACCTGCTTACTTGTTTGCAAAAAATATTACAAAACTGGGCATTCAAAGCCTTGAATGCCCGAGGGAGATTAATCTTGCTCAAAGCAGTTCTTAAATCATTACCTTTTTATCAACTATATGGGAGGAAGGCTTCAAAAAATATATGCAATCAAATGGTGAATATTTTCAAGAAAATTCTTTGACAAGGAGCACAAGATGCTCAGAAATGGGTGCTTCTATCATGGGACAAGCTTACAAATTCAACATCAGCAGGAGGATTGTGCCTTCGTGATCCCTATGTCTTAAATAAAGTTATGGGAGCAAAATTATGGTGGAGATGGCTACAAGGAGGACAAGTTCTCTGGAAACTGATTTGGGAGAGGAAATATGATATGCCAAGAATAGTAACGGGAAAATTAAAAGTTGATATTATCCCAAAGGGTATAACATATGGAATCTAGTAGCTATTAACATAGATTTAATACGTCAACATAGTTTCTGGGAAGTTTGGGAAGGCAGGACAACTCTATTTTGGGAGGATTCGTGGCAACAACAAAAAAAACTCTTCAGTTGGCTAGACTTAGGGAAAATCTTCCTATTCACAAACATACCTAACATGAGAACAATACATAATTACTAGTGCCAGTAAGAGATTAGTCAATGGAGAAAATGGAAAGAAAAAATACATTGGCCAAGAGCCCCAGAGACACTACAATGGAACAATCTGGAAAAAGAATTGAAAACAAGGAAAATAGTTGCAGCAACTGAAAGAGATATTCTTAGATGGGGCTATCAAATTAAATGCATGTTTACTATATAGGAGGGATACAATGTTAAAGCTCACAATCTAGCTAATATTGCAATGCCGATATGGGGAAAAATCTGGACAATCAATCATTGGCCAAAAGTGGAATATTTCCTGTGGCTCCTAAGTCATAGAAAAATTCTGACCTGGGATCAGTTATAACTGAGAGGAATGTACGGCCCTTCAATTTTATATATGTGCAGTAGACAATCCGAATCAATAGAACATCTTCTAAACACTTGTGAAACAACGGAGATTGTGTGGCAGAATAATGCAAGGCTCTTTATGTAAATGGATATAGATAATACAAACATAAATGAGGCGATCATTAAATGGAGAAAAGGAGGTTTTAAAAGTGAAGTCTTGAATAGATCATGGCGACTGTCACTAGGATTTATATTATGGGGTATTTGGAAAGAAAGAAATCATTGTATCTTTTGAGGAGAAACCCGTGATAATAACCAAATATGGCAGAAGATCATTGAGAATATCCGGGAAACCATATTGGTCAAGAAATGGATAGATAATGAGTGGAAGACTGAAAGCATTGAAAGAAATATCCTTGCCATATTGAATTTAAAACCTCAAATGTTGGCAAATACTCTCTGGAAATTTAAACCCCCTCAGAAAAATTCAGAAGATAAGTGGAACAAACCTCAGAATGGATTCATCAAAATCAATTATGATGGGGCGTCAAAAGGAAATCCAGGATAGGCAGGGGTAGAAGGGATTTTTAGAAATTCTCAAGGTAGAGCATGCAGGGTTTATGCCATGGACATTGGTTATGCAACGAATAACGAAGAAAAGATAACAACAGTAAAACAAGGGCTAATAATAGAAAAACGAGAAAGTTACCATCGACTCATTGTAGAAGGAGTTCGGCAATGGTCACAGGTGTGTTAAGTAAATTGCAGCAAGGGACGCCATGGAAGAAGATAAATAAAAGCTAGAGGACAGCTAGTCTTATTGAGGATATAGGATCTCTTATCCAGGAAATCCAGTATCTTATACCTTCACATGTTCGTAGATCAGGTAATGAGGCAGTAGACTATTTAGCAAATTGGGGAGGTCGTAATGAGGGAAGACAGATGGAAGTGAATCAAAGAGACAAAATATGGGATATTGAACTACACCCTCTCAAGATCATTATAGAGCGAGATATAGCTGGAAGCCAAGACCCTCGATCGGGGTGCCTAGTGTCAAGTGCTATAGGGCAAGTGGAGGGTGGCAGACATGCACAGGTAGGAGGTTCCGGCATGCGAACTCTGGCCAGCATTAACTTGCCAGTCTGAAGGATGTATGTAGCATTTACTCTCATGATGATCGAGATGGAAATCTAGCTAACAGTGTCAGGATGGCATTGGAAAAATTAGAGGAGGGAGAGCCTAAAGAGGAAAATTTCGAAACAGAAGCAACCTAATCGTTCTGGCAGGAACAGAGGTTTGGGACGAGCTGCTGAAGAATATTCCTTGTCTCGAAATGTTGCAGACACTATGGAGAGGTCTCAAGATCGGTATAGTGGTATGTCATTATTCTTCACTCCAACCTTATGCTTTTAACCATAAATATCTGTAAAGGTTAGGATAAAGGTGGCATGGGTAGGAATTGTAACTGTTTTGTTCTTAAGGATGTTCCTAGTATGGTTTCTACCAGTACTTGTAGTTCGGTCAAGAATATTAATTTGTTTATTCCGCAGGAGGTTATTCAGCCTCACTTTCGTAATCCCTGTAGAAAATTCAAATTACCATACAAAAATAGGATTTTCACTTGGTTAATGCATGGTTTGGAGTTCACTTATGCTAGGCAATTGCAAATGATAGAAAACTGTTGTAAGCATTATGAGGACAAGCTAAAAGGTTGTTGTCCTGTATTCTTCAGTGGTTTAGGGGATAATTGGGTTAGCTTCCATCGTAGTTATGTCTGCCTCGTTTGGTCTTGGCAGGAGAAAATCTTTCAAAACCTCTATAGTCATAGTGAAGGCAAACCGAAAGGCCTCTGTTCTGGTTTTTCAAGTGATATTCATGATACTTGGGTTAACCTTCTTTTGAATTATGCATGTTTAGTATGGTCTATATTTGGTAAGATAAAAATCCTGTCAACCTGCTTTCGTCTCTATCTCTATTAAGGGACTTGTATCAATAACTCTGCGAGTCATGTGACAGAGGCAAAAATATTTCTCAAAATTCAAGGGTTAACCTCTATAACTCCGTCCTCCCGTTATATAGGCTCATAGATAATCTCTACAGGTTTAATGCAACAAAATTATCATATCAGAACTATGGTTAAAAGGAAATCTACGAAGCGAATGGAAAAATCAAGAGAAAAAGGAAAGCAATAGATTTCAAAAACTCCAGTTGAGTCTAGCAAGTGAGGTAGGAAGACAAAGAAAGAGATAATGGAGAATATCTCGGAAGCTTACTCTATTGGTAATCCTCCACAAATCATAAATGTAATTCAGGGATGGGAGAGAGAAAGTCACAGTAATGAGGAAGATATTGAGGCAGAGGAGGAAATTATGGATTTTTTTAATGATCCAGGAAATACTAAAGGTCGCCTATCTTTATTTTATCAAACTGTTCACACATACTGGGTAACGAAATGTGTCCTGGCCAAATCAATGCAAATTCTTCATCCAATTGAAGGTATTCCAACAGTAAACACACTACTTCAGGATATCAACAATCAACTTCAAGATATCAAGGTGTCCCAGTATCAACCGATAGCCTGAATTGGTAGAATTGAAAGGCAGATTCAATAGATGCAGCAAGTGGACATGCCTGGTTCCACTGCAAAGGATCCAGCACCGATTGACTCTTGTGATGGCTAGCAAACTAGATTAAGTTTTAATGAATTTTGCAGATAGTGTTTATGTTTTCAGTTGCCACTTTAATAATGTCTTAAATAGTAAAATGGCCATTGCATCTAGTCGAAGAAAGAAACAATATCAATTTTGGATGGCTTTTAATACTTTAAGGTGGCCAACAGACGTGGTTTCCTTCGAGCAGGTTGAGGCCACTAACTTTGTATATGACGCAACCTAACTTTTTATGATAAATATAAAATAGCAAGGGCCTACCAAATTTACAAAAAAAAAAACCTTTTGAAGACTTCTGAATGCCGAGATGCTTCAGGGAATTTTTCAGTGAGCCAAGAGCCACAGGGTACCACTAGATGTTGAGGGCATAACCAGAGCAGCCAGAGGCCTTTTTCAGTAAGTGAATAGTCTATTCTGACTATTTTGGACATTCTAAATCGAATAGAATGATTTTAAGATCCATTTGGAGACTTCTAGAGCTAAATAAGCCACAGGGAAGTTTCGGGCAGCCCAGGGCCATCAAGGGTTGGAGGCCTATATTGGGGAGCTAGAGCTCATTTGGAGAAAATGATCAGTATATTTTGGATGTATGACATATGGTGGAGACATTAGAAAAGGTTTTAGGGACATAAAATTATTTCTTAAGGAGTTAGTGCCACGGAGAATCTTAGGGAAGCTTAAGGGCATCGACAAAAGAGGTCAAGTCAAAGGGAGCCTACGTCCATCTCCAGAGAGATAGCAACCATTCCATGGGTATGATGGTATTTTAAACCCAATCGTATAGAGAAAAAAACCATTGGAGTTGAGAAGTTACTTGTAAAATAAAATTTTCCATCATAATCCCAAAGAGCCAAGTTAGTTGACAAAGGCTCAAGGAGACGTAGCCCACGACATTCGGGTGAACTCCTTTATTAAATTTGTTGTTATATGTTGATGCTTATTTGCTGCAATTTATGGTTGTTGTACATGTTCTTAATCAGAAAAATCAAAGTTTTAATTCCTCACACATAAAGATTTAAAATAGTTTAAAATGCATACACCTAAATCAAGAATCCAATTCCACACAGTCAAGTATAAGCAAGATCTTAATTTGTTTAATTGAGTGGGAGGTGCTTGCATATAATAACAAGTCATCCACCCATTTCAGATCAACATCACACCTGGAATTTTCAAAAATAATTTTTTTTCTCATCCCCCAAAATTTCTAGGCAATGATAACTAGAAGAGAGTGGAAATTGCTTTTGTTGTGATGCCAAAAATAAAGGTTGTCTAAGAAGGAATTAGAGTGATACACTAGCATAATTCCAATAAATTTTAAAAATAAACTCCATTGAATTTTACCCGCTTCACATCCAAGAAAAAGTTGATCTATATTTTCCTCATCTTTCCTGCAGAGAACACAAGAATTTGGCCCTTAGAAGCCCCTTTTCTAAAAGTTGTCCCACGTTAAGATTTTGTTTCTCTAAACCAACCATAGGAAATTTTTGAGTTTCATAGGAAAATTACACTTCCACAATGGATGAATACCACCAAAGGACATTTTCTTGACAGTAGAATTCTGCTATAGCAGAATATATTGAATGGGCCATGACTCCTTTAGAGGAGTCCCCCCATAACCATACAAGACTATCATTTTCATTTTAGAGGGAAATACCATTTAGGTATAGGTTGTGAATAAGAGGACGCAACATTACTTTCATGTTATTAAGTAATGTTAATAAATTCAATAAATTAAGTAAAGAAAAAAAAATTAGTGATAAAGAAATATGATTAAAAGAATTTGTAGGTTATAAAATAAATAAGAGAAAGGAAAGGGGTTCAACCATAGAGATTGTAAATAAAATATTAGTTTCATGCTATTAAATAGTGTGGATAAATTTAATAAAATAGGGAAAGACTACATTTTCTAATAAAATATTAGTTTCATATTATTAAATAATATGGATAAATTCAATAAATTAAGGAAAGATCAAATATTTATTGGTAAAGAAATAGACTTAGAAAAAATTGTAGATTATAAAATAATTAGAGGAGAGAGGGGTTTCAATAATATATATTGTAAGGGTAAATCTTGTAAAGAAAAAATAAAGGCAGTTTAAGGAGAGGAATAGAGTGAATTTAATAATGAATGAATATATATTTATGGGATGGTTTTAGCTATACAAAAGTGAAGTCTTCTTATGAGGGTGTTTTTTTGGTTGATAAGTGTTGGAGGAGTATTTTAAATTTCTTGATAGCCACTGTATGATGTTCTTTACTTGGATACATGCTAAAGTATCATATTTTGATTGGAGGGTGGCTAACATTTTTATTAAAAACTAGGGAATACACCAACAAGATAGAAAATCTTAGATAGTTTTGGGGACCAAGTACCCTAACATTAAAGAAGTGGTTTCCATGTTTTCCCCCCAAGTTATATGCCTCTACCAGGCAATTGGTACGGGTGATGTTTCTAGGGATACCTCTCAAATTATAGTGAGCAATAGTTTTTCTTGGATATAGGAGACAACATTTGAGTTCTTAGAAGAAGATGAAAGCTACAAATTTCCCTATGAAAATAGCTACTCAACTATTGGTGGAAGTTTATTTGAAGAAGGGATAGTAAAAGTATTATTTTTTGTGCTCTTGGTATCATACTAAATGGATACCTACAATTATCTATAGAGGGAATAATAAGTAGTGGCCTTAGTGGAGAAGACACTTAACTAAATCTAGGAAGAATTCCCTCTCTTAGGTGTAGGAAAAAACACTTAAGGAAGTATAATTTGGAATAAAGTTACTATGGTATGGGTTCTTAAAGAAAGGCATACCCTTGAAAAAGTGAACACATAATTGTTTTGTCCTTGATTATAAGAGTAATGGGAAACCCCTCAAAGAATAATTATCTGGTTAGAATAGTAGAGCTCCAAAAACTTGATGCAATTTTTATTCAAGAAACTTTGAAATCAAATCCACAAGGGAAATAAGAATGAGAAGACAAATTTCTAAGGTGGAAATTGTCTTTGTCATTTAAACGTAAGATCACAACTTGGAGGAACTATGAATAGTTCAAGCCCCAAGCTAATTCCAACCCATTATTAAGGTTTACCCTAGCCACTACCACTTTTTAGCATATTTTTAATCGATCAACCTTAAAATAATAAGTGTCAAGATCTGTTAAGATGAAACTTTACATGTTGTTGCTATGGTGAAGTTTTCTCTTGATGGAGAAATAATGGGAGACTCTTCTCAATACATGGTGGAGGTGCTCATGAATCCTTCTAAAGGAAATTATTTAAAGCATATTTGTAAACCAGGTGGATGAAATCCTCTATTAGGACATCATGTCTTCAAAGCTTAAAATTATTTCATTTGTATGGGTGTGTAGTGATAGGAAATTGTATTGGACTTAGGCCTAGTCAAAGAGTTATAAAGTCATGGATAACAGAACAAAAGACACTAGATAGGTTTATTTATTCTTCAAGAAAAGCTAAAATAAAAATTTTATTCTCATGTTAGGGTATGCATGAAAGTAGAATTAAAGAAGGTCCATGTAGAGGTAGTGAAAATAACATGGGTTGCTAGAGTCGCTATCAATTCCTAGGATATCGGACGCTTCCTTCCAAGTGCAACACTTATCATGAGAAAGGACACATTGCTAATACTTTCCCAAGGAATCAAGAGGATTAGAACCCTTCAAAGTTTCCTTTGAAACCCTTAGTGAAATCAAGGACAACTCTTTAAGATGGTACACAACAAGCATATAAATATGTAGTCTAAGGGGTTGTAATAAAATAAAAAATTGTATGGTACTTTATTAATTCCAACCATTAATAAATATGAATATCTTTGAATAGAATATTCAAATATAGAAAGTGAGGGAGTAGAGAAAAAATGGGAAGAATGACCTGAAGGTGGATTGGAATCACCCAAGACTCAAGCATATCTATAGGATGTTGAACCATATGTAATAAAGAGGATATATGTCAATAAAATAACTAGGAAACATAAAGATTATCTTAAAAATATTGGATCACACTACAAGGAAAAGACCCTCTAGCGGATGTTTTTGAGGAACCCCTTATAAAAATACCCCAAACATCCATTTGTAGCGGAGGTTACTAGAGGAGGTTGGCGGGTGGAGGTTTTTGCAGATTTTTTTCTTCCGGTGTGCTTATCATCCTAAACTGCACTAATGCATTCAACTAGAGAAAGCACCAGTGTGCACAAAACATTGGCACACCAGGACACTGTGCACTCTATACAAACCTGTTCGGTGCGTCTTATTACTGTAGTGCACCGATGCTTTACAAATATTGTACACTGGTGCGTCCAAAAACCCTGCGCCAATATCGAAACAGCCTAGTCCGGTCTTAAGAAACCGCACCAGTGCACCTATAGAACCCACGCACCAAAACAAGGTTAAATAAAAAAAAAAAAATATGGCCAAAAATCTGCTTTTATCACTTTTCAGTGCTCTAGAGATCTCAAGCACCGTCGCAACTTTACCTTGTGTGAGACGCCCTGCCATCGATGCTCCCATTGCACGCACTGCTATTGTCCATTTCCCATCATCTCCATTTTGAATTTTTAAAAACGGTGGGAAAATTTAGTTTTGCAAATTCTACAACCAATATCCCTCCTCAACGGCCAAATGTAAAGCTATTTTCCTTGTTTTTCAATAATTAAACCTTTTAGCGAATTATTTTTGTAAATTAGTTTAAAATTCACCATCTTTAAAAAAAAAAAAAATTCCCACGCGATGCGCTCAAGTCGTTCGGCTCGCACCAGTTCGCGGTGATGCCTGTAAATTTACAGGTCACACCGCCACCGGTGCTAATGGTATCCGCACTGGTTCCGGGGAAGTACCAAAAGGCGCACTGTGTTTTTTTAAAATTTAAAAAAAGTATGGTGCGTTCGGTTACCTGGCCACACCATTGACCCTGTTGAATAGCGGGAATGCGATGCGTTGATAGAAATATCTGCCCCGGGGCGGGTAATTTTTTCAGTGCACCGAATTTCGGCAATTCAACATGGTCAATGGTGCAGCCTGGTAAAATACTGCACCGTTGACTATGTAGTGATGTCAAGAGGGCACTGCACTAACCAAACTATATGCCCCAGGGCATATAGTTTGGTCAGCACACTGCCCTCTCGACACGGTCCATAGTCAACGGTGTGGTCTGTTATACCACCACACTGTTGAACTTGGAACAATTCCAGGAGAGCGGTGTGCTAAATATTTTTAGGTGCATCGTTTCCGGTGCGCTGCAAATTTTCTGGTGCACCACCTATGGTGCGTGAAAAAAAAAAAGATTAATCGTTATCGGTGCATGCCTATTTTTTGTGGCGCACCAACTGTTTTTTTTTTTCAAATTTTTTTATATATGTATATTCCTAAATACATGTCTCATTTAATAAAAAAATGTATTTAACATGTCAATCATTCAGTGGCGTACAAGGAGAGAAGGGAGGGAACAACAACAACAATAGGGGGACCAGTATAACATGGTTCGCCTATGGGAGGCACGAGAGAGGGAGAGAGATGTGTACCCTCGCCTTATTACAACAGCTACCCAGGGGCTCCTAAGGCAGGTAGGCCTCCTCAAATTCTATGAGGAGGCTACATCCCTAAAGGGCCATGGTGTGTTTTTACGACATGTTATCTGTAGGTGGAATGCCCACCTACATGATTTCTGGGTTGGTCCTAACCAGTGGTACGCGCCCACTGAGGAGGAAATTTATTTCATTATTTGCCTATCGAGGAGAGGGGTGGATTTTCCCTCGTTCCCAGAGGTTCCAGTTGGCTATGCAGCAGGGAGTCAGTTGGTGTAATCTCAGAGTTACATTAGCGTGGATATACTGTCTCCTTCAAATTTTCGGGTCTCCAGAGGTCAGTTACATATTTCTTCATTTGGTAGTGAGGAGGTGAGGTGCCTTTCACTTCTGATTTCGACCATTTCACACAACACTAGCGACGGGAAACACATTAGTTGCCCGCTTCTATATTATGTTGATTCTTTAGTACAGGATCCACAACATGTTAAGTGGTCTGCCATTTTTTTGCGGTAGTTCTGTACAGCTTTAGATATTTGTCGTGCTCATGCACAAGGGAGGGTCAACTTCCCTTTTGCTTCAGAGCTATTTTGTTTATTTTTTGAGAGGTTTCCAGAGACGAGGCCTACTTTTTTTCGGCAGCCTCGTAGGCCGATGTTGCATGTACAGATGCACATGTGGGGACAGATGATGCCCAAGAGGGGAGAGACTGAATTTTCCGCGAGGATATTGCATGATGCACTGGAGTTGCTAGCCAGTGTTGATGAGCATCCCTTCATTATGGTCCCCTGTCCTTATACTGGTTTGGATTAGTGAGGGTGTGCCAACATCCTCTTCACAAATGATGAGCCACCAGATGATAGAGGTAATATTATTGTTTTATTTAAATTTATTCTAACATGTTCTTTAACTTGGTTTTATTAAATTGTTTAATGAAATTGTCTAATTATTGTTATGTACTTATATATATTTTGCAGACATTGAATCTTTTGATGGCGATGGGATGCCAGCACCACCAAATTATCCAGGTGTGGATCCTGATGATGATCACGATATGGCAGATGCCGAGGATCATGAGGCTGATGCAAACAGACCTGATCCTACTCATGCGTTGGAATCACCTTTTGCTAGGCATAGGCTTGACAGTAGATTAAGGATGGAGTTGGGTGACCAACTTTGTGCATTATTTGTTGAGGCGGGAGTTAGGCCCGCCGTTATGAGATATATACAGACTGATGGTAGGATGGTGCATATCTGGAGAGGCATGTTGCGTGACATGTACAGCTTGATGCGGTATGTCGTAGGACCTATGAGCTTAGTTACACATTTGAGGAGGGACATTCAACGTTATAAGTGTGGTCGAGATGCAGCACGTCGACAGTCCAGGAGCAGCGATGCATCATCTGATGATCACGATCATGGGAGTGATCATCGCTCACCTCGCGTCGCGCCAAATGAGCAGCCTACAACATCAACTAGTAGTCATGATGGAGAGCAGGTTGGACCATCGGCCACGTCGAGTCAGCAACCTGCAGCATCTAGCAGTACTCATGATTATGAGTAGGTTAGACTATCGACCACGTCGAGTCATCACGATGAGTAGCCGACAATTGATCCTAATTAGCATGAGGCACCTGTACCATATAGGCAGGAACGTGATGATCAGCATGTATCTGAGCTTGTCGAGGCTGGACCATTGACTGAGCAGGCCTCGACTAGTACGGTTATTCATGATGTACCACCGATTGATATTTGACATTTATATTATAGTTGTATATTTTTGACATTATATATATATATATATATATATATATGGTCCATGTATTTTATGTTCATGTTGCAATTTTACTTAATTTACATGTTGGTGATCATCATGATGTGTATATTGGTAGGTCATGTTAGATATGTTCATTTAATGTGCAGCTTGCAGATAGATGTGTATGTGATAGCAGTTATTTGACATGAGATGTATATTTTATGTTTGTGTTGTGATGATGTTATACAATGCTAATTGTGTTTTGTTAGATGATCATGATCATGATGATGTTAGCGAATTTGAATGTGTTTTTTAGTCGAACATGATGTTTGTATGATAGTTATTATGATCGTGATGTTTATTAATTAATTTAATATTAAATGATCATGATATTTATTAAATGATCTTGTAATTGAAATTTTAATTTTAATTGTATGTAAAATTGTAAAATTGTATTCATATTTGCAATTTTAATTTTAATTGTAGTTGTATGTAAAATATTTGTAAAATTTTAATTGTAACTGTAATATTTAATTTATTGTGAAATTATTGTAATTGTAATTTTATATATGACAAATTGTAAAATTGTAATTGTAATTCTAATTGTATGTAAAATTCTAAAATTGTAATTGTAATTGTATGTAAAATATTTGTAAAATTGTAATTGTAATTGTAATATTTATTTTATTGTGAAATGATTGTAATTGTAATTTTAATTGTAATTGTATATATGTAAAATTGTAAAATTGTAATTGTAATTATAATTGTATGTAAAATTCTAAAATTGCAATTGTATTTGTAATTGTAATTGTAATATTTAATTTATTGTGAAATGATTGCAATTGTATATGTATATATAATTGTAAAATAGTAATTCTAATTCTAATTATATGTAAAATTCTAAAATTGTAATTGTAATGGTCTATATGTAAATTTGTAAAATTGTAATTGTAATTGTAAATTTTATGTAAAATTATAAAATTGTAATTATATGTAAAATTATAAAATTGTAATTGTAATTGTGATTGTGATTGTAATTGTATGTAAAATTATAAAATTGTAATTGTAATTGTAATTGTATGTGAAATTGTAAAATTGTAATTCTAATTCTAATTCTAATTCTAATTTGAATTTGAATTGTATGTAAAATATTTATAAAATTTTAATTGTATTAATGTGAAATGATTTTATTAAAAAATTTAAATTTTTAAATTTGTAAAATTTTAAATAATTGTAAAATAATAAATCTAGAATAATATGAATTTTTGTAACATAATAAAGTTTAGAAAATAATGCAAATAAATTCATGTAATTTAGAATTATCATTATTTTATTATGATCTTACATACAAAAAAAAATAACTTTATACAGTACGCCATTGTTTTTTAGATCAACATAATTGCAAGTTATCAAGTGAAATATTGATTTTAACATTAACACAATGCAAATTACCAATTAATTCAAAATACATATTATAATGTTTTGAAAAAAAGAGCTAGCTTATAACTTATAAGGTAGTTAAGTCCTCTTATTTATAAAAACCTATCTTAAAAAGTATAAATATTGATGAAATAACACATGTACCATATAACTCTCAGTTCTCATGATCAACCTCATTATATTCCAGCTCGCATGGCATGATAACACTATTGTTCTCAAAAATATGTTTTGGTCTAAGGTCATGTCTCAATATGAACCACCAATCCCTATCTAACACATTTGGGTAAATAAACACTTGGTTGCAGTGTTTGGGGAAAACATAGGGTTCCTCAGCTTCATTCCGCATCTTTCTAGAGTTGATACATATCAGCCTATTATCACGATCTTCCTTTACATTATTCTGACCAAAGGTGTCCCGCCACTTGCACCTAAAAATAACACATTGGAAAGAAGATAAATCCTCTTCAATGATCTATGTATCTTTCTGATGTAACCTAACGTCCCTCGTACTAGGTTTTGATCACCGTGGTTAGATCGACTAGATTGATCGAACTTGACTTCCACTCCACAGCCTTGTGTGATGTTTCCATCATCGGCATTTTCTGTGTAAAAATGGTGTCCATATGCCCACATACATGGGAACAAATGCACCTATAAAAATGTTAAAGTGTCATGTGTCTTATAATAACCCAACAATTAAAATATGAAATATAGATGTAATTACATTTGAAAGGTGCATTATTAAGTTTCAAATGTACATATAAATTAAATAGATTATTACTGATTTGTTGCACCCATTCCCTATGTTTAGGGCATCCACTTCAGCACGTGGGTAACAACCGGTTGCACCGATTTCTCTCTGACTTGGTCAGCAACCCAACTGTTGGGGCATATTTTCTTTTAAATGATCAGGATAAGGCACATTTCTACCATTCAACTGTCTAAATTCTTTCCTGTCACTATCCCATTTCATCCTCTTTTGTTCGTACAATGCGACCCATGGTTGTGTCGCTTCAGAATTGTAAAGAAAAAATTCATTGATTGCCTAAATTTATGCATTCACTGATGAAATCAAATCGACATTATATCGAAGTTAAACATGAATATTTACTTTGTGTAAATTTGAAAAATTCTAAGTCGCTTACTCTTTATCATGCATTTTTTTGATTTGTTTGGAGCAAGTCCCCTTCTCTTTTGTCTTCATCCCTTTCATCATCCCAAATCACCACACCTGGTCTGTTGTCAATCTGCTTGATGTACTCACTAGCATAATAGAAAGACTCATAAGATATGTACCCCTCTGCCATAGACCCCTCGGGTTTTGCCCTTTGTTGAACAAAACCTTTCAATTTCTTCATGTACCTCTCTAAAAAGAACATCAAATGACAAGAAACCACCCCAACTAATTCAACCTCATATACTAGGTGGATTAGAAGATGAACCTGCAAGTCCATGAAACTCTTCAGCAGTTCCTTCTCAAACATGCAAGCAATCTCAACTATCTCTTGACACCACTGTGGAATGCTAGCCACATGAATTTCCTTTGACATGTGATCCAACGTACAAATGCAAATAATTTAGATATGGCATGTCCTAGGTCTTGAGGGAATTCATGTTTCACACACCCACGCACAAACAAAGGATAATGACACTGCAAAGTTATAAACACTTGCAATAACATACAAAATTAGTTATGTTCTATGATCCCTACATGGGATAAAATTTATTAATATAAAAAATAATAAAATCATGATTTTGACATTATACGTACTCTTAGAAGATTCAAATGGTCATGCGATTTCAACCCCGACAAATGGTCATCCACGGTGAAGCAACGTCGTAGTGAAGACCCGTATGAAGATGGTACCCTTGCACACATTATAACTTCATTTTCCAAAGAAATATAATATCTTTTAAAAATCCATGGGACATCACCTTCTTTGAAATACCATGAATTAGATGGACCAGCGCCTGCCTCTGATCCTGTACTTTCTAATCGTCTTTGCTAATGTTTCTTTTTAGTTTTTGAAGTAATAAGGTCTTTCCTAACAGCCAATGTGTCACTTTCTTTCGATGATATGTGCCTCCATAAAGAAGATGAAACATTTTTAAATATATGCATGGGATCTAATAAGTGGGTAATATTAAGATGCTCCCAATATGGGAGGTTATAAAAGATTTCCTTTTCATCCCAATGGGAAATTTCTCAACATAGGTGTCGAAGAATTTTGGATCATTGAACATAGGCTCCCCATTTGAATCGAAAATTTCTATGAACTCCTTCTCCTTCTCTCTCTCATATTCTCTAAGCCATTCAACTAGTGTCTTTAATGGAGGCCTTTGGGTTCTCTCTCATTTACCATTAAAAGCGAATGCTGCTCTTCTATAAGGGTGTTCTTCTGGGAGGAATGCCCTGGAGCAATCATACACTGGCTTTTGTAGGTCCTTGGACCATATAGATTTCAAATAAGGTCCACAACATTTATATCCAAAATACCCTTTTGTTACAAGACCTACCAGATTAATGTATATAATTTATATGCATGTCACATTAAAGAATATCATGAAGATCATAACAATTACAATGAATTAAATAACTAATATGCGAAAGAATATTGTTACGTACATAAACAAATCAATAAACATGTAATTTAACAAAGAAAACTCCTAATCCTAGATAATCATGTGTCGTGTAAGCACATACGCCATACAACGTAAAAATCCTCTCTGTTGCGATGGGTCTTGATACATCATATACATTTATCCTATCCCATAATTCCTTCAATTCGTCTACTAGTGGTTGTAAGTAGACATCTGTATTCTTCTCTTGTCTTCTACCAGGGACTATGAGAGCAATATAAGATGTTCATTCTTCATGGACAACCATAGGGGGATATTGTTATTGATCACTACTATAGGCCAAATAGAATAGTTAGTGTTCTGGAGGGAATATGGGTTGACGCCATCCATGGCTATGCTGATTCGTAGACTTAGTACTTCATCCTTGAATTTTTCGAGCCATGTATCCTCTATATGCTTCATGGCTATTGAATTAGTTGGGATTCCAATAACTTCCAACTCACTTCTGAGTGAGGCATGCCATCCTTGCAACATAGCTAATTATTTGCAATGAAAGAGCCTTTGAATCCTTGGTATTATAAGCATGTGCCTCAATATCTTAAAAGGAGTACCACGTGATTTACCCTTCTTTTTTTATTTGTCATGCCTGTCATGCCCACATTTCAGACATATCTCTTTGTCTGCATATTATCCTCTATATAGAATACAATCATTTGGACATGCATGATATGATATGTACTCAACACCCAACATTTTCAACAATTTCTTTTCCTCTTCGCAACTACCGGGCAAGACATTATCACTCAGAAGAACCTTATCTTTGAATAAACTGTAGTTGGTGATCATCATGGAAAATATTAAATGTACATTAATACTGATATAATTATTAACGTTCATAAAATTGACCATTTGTAATGTTCATTGTGTGATTATATTTCTCAAAAAAATATAAGGGAGGAATTTATGGTAACTTACCTCAAAATTTCCGAGAAACATGCATTCGACAAGCCAAACTTTGCTTTCAATTTGTACAATAACATCATTGTCCCCAACTGGGTAGACTTTGACTAACCGCCAAGTCCAAAGAGAGGGGTGGTGGAAGAAAATTTAAGGCTTTTGAAAAAGGTGTCAGCGATATGAGCATCATCCCCTAGCTGATCATCGTTTTGGAATGCACTAACAACATTGTCTCCATGGAAATTGTATCCCTTAAGTAATCATCTATACCAACCTCTATTTGATTGCCTCCATTGCCATCTTTTGAAGAGATACTATTGTTGTATTCATTCCTAATTGGCGAATCTAGACGTAGTAGGAATTGAATCGGTGGTTGCTTCAACCATTCTTGGTATCGTTCCTCTCTTATTTTTTCTCTTAATTCGGCCTTCTCTCGATTTGACATTGTCGTGGGGTGCAACAAAAGACGGTAGGTAGGTCGCTCATCATCACTAGAATCATATTAATTTCAATCTATGATATCAATTAGTAAGAACGTTGAAATTGCATGATTAATTTGTTTGACGTTGAAATTAATAATTACATTAATATACCAAATAATTATTATTACCATCATTATCTCGGGATTGTGCCTAGAAGATGCAATATTATTACAATTGGCAGGGTGAAGCGGTTGTCCATTTTCATCTACCAAATGCACCTTGTTGTATGTTGCTCCTAATAAGAGCTTCCGGCGTTTTGGAGCTGTATGATTATTTTGTGCATCTGAACTCGATTCTGAATCTGCATGAACCTGTAAATTTGTATACATTATAAATTTTATTAAGCTGATTGACATGGATAAAAAACATAAATTCAATTAGAAAATATAAATATAAATAAAATATGAAGTAAATAGAACATCTCGAGATGGATAGCGAGAACTCTGTGATGGACTTCGAGAAATATTATGGAATGAGCTGGATTTTGAAGAATTGTCCATTCGATATAATTATGATATTTTCTCCCTGCATTTGAGCAAAATCAACAATAAATTTTAGCGCATACACCTAAAAGTAATTGTGGTGCCTTAAAAATGGACTTAATGTTATCAGTTCTTATGTAAAGATAACTGCACCAGTGTTGTTTTAGTTACTACACATTGGTGTCGTGTTATTAACGGACGCACCGGTGCGGTGTTATTAATTGACGCACCGGTGACGAAAAGCTGCAAATAAAAAAAGCACAACTTTATTTTTTTTAAGTGAAAAAAGTTGTAAATTGTAAAATGGGCGGCAAAATATTTTCAAAAATTTAATTACATAAAACAATTCTTTAAATAATAAACACTTTTCACTATTTCACTATTTTTGTAAAAAAATTCGGCGAGAGATTTGCAGGAGACATACCTAGAGCAAGAGAGCACGAGAGCACTGTGGAGCAGCGAAATAATTTTGAACGGAATTATTTAGACAATTAGAATTCCAAACTTCTGGTGATTCAAACCTTGTAGCATAGAATTTCAAACAATATCATGATTATATTTATTTATTTTTTAAATTTTCAGCAGTATTTTTTACATAGTAAGTACAAAATTTCAATTTGTTGTTCATATTTAAAAAAAATTAAAATAAATTTAAAAAAAAATAAAATAAAAATTAAAAAAATTAAAAAGTTAAAAATAAAATCAAATAATCCATTTTTTCCCTAAACCTTTCATTATTTTTGTTTTTGCCCTTGCTTCTCCCCGTTTCTGTGATTTCAAAATTAGGGCTTTTCATTTTAGATTTATAGGGTTTTTATTGCTATATATATTGGCCTATGATATCCAATCCACAGGACGACTTGCATAGTCGGATCCCAATCCATGTCGGTCGTTGCGTGAATTTAAAAAAATAGAATTTTTTTAATCGGTGCACCCTGCGTAACCTAGCGCACCGGTGCGCTGGCTTATCCCAGCGCACCACACACGTACTGTTTGATAAAAAATTTAAAAACAATTTTTTTTTTTTAAATTCGTGCGCCATATGTAAAATAGGGCACCGGTGCGCTATTTCATTATAGCGCGCCGCTCACGTATTGTTTGGCAAAAACAATTTTTTATTGTGTTAATCAGTGCACCATGTAACATATAGCACATCGGGTCTCCTAGTTGACAGAAAGGACAGTACGGTGGTCCCTTGTTTGCGTAGGGCGTTTATAAGAATAGCCTGCACCGCCCCCTACACAACACCATATGCTACAAAAACTAACACTAGATGATTTTTATTATTTTGTCTGTGTTAATTCGTGCGGTGGTTAATATGTAATGCACCGGTGCTCCTTATTGACATAGAGCATTGTACAATGTTTTATACTGTTTGGGAGGTGCGTTTATAAGACCACCATGCACCGACGTCGGTGCGTACACCATGAAAAGCGCACCGGTTTCTTGATATATTTTTTTTTACCTGAAAAGTTGATAATTTATTTATAAAATATATTAATGAATGATATGGTACAAGTTTTATATTGATAAACAAATGACTGACAAGGGATCAAGTAACAAAAATACTGATAACACTTCAAGAAAAGCAAAAAAGGCAAGCTCTTTGTAAATTCTTTACAAAAAATATTATTTTTGAACTACATGTAAATTCAACTAATATGTATTGTTTAATGTGTATCATGCAGAGCCACAAAATGACAAAGCTCGATAAGATTATTTCTGATCTAGGACCAGAATAGCGTAAAAGTTTGATGGAAAAATTGCAAAAGGATGAATCAGGTGAATGAAAAAAAACACTATCAATCCAATATGAGTTTCTTTTTTTAATTTGCATTAATAATATACTTAAAAATATTATAAAACATGTTTCAAACAATCTATTAATTCACATCTATTTAATGTTCTACAGGGACCAACAACTTATAAAAGGAATTTTGTTCTAAGAAAAGAAAAAAAATAGAACATGCAAATGAAAATGAATTGCTCCTTAGCTCATCTAGGGTGGTGATGGAGGTTAACGAAAGGGGGGAAACTTTTACAAAAGTTTGAGGGATCTAGTGGAACGAATGTATAAACGTTCTTTCCACTTACAATTTAAAAATCAATCCAATGATTCCAAGAACCAAATTTTATCTAAACTACAGGAAGAGTTTCCAGAGAATTGGTCAATGAGACATGTCAGACTTTTAATAGCAAAAACGTACAACAAAAAAATAGAATGAATGAAAAAGTAACATTCCTTTAAATGTTTTCTAGAATTATTTATAAGTATCACTTTTTTGATATTTACTTTTCATATATCAATATAAAAATTAAATAGTTTATTGTCATGTTACATTTTCGGGAAGATTATGAAAATCTCAAAAGATGAACCAGTTGATATCAGAAATATGCTTGTAGGAATGTCCAAAAGGGTGTACAAGGAGATGGTCAAAGAAATGGACAAAATTGCATCGCAGGAGGAGCCATCTCAACAACAACGTGCTTCAAATGCAATATGTAATCGTTGAATTTTTAAATCATTAGGTACAATAAATAAACAATTTAGCATTAAATTTTAATTTCAAGTATTTTCTTGCAGAAAATAAAATAAAATGGAACCCATTCAGCACATAAAACAGGACAACAAGGAAGAAAATGGTTGATATCTAACTTTGTGAGTAATTGTTACTTCCTTATAACAACTTAACTAGATTTCATTTTTTAATATTTTAAGTTGTTTTACAAAAATCATAATTGAATGTCTTCAAACAGGTGCTAACATAAAAAGAAGAACCATCAGACGAATTGGTTGACATTGGGTTAACTATGGGTTGTGAGTATATGTTAGCATATCAGAAATTAATTGTGGAATTTGTAAGTATCTATCGATCTTGTTTTACTTAGCTCCGTCTATAATTAATAGAACAAAAAAATATTTTATATTAAATATATGATTTGTTGTGGGGTATAAAAATTACATGAAACAAAGTATGGAACTGTGCCAACAGATGAAATCTTGAAAGATGGCATACTACATGGTTTTGAAAGAATGTGTATAGTTCATGAGTCAATTGTTGCTATGGTACGCCATTTCTTTTCGATTTACATTGATGTATATTATTTAATATTTCAATTTTCATTATTCTCATAAATGTATATACACTCATTACAATTTATTTTTATGTTTGTATATGGAGGGTGAAGAAGAATAAAACAATCAACACTATGAACAAAACATTCCTGAAAATAACCCAAGTCATCGAAGTAGCTCGAGCAGTGACAGTAGTTCAAGCGAAGAATAATGATCATTATGTTTGGATATCAAAGCAAGGCATTGTATTTTTTGAAATATTTGTCTGTGAAATCAGACATTTTGTATGACGTAATGGACATAGTGTCCCAATTGAAAGATAAAGGGATACCAATAATTTTCCCATTTTGTATGACAAAGACTGTCTTATGTGTGTGTGTGTGTGTGTGTGTGTGTGTGTTTTAATTCATTCTATTGCATTCTCCATTGTCGTTGTGAAATGTAACACCATTGATTAAATTTATGGATGATTAAATATTATAATGAAGAGATGTGAAATCTGATGATATGATATAACAAATTAATCCAAACATCACATTCAAATGCACTAATAAAAATTTAATTGATATGAATATCGTTATAATATATGTGTCTTCTTTTGATGAATAATGAATTTTAAAAAATCACAATAATTATGATATGATATAACAAATTAATCCAAACATCACAATCAAATGCATTAATAAAAATTTAATCAATATGAATAATGTTATAATATGTGTCGAATTTTGATGAATAATGAATTTTAAAAAATCACAATAATTGCATTTTCACAAGTCGATGTTTCTAAAAAAAAAAAAATGAACACCGGTGTGTGTCAATTACTGTACATCGGTGCGTTTGTATGATATAGCGCACCTGTGCGTTTCTAAGACCTATGGGCACTGCACGAATACCAATACCAATTATAAATCTCAGTGTGTTTGTGCAATACTGCGCACCAGTACGTTTATGTGAGACTACGCACCAGTGCATTTGTATTACCTATGGGCACCGCACAAATACCAATACAAATTAGAACAATCGGTGTGTTTTTCTGATACTGCACATCGGTGTGCTTCAATAAGACTACATACCAGTGCGTTGATATGACATATGGGCACCACACAAATCCCAATATGAATTAGAACGACCCCGTGTGTTGTATCCCCTACAGTGCGCCTAATGCAGCTGTATACCTTTACGGCCCAGTGCATGCACCTTCGACTACCCCGGGTCGACCGTCTATATCACACACACCAGTGCATTCATACCTTAGTCATGCACCGATGAAAAAAACATCTATAATAACTTTCGTCCGCCCAGGTTTTTTAGTTGCGTTGAAATTTCGTTAAGAGCTCCGCCAAAACCTCCGTTACCAGAAACAGATGTTGTAGGAAATGTTTTTTTGACAATTTTGGCTAATTTTATAACACTAAGAACCTCCTTTATAACCTTCGCTAGAGGGTCTTTTCCTTGTAGTGTCATTTTCTTGTTCTAGAATTTTTAATGGCCAATTGTGAGAATAATAGGACTTGGTTGGAGCTGCAAGAATCATCAAACCATTTTTCAATCATCATACAAATAGTAAAATAGGAAAACAAACCTATAAGCCATTTCAAGTTTAACTCCATATGGTTAGAAACTTAGAAGATGAGGATAAAATTGGTAAATCAATAATGGGTAAGCTATATTGAATCGTCAAGGGATACAACTAGTTATTAGTTTGCAACAAGCTTAAAGAAGGCCACAACAATTGTATTTGAATAGGCACATAATATTTTTAATAAATCAAAGCTAGAACTATTGTGCATTGAATATAGATTTCAAATATTTATGAAAAACATTATGAAGACAATTTGTTAAGACAAGGGATAGGCCAAAAACCTTGGAATGGCTTTTCTTTGTCGAAATACTAAAGAAAATAAATTAGAATTGAAGATTAATGATTTGTGTTTAGAAAAAGGTAGTGAGAACAGTAAGTTCTTCCAAAATTTACAAATCAGGTGAAGAATAATAATATAATATGGGAGATGCATATGGAAAATGGGAACTTATCTAAAAAATTTAGTGATATAGTTGGTAAGGGGGGTAATTGTTTCTAAAATTTGTATAAGGATCCAAATAAGGTAGCCTTGAGGGTTAGCCCAATTAGTCAAGTCCTCATTGTTAACGCACCTCTGCTATTTAGAGGTCATAATTTCAATTCTCTTGACACTATTGGGGTTAGGCTCTATGTTTGAGCCGATAGGAAGTGATCATTTTCGTAAGATATTCCCGGTAAAAATATTTATGTGGACGTAGCATTCACTGATATCTATTGACTATGAACCATATAGAAAGAAAAAAGAGTTGATAAGGTAGATATTTTAGAGATAACAAACTTAATTCCTTTCTTCCAAGCTTTCTAACAAAAGAATCAAATGAGAGCCTTAAGGAGGAAGTCTCAAAGGAAGATTTGAAAATAGTCATAGCCTTGTTTCAGAAGGATATGAATCTTGGTCCCAACGAATGGAAGATTGTGTTCTTTTTTGTATTTTAGAATTTACTTGAAGGATATATTACTAGGGTGATTGAAGAATCTATAGTCAACTCAAAGGTTCTTGGGGCATTCAATTTTACTTTTTTATCCCTTGTTCATAAAAGAGACAAACTCATAGCTTTTGATGATTTTAGGCCAAGTGTAGGTGCATCTATAAGATAATTTCCAAAATCATTGAAATTGGGTTAAAATGGTGTTCTCAAAAACCATATCACAAGAAAATTTTGGTGTTCATAACATAAGATAGACATAATTCCATAGGGAGTGACAGAAGAAGGACTTTTCTCAATTAAATAAAGAAAATGTATGCATTGGTGATGAAATTGGACCTATCTAAAGCATATAATAGAGAAAGTTGGTTCTACTTGGGAATAATCTTACTTCGCATTGTTTTTTTCTTGGAAGTGACCAAGTGTAAAATGGATGTATCACATCTATTTCCTTTTCATTATTGATTAATTTCTCAACTTGCAAAATTTTTATTCCAAGTAGAGGGTCGAGGTAAGAATGCTCAATATCATCATTACTTATTTTACTGCTAGTAAATGGATTAATTCAAGCATCAATAGGAACAAAAAGAATGAGATATTTAAAAGGGATAAGGATAGGCATGAATATTTCCTTGACGTATTTTTTGTTTGTCAATGATGTGATTATCTTTTGATATGGGCTTGTAGGGATGCAATAAACTTGAAAGAAATTTTAGACATATATATTTGTATCAGGTACGCATATCAACTTATTGAAGTCATCTATTTATTGCATTGTATTGGAGGTTAAACAAGGAAGATAGGTTCTCCAAATTTTTCCTTATTGGCATGAATTCTTGTATGTTGGGCTTAAATACTTGGGATTTCATTTAAAATAAATGTTTATAGGAGGAAGGACCAAAATTAACTATTATAAAATGTTGAAAAATAAATCAACCATGAGTGGAATAAATGGAAACCGTGAGGGGAATATTAAGTATATTTAAATTTTTAATAGAGGAAATCCTTTTTGCATTCATTTCCCTTCATCTTAAAGGGGGTAATGTAGAAGACAAGGAAGAAGTGTATTCAATAGTGGAAAAAAAGACAAGTCGATTTCACTTGTCAAATGGGCGGTCACAAAAAGGCCAAATAATATTGGGATATGGGGTCTTAAAAATATAACTTCTTTGATAAATTCATTTCATCCAAGAGTTTACAGAGAATTATCTCAAAAGACGGATTATTGAATAATATAGTAGCTTAGAATATAGAACCCATATATGAAAGAGTGGTTAGAAAGTCTCATAAATCAATCCAAAAGGTGTCATTGGAAATCTTTATGTCTTTCCTCCCCTCATTTAGGAAACTAGTTGGTGTGGAAGGTAGGTAATGAAAGGAAGGTTAGAGTTGAAGTGGCCCATGGATTGGAACTAGGGAAGGGTTTAAGTTTCCAATAGATTTAATTGAACACTTACATTAGAAATGAATCTTCACTTTTAGTTAAGTAATAGAACCATTGCTAACTTTCCTTTGGTATAAATATTGGAAGAGTGTTAATGTTTTAAGTTTAAAAGGGGAGGTATTTGAGCAAAGGAAGGTTTATATGAGATATATTATATAAAATGCCATGTTAGATTAAAAAAAAGAGGTTGTTAATCCCTATAAAAATCACATGTTAAGAAGCTATATATATATTGAGTTATTATATTTATTTTGTTATATTAGTGTCATCATTCAAATTATCTAATTGTAATTGTACCCTTTGTCTCCTACCTATAAACTAAGGAGGCCTAGTTTTAGAATCGTCTTATCTTTTACATTTATTCTATTGTAAACAAAGGTTGCCCCCTTGAAGAGACTTATATTTCAATCTTATATATCTTTCTCAAGATGTAGAGTTAATTTATATTTTCATGCTATTTTGGTGTTTGTTATATAATATTTGGTGTTAAAGAATATGATCCTTGGGTTTTTCTTCTTCAAATGAAATATATTGGGATTTTTCTTATAATTCTTTTTAGGAAGTTTTATATAGTGAAATTTTGGGGAGACTAAGGAAATATGTCAAGTTACATGTGGTCAAAGTTCCAAGTTCTAGTTCATAACACTATCTGGGAAATAGCTTGTGGAAGTGAGGGTTTGTGACTAGTCACAAAATTAGCTTCAAATGAGTCATCTTGGTATTTTCATTGTTAACGTTTTTTAAGAAGTTTTAAACTACGAAACTTTCAAGATGTTTATAATACATAACTTAGTAATTCTCAAAAATATTTTACATTTTGAATCGCTATAACTTGGAGATTTTTTACGAGTCCTAAAATTACTCTCAAACAATTCATATGGAAATTTTTTCTATAACTTTTTTTTTCAATGAAGTTTTGGACTTAGAAATTTTAAATATTTTGAGAATACATATCAAAATACATGGAAAAATTTTTGGGTTATGAGATGTTATAATTTCATGAATACATGCTTTGGAAATTAGGGTTTTTGACTAGTGCGTAAACTAGTCTCAAACATGTGAAAAATAGAATCAAACAAGTGTTCTTGGTAGAACTATCATATTTGAAGCTCATAAAGTCCAATTGAATGCCACTAAATCCTTTAAAAAGAAGATAAACAATATTATTTCATACTATAATTTTAGAATCATATGTGAAATAATGAAACATAACATTTCATACAATTTCACTATCTAAAGAAGAGCCAAGAATATACAAGTTTGAGAAGTATATAAAAGTTTATTCAGAACAATGACATTGCGAAAAATACATGTTAGAGTACTACAGGTTGAAATTTTAGACTTCAAAAGGCAAAAATTTCATAGATATGTGAGGTGAAATATCAACTTCATAATAATCTTCAAAACATGATTTTAAAGGAATGGAACTTACCATTAACATAAATTTTTATTGGAGTATTTGTTTTTGCTTATTCAAAGTTGTGATAAAGAGAAAATAAAGGAGAACTATGATTTTTCACATGGCAAAGGGTTTTGCAAAAATTTCTACTATTGGTAAACCTCCAAATATCTCAATCATGACTCAAAAAGAAAGTGAAGAGATTTTTCACTACATATCCAAATTGGAGAACCAATTTAATGATGAGTGGTGGGTTAGTAACAAGTGATGATCTTAATACATAATAGATGGATCAATAGAAAATAATATGGATGAAATTAGGGAAGATATGGATAAAACAATGGAAATTTTGAAAAATTTCATGTCAATCATCTTCTTATGTACCTTAGATGAGAGATTTCCTAAAGGAATTATCAAGGCACAAGTAAATCATGAAAATGTGGAGGAAATAAAGATTGTGTCCCAAAATCATGATTATTCGTGACCTCCAAATCCACATCCTTGGGACATCAATTCAACACCAAGGAACTACTTAATTCCCAAGATCTATATGAGGAATTTTGATGGTAAAGATCTTATAACATGGATATTTTCTTATGGATCAATTCTTTGAACTACACCAAGTGTTAACCTTATAAAGGGTAATCTTTCATCCTTGTATTTAGGAAATGGTCAATTTGTTTGGTATCAATAGCTTTGTGAAAGAAAAATTATTATATATCTCTTGGTCCATTTTTATGGATGAATTGATATTACATTATGGGGATATTGAGTATAATATGTTCTTTAGTCAATTGATATATCTTCAACAAAGAGGTCCAATTACGAAGCACATTCAGCAATTCCAAAAATTAAGCCTCAAGGTAAAGAGCATTCTAGAGGATAATTTGTTAGATATATTTGGGGGCACTTTCAAGGAGATTATTCAACATAAGGTGCATATTTTTTAACCTAAATCCCTATAGCATGCTTTCAATCTATAAAGGATAGGTGAAATTAAAAATATAGCTACTAGAAGAGTGGTCACTAACAACTATAGAGAGTGCCATACTCTCTCTCTCTCTCTCTCTCTCTCTCTCTCTCTCTCTCTCTCTCTCTCTCTCTCATACTGATGATTTTCAAGAAAGTGGATCTCAAGTATCATATTGCCGATATCTCTCTCTCTCCCTCTCTCTCTCTCTAGCAAGTACTGGTGATTTTCAAGAAAGTGGACATAAAATTCCTACTAAAATCTAGTGAAATTCTTTGAAATGTATACCCATAAATCCCTTATAACCAAATTGTGAAGGAAGTTCATGCACCTTGGACCTGCTTTTTTTTAGCTACTGAAGGCAGAGTAATATCGAGATTTCCCTGTAATTTGTGTGCACTAAATGTGGAATTAGATTTATTTTTTTTGAAATTCATGCTTGAAGTGTTGTGGATGGATTTTTCCAAAATGGAATGGGTTACTTTTTTATTTTATTTTTACTTTCATTCCTATCTAAGGATATTCTACACAAATTACACAATCTTTTATGAAGGAGATTAGTGCAAGTATACAAAATCTAATGTTAAATAGTTTAATTTAGTTTTTTTTTTTTTTCAACACTTCTTTTGAGTGTGAGTCTTTTAATTCCAATGTATACCATAATGATAATCATTTAATTAGCCACTTACATCTCACTATGAGTAATTTCTAGGTACTAACATGCCTAAGGTACTTCCACCTACTTAAGATCATGACCATTCTATTCCTTTGTAACCAATAAGTGTAACACCTAACATTATGCCTTAGAGGTACCCATATGCACAAAAAAGTGAGATTGAGCGTATGATTCAAGAAATGCTAGAGGGTAGAATCATCCAACTTAGCCAAAATTCTTTCTCTACACCAATGGTGATAGTTCAAAAGAAGGAAGGTTCAGGGTGCATGTCTCCAAATTATAGACAACTCAATAAAATGACCATCAAAGATAAATTTATTATTCATATAATTGATGAATTATTAGATGAAATATAAGGATCAAATTTCCTTACTAATTTGGATCTCGATTTTGGATATCATCAAATCAGAATGAGAAAAGAAGACATCCCTAAAACATCCATTAGAACACATGAATTCCATTATGAATTTTTGGTAGTGTAATTTAGCCTTACTAATGCGCCTTCAACCTTTCAAATCTCGTTGAATTTTGTTTTCAAAACCTTTTTCATAAAATTTATGTTAGTATACTTTGATGATATACTAATCTACAAAACAATTGGGAAGAGTGTGTGCAACATTTAGATATGGTCTTAGAGCTATTGGAAGAGTAGCAAGTATATGGAAATCTTTCCAAATGTGCCTTTGGAGTTCAAGAAGTGGAACATTTGGTTCATATTGTATCTCATGAAGGTGTTAAAGTAGGCCCTAACAAATTAAAGTTATAATGGAATGGTCTATTCCCAAAACCTTTAATAATCTTAGAGGATTCTTTGGATTGGCATGTTATTACCACAAGTTTGTCAAGAATTGTGGTAAAATGAAAACATCTCTAACAACAATATTAAAAAAATATGCATTTCCTCGAACACAAAAAGCAACCAAATATTTTGAAAAACTTAAGGAGGCTATGTGTATACTCCCATATTAGCCATGCATGACTTCACACAAAACTTTATTATGGAGTGTGATGCCTTAGAATGTTCCATTAGTGTTGTTTTGGTGCAATAAGGAAGGCCCCTTTCTTTTGAAAGTGGATAGCTTAAACGAAAGAGCTTATTCAAACCAGTTTATGAAAAGGAATGTTGGCCATATTACATCTAGTTAATAAATGACACCCTTACCTAATAAGAAGATAACTCAAGTTAAAAATAGGTCATAGTTTGAAGAATTTATTGGAACAAAAATTATCTTCGAAAGAGAAATAAAAATGAGTTACAAAGGGGCTAGGTTATGAACTTGAAATCATCTACAAAAAATGAAAACATGATATGGTGGCAGATGCACTTTATTTTTTTTTGGTAAGTTATGCTAATCTATTAATTTCAAAAACATAAAAGTACATAGTTTACAGGCAAGGGTTTTAAGCTATGCTTAACCAATCCCTGCCTTTGTTACATTGTTTCTGGGTTGTCGTGGGGGAGGGGGTTGGCCCAGACAAAAATTTTGAGCAAGAATTACTTTGTGCATAGTAGCGCTGATACATTTAGGAGCATAGGAGTAAGACATGACAATAAATCCCCATGGGCATAGATGAAAAAAAACAAAATAAGACTGAACATCTACGCATACATTATTCATCCTCATCATCACTACAATGGGGAGTCTCCTCGAAGATGGGACAGGTAGGGGCCTGTGCGATAGTCACTTCCACTGCAGCTTCCACTTCAGCAGCAGTACGTTTGGGGAGATTTGAGGGAACACAGAGGGTGGGGGAGTCTGGATCTACTCCTTCAAGAACCTTCATCCAAACGCCGTCGGAATCCATGATCCAAATATATTAATCTTCATCAACCTTCACAGGACTATTTGGGGATGCTAGAATATTATGTGGAGAGGGAGCTCTAGGGGTGGGGGTGGACCTCCTCGCGCCATGACTTCCTCTTTGCGCAGGGCCCTTGGAGGGGTCTGCGCGCTGCTCGGGAACTGAATGATGGCTAACTAGGGAGTTTGACGAGGAGCCTTCAATCCATTCGAGGAAACTCACCACAATGATAGTGGCCCGGAAGAGCCCCACGTTTTCCACCATGAATTGTGTGTTGGCGCAGCCTGGGTGCCATTGGGCAATTGGAAGGGGTGGCGGGGGAAACATAGGGGCAGGAGAACTTGCAGAGGCTGGGGGACAGGTGCGCAGGATGCAATGCACCAAGCAGAGGGGGGTTGTGTAGCTCCACTCTAGGACTTAGACTTCACAGCTGATTGGAATCAACGAGCATCAATATCAGAAGGATTAAATGCAGCGAAGAGCAAATGAGGGAGGGAAGGAGCTGAGAATGGGAGGGTATATAGGATTGTGGATGAGGAATGTCAGAGAGGAAATGAGTGATCTTTGCACGGTTCTACATGTGGAGCTCAAGTAGTTGAGCAGGCACAGAGGGGTAGGCGTGGCTGCATTTTTTATTATGCATCATGGCCATTAATGGAGGTAAGGGTGAGGTGATGGTCAAGGTCAGGTGACACTAGGCATGTGCGATCTGTGTGATCTATGTTTCTGCAAGGATCGTGCGAGCGATAATGGTGATTAAATCTGCTACAGGTGGGGAATTTCATTGGAGATCTCTGCAGTCCGCGTGAGTTGGGATTTTCTATTCTCCCATGTCAAGCGTGTCACCCACATCTGGGAGGTGGCAGATGCACTTTCAAGGAAGAAGAAACAAAAGGTTTATTATGTGTTATTTCCATTTCGCAAACTGATTGGTGGAAGAAGTAAAGATAGAATGGTAGCAATATCATATGTTATGTAAGATCACTCATCAACTAAAAGAAGACCCAAGTTCAATAGATAAATTTGTGTGGAAGAAATATTTATTATGGTATCAATATTTCCTATATTTATGTAAGATTTTACAACTCAAAAAAAAATTCCGTTTGGAATTGCACACTTCTTCCATAAGAGGACATTTAAATTTTTTAGAAACTTACCATAGTATCAAGAATGTTTTTTTTTTTTGGTCGGGTGGGGGGTGGGGCGCTAAGGAGGAGGCCAAAATTATGTTCAAAAGTGTGGTTAACGTGTGTTTCACCAACATAATGCAACATATATATATATATATATATATATATATATATATATATATATATATATATATATATATATATATATCCTTAGGTAAAATTGTTGTTGAGATTCAACAAGATGATGATCCTAGTGAAAATTAAGCACCTACACTAGGTGGGGCCCGCAAGATGTTTTTAGGTGATATGTCTATTTTTAGAATTTGGGTCAAAGTCTATTTTTAGTAGTAATCTATTTATAGATGGTTGAGAAAATTATATGGATGGATGGGCGTCTATTTTTGGAATGCATGTGTGAAGTTGTTTCGTGGAATGCATGTCTAAAAATAGAATGCATGTTGATTATTGTTAGCCCTTAACAATAATTAGACAATAAATAATAATCTATTCTCATGGAGCACTTTATTTCAGTTAACTGATGTGGCAAACCAGTTAACTGAAGGAATTTCGATTTCAAAGGTTGGTTGGTGGGACATGCTAGTGGAATTCGTTGTAACTGAGTGATACAAAGTTGTAACAGAGTTGGATGTGTAGTTATGTGAGTTGTAAAGTAGTTTAACTCAGTTAAGTGAGTTAAACTCAGTTGTGCTAGTTGTAACTAGCTGTAACTAAAGATACACTAGTGAGAGATTAGTGAATTAAACATTAAATTAATTCACATGGAGTGATCTCACATGCAACTGAAGATTTACTATTGTTAACTACATGCATGTCAGATCCAGTGGAGACCCAGCTGAGAGATAGGTGAAAGGGACAGTTTGACTATCAGTTGTGACTATAGTGGGTGCACAAGTGCAAACAAACACACATTGGAGATTCGAATGAGGATTGCGCAGTCAAGGCAAGGCAAGATCTAATTCATTCTGGGATTTTTATTAGCAGGGATTGCGCAGTGGAGGCAGGCTATCAGGAGGCAGTAAATTTGTGCATGTTTATGCCAATTTTTGTATGACAGTGTGAGACAATTTTATATTGTACTGAGAGCTCTTGGATTAGAGTTTGTATGATATTTTTTCATGATCCATGATATATATATAATATATGATAGTGAGGTTTTTATTTTTATGCTTTCCAGGTAAAAACATCTGTGTTCTTTGTGATTGATCTTTCTTCATGTGCTTGCAATTGGCGATTAAATTTGTGCAAATATTTAAGTAGAAGGATTATGTATTTAATAGTGGCATATAATTTTTAGATCAGGAGAATCTGATAATACATAATTATATTAAAATTTCTACATGGTATTGGAGCAAAGAATATTCCAATATTGAAGCAGTAGCTGAGTTTGTTGGTGGAAACAATTTGAATTTTCTACAAGAATTTCTTGGTGCGACAGTTGAGTAAGCATCGAAATGGATTTCAATGGTTTGCCATTAGAGTATGCACTCAAGGGTAGCTCGAACTACATTGCATGGAAGGATAGGATGGAGGTGATGCTTGAAGATAATAGCTTGAAGGAATTCATCGACAGTGATGTTCCTAAGCCCACTTCAACAGATGCTACATTACTTGACACCTGGAAAAAGAAAGTAGCGAAGACGAGAAGGATTATGTTGGAAGGTGTGCGAGACCATATTGTCTCAAGCCTTCATTGGAAATCCACTCCATTTGAAATTTGGAAGGCTTTGACAGATCTTTTCTAAAGCAGTAGCGACCATAGGAAATTGGCGCTGAAGGATAAACTCAGAAATATCAAAATGGAAAAGGGCGACAATATTCCTAAGTATCTCACAAAGTTTTTCCAATGTCGGGATGAACTTAGGAGTGTGGGAATAACGGTTTCTGATGATGATTTGATGAGTTTGGCTCTCTTGGGACTTCCTAAGAGTTGGCACAGTTATCAAGACTCTATCAACGGATGGGAAAAACTAACGGATTGGGAATGACTGTGGTCAGATCTAGTGTAGGAGGAGTTCAAGCTGAACACAAGGGATGGCTCTTCATCAAAGCATGATGATGAAGAGGATTGTGCTTTGGCCGCCAAAGCAAGGAAAGGGAAGGGGAATAAATCCCATTCAAAATTTGAGGCTAAAGGCAAGAATTTGGATTTGTCCAAGGTGAAGTGTTTTCACTATCACGAACATGGGCATCTCACCACTAACTTCCCATAGAAAAAGAAGAACAAGAAGGTTTCTAGAGCTGCAGCTAGTGAATCACTTGCCTCACAATTTGTACTTGATTTCTCCTTGATCGCATGCTTGGTTTCAAGAGAAAAGGGATCAGTGTGGTATCTTGATATTGGTGCTTCCTTCCACATGACGGGAGATAAGGAGCTTTTCAATGACTTGGAGGAGAAAGATCTCCAGATGCATATAAAGATGGGAAATGATGGACGATACAGTGTGACTGGCATTGGTACCATTACCTTTGAGAGGGAGTCAGGTAAACCATTTCTGTTGAAATATGTACTTATGCATGTTCCAAGTCTGAAGAAAAACTCGGTCTCAGTCGCGATGTTGGAGGACAGAGGTTATGACGTTGTTTTCAGCGATGGAAAAGCTTTCCTGTGACATAAAACAACGGGTCAAACCAAGAGGATAGGGATTCGAGTTAAGAATCTCTACAAGCTGGAGGTATATGGTTGTGTTGCAATGGTGGGAAAAGCAAAAGAAGTGGTGAGCTGGGATGAGAGTGAATTATGGCACAGGCGATTGGGCCATCTTCACCATGGCACCCTGAAGATTTTGCAGAAGATTTATACTGGACTTCCCAAGGGTACACTTGCGCAGTTAGATCAGTGCAAGGGATGTACTATGGGTAAGTTTGTGAAGACCAATTTTCATGAAAAGGAGAACCGTGCTTCGGTGATCCTGGAGAGAGTTCACACAGACGTGTGTGGACCATTCTCAGTTGCCTCAGCAGCAAAACACAGGTATTATGTTATTTTTTTTATGACTATTCTTGTAGATGTTGGATCTTCTTCATGCAGAAGAAGGATCAAACATTCTCAAAGTTATGTGAGTTTAAAGCATTTGTGAAGAAAGATTTGGGGAAGCAAGTGAAGGCTCTATGGAGCGATAATGGTGGTGAATATATCTCGAACAAATTCAAAGAATTTTGTAGAAAAGAAGGAATTCGAAAAGAACTCATATCGCCTCATAACCCACATCAGAATGGGGTCGAGGAGAGGAAGAACATAACGATCTTGGGTGTTGCACGAGATATGTTGCATGATAAGGGCCTACCAATGCACTTGTGGGCGGAAGCATGCAACGTTGCGGTATATTTGCAAAACCGTTGTCCTCATAGAGTACTTGGCATGAGTACACCTGAAGAGGATTTTACTGGTGTTATAATCCTATACCAATAGATGTCATATATCATGATTGACTTGATGGGCTATGTAATATGTTCATACCTTTCCTTGTTGCAAAGGTTTTCCATATTGTCAAAAAATCAAAAAATTTAAAAAATGTAAAGAGGGTATACCCTAAAAGAAAAATCAAAGCGTGAAAAGAATAAAAAATGGCCAAAAAAGTAAAAGAAAATGAACCCCACCAAAAGAAAGGCCAAGGAAAGTGTGCAAGTCTAAATGCCACCACCTTTTGCTCTTATGTAATAAAAAAATTGTGTGCAACTTGTAACTTATGCCACAATTGGTGAACAGTCAAATAGCTTAAAATTGGTTTGTTCATATTTGAATTTGATGTTTTAGAGATCAAGAATAAAATCTGACCAAACTGTTTAATCTTGGCAGATAAGTAGATAGGTAGAGTAAATAAAAGGAGCTCAACGGCTTAATCTAAGCCCTTGGATGTAATAAGGTTAGACTTAGATAGATTTCTACATGTAAAAGAAAAGAAAGTGTGATAAGGGTTTGCCAGTCTAAGTGCACCCTAATAAAGGAGAAAAAATGATAGGGTAAAGTAGGTAGGGTAGGTAGATGATGTTGCAGAATTACTTGTGATGGATAATGACTCTAAATGTGTTAATCCTTACTTTCATCACAAATGTAAGGCAAACATCACACTGGAATAATTTCAAGCAAAACAAGGTCAAATGATTAACTTCCCTCTTCATTTTTCCCTAAAAATTTCACTAATTTCCGCTAAGTACTAAGGCATTTGAAAATTAGAGGGGCTCAAGGCAATTCCTTGACTTTTGGAGGGACTGGACCCTCGGCCCAATAATTTAAAAAACCAAATTACTTAAAACCATCTATAAGTCATTCATTTGCTTCCATAAGTCTTTTCCTAAGTAAAATCTTATCTTACTTAGGAAAATTACACAATATCCCGCAAAAACCCATTTTCATTTAAGCCTAAGTTAAATACACAATCTTAATGTTTTTATACTTAGCGCTTTTCATTCATTTTCACATATTAACTTTAACTTATATTATTTAAATTCCCCTATAACATCTACCCATTCCCGGATTATTATAACTATGCAAAATCCCCAGATTTTATATATCCCACCCTTGGTTAAAATATAACCATAATATAACATTAAAATTCAAATAAGGATTAATTAACCCCCATGGTTAATTAACAACTTTCCCAACCAATCTCGTTCCTCCCGATATGATTAAATAATCTTTAACTATGTTGGGCCCGCCCTTATTAAACTCCCCTCATCTTGCCTTCCTGATAGCCGACCGATTAACCCTTCCATATCCAACCGCTGTCATCCATATCGCATGGCCCTCCACGACCGAACAATAGTGCGCGATCGCAGAGTGGTTTTGCAAACAGTGCCTCTCCACGCATCGCAAGGTCTATGGAATCGCTAGCTCCTAGCTAAATACCACCCATCCCCAAAAGTGGTGTGATACATACCGCTTACCGCCCTCCGCATAGGACAAACTATCATTTCCCGCATACGTCATCCATCTGAAAAACAAAACCCCAGCCAACCTTGACTTTGTGAATAAAACAAACAAATGCAAGTATTTTCATCGTTTTATCCTGCGACCAGTGCTCCCATGAAAAAAACGTTAAAATCAGTTGTTGAAGATTTCCAACCGCCACATTGCTAAACAATTTTCAGCTGAACCAGTCAGTTATTGTCTGCACCTGTTTTCACTTTATTCAACTCCCGAAACAGGTATTTATCCAATTTCCGCTGAACCCTGTAAGTCTTATTTTTTACTTTAATTCCACAGAAAAAGACTAAAAAATAATACAATTCGGTCTTTGTTTCACCCCATAAGTTCCCAGACCTGTAATTTGTCCCATTTTTCCACTCAAAACCCAAATTCCTTTCTGAATCCACAAGAACTAGAATACCAGAAGCACAATGGTGGGAAGATATGTTGGACATTTTGTAAAAATATCCTTGGATGAATTTTGGTTATTTACTACAGTAAGTGATGGTAAAAAGGATAAACAGAGATCAGTACAAGTAAAGAGTATCAGTAAAAATAGAGCAGCCATCATAGAGTTACCAAAGAAGACAACAGCAAGACAAATCATAGGGCCTGCCTCCAGCACACTCACAAAAATAGGAACAACACAACATCGGTTTACCTTTTCTCCTATCTACGAGACTATTTGTCTCTATTTTCTTGTAACTTATTCATGAGTCATCCTAAAATATATCTCACTCTGTTAGGAGATATTTTTTATAATTTTTTGTATAGATACTCCCTCAATTAAAGTATTGAGGGGGTGGATTCTTAGATTTTGATGTAATACTGATTATTTTGGAATAAATTGTTGTTGGACAAATTTTGCATGGCTAGCTAGATAAAGAATTGATGCAAAAGGACTTTTCACGGGATTCTTGAGTCAGACAACGGATCAATAAGTCTTCTATCTCTTTTGTTTTAAAGTTTTATACTTGTTTATTATACCATTTATGTTTCATATATGAATGATAAATGAAAAAGAATAATTTAGAAAGTGCTTGAGTGCAATTTGTTTTCAATCGTTGTTATTCTTAATCTTTTCCTCTGAACTAGTATGAACAGTGAATTCTTAATTGCTCCTGTTTTCTAGTTTATTCATTCTGGTTATTTGGTAAAGAATTATTAATTGCCCTTTATTAATAATCATTCAAGTTCCCTCTTTCGAATATGTTGAAGGATTCTTAATTACCCTTCACCCATTTTGAGTCCATTCCATTCATTTTAGATCTTTAATTGTTCCCTATTTGATTACCTTGCCCTGTGAAACCATCCCTTGTTAAGAAACTAAATCCAGTTAAGCCATATTTCTTTGACTCCATTAGCCCAATGGCCTAAACTATTCAGTCTTACCCCTCTGCTATTGAATTCCATCACCCAGACACAATCAAAATCCCTAAAATTTCATAACTAGCCTAATATCTTTCAAAACAAAGATAAAACTTAAAGAGAGAGCCCTCTCTGGGTACAGATTGGCTAGATTCTGTACCTAAAAGTTGGTTTGTGGTTACCTCAGACCCCTTTCCTCTTCCTAACAACTTCAAGGAAAATATGAGTGATAAAAGCTGGTAAGAAACTGGATGTTTCTCAATTTAATATTTTTGGCTTATATATTTATGTGCATGTGACCAAGAACGCCAGCAAGAACCTGGAATCGACTGTTGAAGTTGGGATATTTGTGGGGTACACATAAACAGCCCATAATTATTGTGTGTATTTTCCAAACAATCAAATGATTGTGGTGCGACGGGATATAAAATGCAATGAGGAGAAAGCCATGAAGTTGTCGCTTTAGAGGGAGCTAGACTTGCATGCAGAGGAGGAATTTCTTGTTCCCAAAGATGAGTCTCTAGATGTAGATCAACCACAGAAGGAGGTTCATGGAGTGGAGGAGTCCACTCATGCAGAGCCAAACATCAGAACTGGCAGAAGGCGTACCACAGAAGCTGAGAGGCTGAAGCTTGATGTGGCACAGAATGTAGGAGTCCCTACTTCACAGCACAGACAGAGACAGTCTCCTGACTGATTCACTAGATACATGGCTCTCATGAGAAAATGTATTGTGACTAAGCCATCTTCCTTTTAGGAAGCAGTGCAGGAGCCCACATGGGTAGATGCAATGGTGGAGGAGTATGACTCCATTGTCAGAAACAGTGCTTGGGAAATTGTTCCAAGGCTAGTTGATAAATCAGTGGTAGGTTCAAGATGGATCTACAAGGTAAAGAAAGTTGGTGATGGGAGTGTTGAGAAGTATAAGGCAAGATTTGTGGCCCGGGGATTCTCACAAATTGAGGGGATTGATTATGAAGAAACCTTTGCACTTGTCGCGTGGTATTCTTCCATAAGGACCATCCTTTCTCTCTTAGTGCAGATGGGTTAGCACATTCATCAGATGGATGTGAAGACTGTGTTCCTTAATGGGATCATTGAGGAAGAAGTTTACATTGAGAAACCTGAAGGATTTTTTATCTTCAGCAGTGAGTCGCATGTGTGTAGACTCAAAAGAGCATTGTATGGGCTGAAGCAAGCACCCCATGCTTGGTACACTCAGATCGACAAATATTTCACTGGACTTGGCTTCACCAAGAGTGAGGCAAATGCAAACCTATACCAGATTTTGTTGGAGGGTAATATTTTACTTATTGTTCTTTATGTTGATGATTTAATACTGACTAGTGATGAGCATCTGATACACTCATTTAACGAGGACCTTGCAAAAGGAATTCGAGATGAAGGATATGGGCCTCCTTCACTATTTCCTTGGATTGGAAATATGGTAGCGAGAAGGTGAACTGTTTGTGTCTCAAGGCAAGTATGCACATGAGATACTCAGTAAGTTTCACAATCCCATGGATAATCCTATTCTAGGAAACTGGAGGAAAGAGGACGCTACATCTATAGAGGTAGTGGATGCTACTGTCTATTGACAGTTGGTGGGTTCACTCATGTATTTAGTTAATACAAGACTAGACAAATACTATGCAGTGAAACAGCTTAGTCAAGCGATGGTTAAGCCTACCAAGATCTTTTGGAAGGTGGGCAAGCATGTCCTGAGATATCTCAGGGGCACATTTGAGTATGGTTTATGGTACAGACAGACGGATGAGGTGAAGTTGCATGGCTTCACAGATGCATATTGGGCGGGTAGTCTAACGAACAGAAAGAGCACATCAGGAGGGGTCTTCAGTATCGTATCTACAATTGTTTCTTGGTACAGTAGTAAATAGAGATCTGTGGTATTCAGTTCAGCGGAAGCGAAATACATGACAGCAAGTCAAGCTACATGTGAGGCTATCTGGATGAGGAAGATTCTGGTCAGTTTGTTCGGTTCTCATTTAGATCCTACAGTGATTCATTGTGATAATCATATATGCATCAAAATCTCAATTAATCATGTGTTTCATGATAGATATAAGCATATATATATCTAGTATCATCATATCAGAGATTGTGTGCAGTGGAAGATCATGTTGCTTCAGTACATTCCTATGGAAGATCAGGATGCAGATATTTTGACGAAGGCGCTCACTAGGAGCAAATTCGAATACCATAGAGGCACGATCAGGGTGAAGTATAATCCCTTTCTTGTTGAGAGGGAGTGTTGAGATTCAACAAGATGATGATCCTAGTGAAAATTAAGCACTTACATTGGGTGGGGCCCACAAGCTATTTTTAGGTGATATGTCTATTTTTAGAATTTGGGTCAAAGTCTATTTTTAGCAGTAATATATTTATAGATGGTTGAGCAAATTATATGGATGGATGGGCATTTTTTTTTGGAATGCATGTGTGAAGTTGTTTTGTGGAATGCATGTCTAAAAATAGAATGCATGTTGATTATCATTAGCCCTTAACAATAATTAGATAATAGATAATAATCTATTCTCATGAAGCACTTGATTTCAGTTAACTAATGTGGAAAACTGGTTAATTGAAGGAATTTCGAGTTCAAAGGTTGGTTGGTGGGACATGCTAGTGTACTTTGTTGTAACTGAGTGAGACAAAGTTGTAACAGAGTTGGATATGTAGTTATGTGAGTTGTAAAGTAGTTTAACTCAGTTAAGTGAGTTAAACTCAGTTGTGCTAGTTGTAACTAGTTGTAACTAAAGATACACTAGTGAGAGATTAGTGAATTAAATATTAAATTTATTCAAAGAGTGATCTCACATGCAACTGAAGATTTACTACTGTTAACTACATGCATGTCAGATCCAGTGGAGACCCAGTTGAGAGATAGGTGAAAGGGACAGTTTGACTATCAGTTGTGACTATAGTGGGTGCACAAGTGCAAAAAAACACTCATTGGAGATGCCAATTAGGATTGCGTAATCAAGGCAAGGCAAGATCGAACTCATTATGGGATTGTGATCAGCAGGGATTGCACAGTGGAGGCAGGTTATCAGGAGGTAGTAAATTGGTGCATGTTTATGCCGATTTTTGTATGACAATGTGAGACGATTGTATATTGTACTGAGAGCTCTTGGATTAGAGTTTTGTATGAGATTGTTTCATGACCCATGATATATACATAATATATGATAGTGGGGTTTTTAGCTTTATTCTTTCTCGGTAAAAACATATGTTTATGTGTGATTTATCTTTCTTCATGTGTTTGCAATTGGCGATTAAATTTTCTCAAAGATTTAAGTAGAAGGATTTTGTATTTAACAGTGGCATATAATTGTTAGATTAGGAAAATCCGGAAATACATAATTGTATTAAAATTTCTACAATTTCAATTAATCTTAATTAAGTATGTTAAAATGCAATTAATTGTGGTTTTTTTCAGCTTCCCTCTGAGCCAACACATGCCACTCTGTAGTAACCCTAGCCGCACCCGGATGGTTACTCCCTTCTTCGCGTGGTCTTTACCGCAATGGATCTTGGAGGTGGCTCTGAGGCCCCTCCTCCCCCGCCTCCTAAACTCGAAGCTTTCAGGACCCTTATTGCAGCTGCTAGGAAACAACCGATCTTCGGTTCACAACAATTTTTTGTCAAAAATTTGGAAAACATCCCCACGGTGGCATTTCCTTGGAAGAAACTTGCAGAACAGTACTGAACCTAGCCAAAATAGGTCTCATCAGCCATTTCACAGGGCTATGGCCATCCCCGAAAGTAGTTGAAGAATGGGTTAAATGGAACTGGATACCACTAGTTACAGAAGGAATAAAAAGTCATTTCGTTGGAAAAGGGTTTTTTGTGTTTGTGTTTGATAATGCGGAAGATAGAAGTTTGATCTTCAGAAATGGGCCATATTTTATGGGCCTCAAGGGCTTTATCTGAATAAATGGTCACCATATTTTGATTTAGCACAGGATGTGCCCACGGCAGTGCCAGTATGGGTGCGTCTTCCACACCTCCCCCTTCACTGCTGGAATTAGAGATCACTACAATACATTGGTAATGCTCTAGGCAGATATATAGATCAAGCGTTGAGGAAGGATCAATACTCCTGTGCCCGAATATGTGTAGAGGTCGATCTAGAAGTCGGATTACCTGAAGCCATCAAACTTTCGATTACAGATTGGACACACATCCAAGAGCTTGACTACGAACATCTCCCCTTCAAATGCCGACACTGTCACGAATACGGGAATTTCACAAGATACTGCAAGAAGAAAAATGAGGAGGCAACAGAGAAAGATAAAGGAGAACAATGGAAACAAGTAAAGAAAATAGCAAACAACAAGAAGAACACTAAAAAAAAATGCAAAGAGACAGGGAACAAATCAAGGAAAGAAAGTGGAAACACTCAAAACACAGGAAGCAAGGAAACCATCAGCATTTAGGAGGACAAAAATCCATTTGAATCTCTCAAAACACCTTCAGAACCTCCAAAAGCAGAACGGGATGGACTCCCCCAGCTGAATAACACTGACTCTTCAGATTCAGGTAAAGTGGAAATCCCTCCCTCAAGCCCGATTCCAGGTAGTACCTCTTCTCCTTCATATGCAGACATAATTAAAAAATAAATAAAAAGAATGTAGAAAATGTTGTATCTTCGGATGATGAGACCTTCGAGAGGCCATCAAAGAGAGACGGAAGGAAATCAAATAAGGAAACCAGAGAAGAAGAATCAGAAACACAAAAAACCCTTGGAAGTCAAGCCACCATTGAGATGACTCTCAGGAGGAATACCAGACCCAGGGTTCCCAAGGGAGGTGGACCCACCCCAACAAGTTGTAAACGATGCAGCTAGTCTCTTGGAACTGCAGGGGTTTGGGAAATCCCACTAAGGTAGAGGCCATTAAATATCTATTAAAAATGGAATCCATAGACATACTCATGCTTCAAGAGACAAAAATAGAAGGGGAGTTCCTTCTAAACACAAGCAACACAAAATGGAAATTTGATACAGGGAAGGTAGTAAGTGCCAGAGGTTCGGCTGGAGGAATATGAACATTTTGGTCTAAAAACACCTTCTCTCTAGAAATATCCTATGAGACTCAACATTGGATCTACACCAAATTGTGCCATACAATAAGCAACTTCATCTTAGCTCTTTTTAATATGTATGTTCCCGTGCATTATGTTGAAAAGAGAGAGTGTTGGAAGACACTCTCAGACTATTTAGAACTCCTCAATCCAAAGAATATAGTCATAGAAGGAGATCTAAAAATTATTATGGAACCCAAAGAGAAGAGATGTGGGTTCTACACCAAGGATCCTCTCCTCATCTCAGTGGAAAATCTCATACTCCAGTGGGATTTAGTAGATTTTAAGCCAGTGAAAGGAGAATACACTTGGACCAACAATAGAACGAGGGAAAATCATATTTCAACAAGGCTGGACAGATTTTGCACCAGCATCTCCATCATGATGGACAAAAGAATCATTTTCACCAAGATTCTTCCAAAACTAACCTCGGACCACAAACCTATCTTTTTCTGCTTAAAGGAAGAAGAAGACTTAGGCCCTCTTCCTTTTTGCTTTAGCCCTCTCTGGACCAAAAGAGAAGATTTTTTTGAAACAGTTCAATCAGCCTACGAAAAAGAAGTAACAGGCTCCCCAAGCTTTGTGTGGGAACAAAAAATGAAAAATTCAAATAAGGTCCTAAAAGAATGGATAAAGAAGGCTTCAAAATCCCCCACCAGTCATAGGAAAGAAGCAGTCCATCAGCTGGCAGAATTTCAATTTGAACTAGAAAAGAAAGAAATCTCCCCCACAAAATTAGATAAAGAAAAATTTGCTCAAAGGAATACCTATAGTTCCTTTAGAAGCGAAGAAGAATACTGGTGCATAAAGTCTCGCAACTTGTGGCTCAAAGCTGGAGACAAACACTACATACTTCCACACACAGTATAGGGCTCGCCTTTCGCGAAATCATATTGCAGAAATCACTACATCTAGTGGACAGGTGTGCAAAGGATTTGAAAAAATAAAGGAAGTTGCTGAGAAGAATTTTCAAAACCTTATTAGTGCTGAAAGGGATGGGAGTGAGGAGGATATAACATAATTCCTCACAAATATTCCGAACCTAGTTAGCACAGATGATAACAACTTGCTCCTGAGCCCAATTACGGAAGAATAAATATCAAAAATAGTTTGATCCATGGAGCCAGACAAAGCCCTTGGGCCATATGGATTTTCAATCCATTTCTATAGAATATGCTGGGAGTTAATCAAACCAGATTTGCTTAGAATGATACATGGATTTATGAAGAAGGCAAAGGTCGGAGGTAGAGTAAATTCCACCTTTCTCGCCTTAATCCCCAAGGAAGAAAACCCAGGATCTTTCGAAAGATACATGCCGATTTCACTTTGCAATGCTTCCTACAAGATTGTGGCTAAACTATTGGCGAATAGAATCAAACCACTACTGCAAAAATTTATTTCTCCAACACAAGGGGGGTTTGTGAAGGGAAGACATATATTGGACAATGTCAATCAAGTTCAGGAAGCTCTTCACTCCAGCCACTCTCGAAAAGAACAAGGTATGCTTATCAAACTGGATATGTGCAATGCATTTGATAGAGTTAATTGCTCTTTCTTGTACAGGGTTCTTTCTTCCTTTGGGTTTAGTCAAGACTTCATCAACCTCATCAAATCTTGTTTAGAGAAGATATGGATCGCACCCATGTAAATGGAAGACTTGCTAATTTGTTTTTAGCCACCAAAGGATTGAGGCAAGGTTGTCCTCTATCCCCATTCTTCTACATACTGATGGCAGACTCCTTGAGTAGAAAGTTAACCTTGGAAAAACAAGATGGCAGCATACCTGGGATTAGAATTGAGAAAGGAATTGACCCAGTGAACCATGCACTATTTGCAGATGATTCACTACTGCTCGGGGGAGCCTCTCCAAGAATATAAAATTCCTTTAAAAACATCCTCCAGAAATTCTGTAGCATTTCGGGAGCTCTTATAAGCCAGAGGAAAAGCGCTATGTATGGTTGGAACACAGAGCAACACATAATTGAGAAAATAGAAAATGATCTGGGCTTTACAAGATTCATTGTTTGGGATAAAATTAAATATCTGGGTCTCCCAATAACGCTGGGCTCTAACAGAAATCAGTTGTGGGATGAAGTAATATCGAAATTCAAGAAGAAAATTGTTGCGTGGGGAGGCTTCTGGCTCACCACCAAAGGCAAACTCACACTCATCAAATCAGTCCTCACGGCTCTGCCCACATATCAGGCTTCTCTAATGCTGGCTCCAAAAGCAATCTCCAATCAAATCTCCAGACTTATGCGCAACTTTCTGTGGAATGGAGGACGCGGAAACAATAACATATTCCACTTGATAAGCTGGGACACAGTAAAATGGAAACTCTCCAAAGGAGTATTGCAAATCTGAGATCCCTTGCATGCAAACTTAGCAATGGGTTGCAAAATATTATGGCAACTTTACGCTGAGCCAAATCACCCAGTCAAGTCAAATTTTCAAGCTCAAATACCTCAAAAATCAGTCAATAAAATTCTTCACAGTGGAGAAAAATACCAAAGGAATGAAGGCCTGGAAGTTGTGAAACAGAGGCATAGAATTCTTCAGATCCTACCTGTACCGAATTCCTGGAAATGGTAAAATCACAATGCTATGGAGAGACAATGTCATGGGCCATCCCCCTCTAGAAGAACTTAATGAAATATCTGAGTTAAGAGCCTGTTTACATGCAAAAGGAATCGAGAAAATAGAGGACATATCAGACTGGGATCGCAACGGGAAATGGCAGCGCTAGACTTTTCCTAGAATCCCAGAGCATTTAAAAACTCAGTTAGATGCCCTTAAAGATGCTATTTATGATTTTTCTCAGGTGCACACAGAAGAAGAAGACTCCTAGGGTTGGGGTAAGACGGGGGTGTATACGACAAGTCAAGGGTATCTACAGATGCAAAGTAAAAAGGAATCATCTCATCTGGAGTCCGTGTGGAAACAGATCTAGGATAGCTTCAGCATCCCCAAAATTAACTTCTTTTTCTAGAATTTGTTCCACAAGAAAATTCTGACTGGGGAAAACCTGTGTAAAAGAAATCTAGCAGGCTCACATCGATGCATTCTCTACAAATGCACATTGGAAACTTCAGATCATCTATTTGTAGAATGCGAGTTTGTGAAGGAGGTCTAGTCCATATTTCTGAATGGGCTGAATGCTCGTCTTCCATCACAAAGCTCGATTGACATCATGTTTTCCTCTTGGAAAGCTAGCTACCCTCACAACATAGTTAGCAAATCTATATGGCATCGGGTGTGGATAGCTGCCCCTAATTATGTCTGCTGGAAGCTTTGGCTAGCCCAGAATGAAATCATTTTCAATAACATTGAATGGCCACCAGCAAAAGTGGCTGAGCAAGCAAAGAACCTCCTCTTAGAAACCTTGAATCACTTTTCCGTCAAAGATGACATCTCTCTCCAAATTTAAGAAAGGATGTGTTTGGATGCTTACACTTATAAGGCCAAACATCCAGCAAACACACGCCCAATCCAAAAGGAAAGATGGCAGATACGAGATCCAGAGGACATATTCCAACAGTGGTGGAAATCCCAGGGCAAGTGCACAATATTTTTTGATGGAGCCTCAAAAGGCAACCCAGGGAAGTCAGGAGCGGGAGGGGCAATCTTCTCACTGAATGGGAACGAAGAAGAATTCAGCTGGGGACTTGGACAAAAACCAACAATCAAGCAGAAATTCTCAGTCTATTGAAAGCTTGCCAAATGGCCAGAAAAGAAAATCCAAGCGAAATCTTAGTTTTTGGAGACTCAGAAATGTTGATAAAAGAAATAGTAAGCAAGAAAGGGCTTAAGGATCTAGTGCTAAACAAACAGCTAACAAGAGTGAATAGAATCCTGAAGGAATTTCTCTCGGTTCAAATTTTCCACATTCTCGGAGGATTAAACAAGGAAGCGGACAGATTGGAAAATATAGGATGCACACAACAAAATGGTATGATCAGTATAAATGCAGATGCACCGATCAAGGCAATTATCCCCTGAGTGGGATATTGTGCTTAAGTCAATATGAAGAATCTAATGGTTGATTAGGCTTTGCCCAGCCTATCTTTTTATCAATAAAACATAACCATCCCAGTTTTAAAAAAAAAAACAATTAATTTTGATTAAGTATTTTAATAGTATTGTATCACAGGTATTGGCATTTAAATGTCATCATTGTGACAATCCAAACTCGGTGATTAAAAACTATAGGTAAATATTTATTTGATAATTGAAAATGTTTGTCAATCAACTAGGAATGTGATCACTGATACAAACTATGATACCATGAGTGGGAAGTGGTGAGGGGGTTATGAGAAATTAACCATGGCTAATATCACCATAAGAACCTCACCTAAAAATCTATGCCAAAAATTTTAATTTAAAATTTTATTACCTAGTTGTCTCATTAGCCCATAATATATTGATTGAATCAAAGGATAGTTTAAGAAACCACATGCTACATTTATGGAAGTTGAGTGGTGGTTGTGGAGTACTCTTAGAATTCATTGGGTAGCATGGGAAAGTACTTCACAAAAGTTAAGGGCTAACCTACAAATGGTGTGGGAAAATGGGTAAAACATGTGGATGAGACATCCATGAGTTCATATAGACCATATGAGAGAGATCATAGAGAAGGGAGTGTCTGGAATAGTGATTTTTGTGAGAGCCTCCATTTTCAAGTGGAAATTTTGTTGGATTTTTTCGTGTTAATAGATAGTTTCATATACCTAAATATGCCTAGAAAAGTGCCAGTCATGGAATGGAACATTTTTGGTGTGTTTTGGGCTCTCTAAAAATGAATTTTTCATGATTGTTACTCACTAGAGAGAGATAAAACTTGGCTAAGAAGTTGGGGTCATGAATTTATGCATATTGGGCCAGTATGATAAGCAATGGGAAAGGTAATCATTGGTGGACTATAAAGCGGTAAAATGATTTATGCAATGCTAGGCTAGCTAGCTGATATGCATATGAGATTTGTGGAGACCCCAAACTTAGTAGACATAAGAGTTATTTAAGGTTTTTTTTTTAGACAAAGATTTTACTCCACCCATCCCAAATATTTAAGTGTTGATAGATTCCCCTTATGGCGTCATAGCCTGGGTAGGGGTGGCCAGTTGTAGAGTGCATTGGTGTATTTGGGACTGTAATTGGGTGGAAAATCCTACCCCAATCATTTTCTAGCATAAAATTTCATGCAAGTGTTTCCTTTGACCCCTATGATTATTGTTAATTTTCTCTCTAAATTTTGTTGGAAAAATTATAGATGAAAATTTGGTGTCTTCTCTTGTATGGAATTTAGAATGCGGTACATGTTTTAATTTTTTATACAAATATGGTATGGTGTTCTAAAGGTGTTTAGATTTATCACCTAATCCCTCCCCTTTCCACAATATAGGGGTAATATCTGGGTCTTAAATAATCTAAACCATTGAGCTTCTATGAGGAGTAATACTAACTTGCTATAAATCGAAATAAAACTCATAAAAGTGTAAGTGCGTAGCTAGAGTAAACATATACTAATGCATGACCCAAATATGTACTATATAGCAAGGGATAGTATAAATGATAGAGGCCTAGTAAATTTGGTATAAATCTTGGTTATTACTAGGGGAGAGAGAAAGTAGTAATGTTTAATTTTTTATAGTAAAAATTTATTCATATGATTATGGCATATATATTTATTCATGTAAAGATCTAGAGTTGTGTTTGATCTAATGTGTATTAATTTGAGCTCACGGGATCTTGCTAGAGTATTATGATGTCTAAAGTAGAGATTAATTTAATAATTCTACTACCTAAATTTGTACATGGAAGGGATTCCAAGGAAAATTTTAGGGGCTAATATTCGCAGGTGGGCTAATTTTCCATGCTTTTTCCAAAAATCAAATTCGTCAATTTCCATTTTTTTCTAGAAATTATTCGCCCAAATTTTATAGTACAAAATTATTTTGCCTTAAAAATCACTAATATTTTGTATATACTAATATAAAATCATTATAAATATAAATATTTGTGCAAAAATATTACCAAACATTTTACAATTTACATATTAGGGATTAGTAAGATTTGCCAAGGTTTCTAAACTTTAAGATAAACTTCCATCCTTAAATTTTTCCCTTGAATAAATTTTTGTGAGAAGTGGTAAATGTGCTCATTTACTTTACTATGAAGGATGGTGAAAGTTTCCTTGGATTTAAAATTGAAGCTTCAACTATATAATTTATTATGTGTATGAAGCAATATTAGCATTAAGTTTAGGGGTTAGTAGATGTTGGTGAGAATATTGTCTTACTTAAGTACATGTGTTAAATTTTGGTAATAATAAATTCCAGTGGAGAAATTTTCTTTAATGCATTAAGTATGTGAGAATCTTTAATATATGCATATAGTCACATGCATGTTTTTTATTATATTAAAAAAGCGACAATTCTGGGCAAGAATTTACCCAAACAGTGATAATTTGGAACTTGATCTAGAGTGTGTTTTTTATAAATTTGATTGATTTATAATCCCCTCTAATTCTCTTAGACTTTGATTTGTAATCCCCTCAAATTTCTAATGCAAATCCTCTTGTATTTTTCGTATATATTGCAAAAATGTATGTTATCTTGGTCGAGGGAACTATTAGATTGTGTTATTGTCAATAATACCATCATTTGTTTGGTGGATTTAATAAAGTTTCCAAAAGGGTAGCACATTAAATTTCATCAATGCGTGAGTCATCAACGGTGGGAATTTTTTTTGGATTGACTCCACCAACAAAGTATTTTGGGTTTCACTTTGGTAACCTTTTGGATTTCACCCATTGCCAATGAGTCAATTGGTGGTGGGAAAAAGTTTGGGGTGTACTCCATCTGCAATCAATGAAATATTTTAGGTTTCACTTTAATAACCCTTTGGATTTCACCAATGGGTGATGAGTCTATTAGCTATTGCATAAACATTTTGGGTTTCAGTTTCGTAACCCTTTGGATTTTGATAACCCTTACGATTTCACTAATGGTCGATGAGTCACAAATCCCCAGTGAGTCCTTTGGTGATCCATAAAATTTGGTGAAATATTTTGGGTTTCACTTTCATAACCCTTTGGATTTTGGTGACCATTTGAATTTCACGAATGGTCGATGAGTCATAGATGGTCAATGAATCCATTCACGGTTAACAAAGAGTTAGGGATTGACTCCATGGCCAGGGAAATTTTTTACATGGGTAAGTTTTGAAATATTTTGGGTTTCACTTTGGTAACCCCTTGGATTTTATGGAAGGCCAATGAGATCTTCGAGGTTTAATGAAAAGTTAGGAGTTTGACTCCATTGATGATTAGCTAAATATTTTTTGTTTCACTTTGGTAAAACTTTGAATGTTACCAATGGTCGATGAGCCCATTTAGGGTTAACGAAGAGTTAGGGATTGACTCCATGGGCAGGGAAATGTTTTGCATGGATAAGTTTTGGATTTCAGTGATGGCCAATGAAACCTGCAAACATTTGAAACTGAGTATGTGGGTAAATTATCATTAATGATGGTGTCAATTAATTGTATTTATTATTATTATTATTATATGAACTTAAATATATTAATATTTTAATTATATATTATCTTAAATAAATGCAGGTGATTAATTCTTGGTGCCAAGGGTGAGAATATTCAAATGGTCATATCTCAATGATCCAGATTCTATTTGTAATAAAAATTATATCATTATAAATCTCTCAAAAATTAGAAGGTGGTGATGATCTTGAAATAGAGTTTCAAGTTGAATTAGAAAATTGGAAATTTGATACTCCATACTCTCAATATGGCTTAGAGGGGTTGCGTATGTGACACATAATAAGGGATAGATAATCAAGACTCCATGTCCCCTACAATTATTAACTATACCAAGTAAACATTGGGAAGAAATTTTAGTGTATTTTATTATATATCTACCCAAATTTGAAGGAAACAATGTCATCATGGTAGTAGTGCATAAACTCACAAAGTATGCCAATTTTTTCTCTCTTTCTCATTCTTTTAAAGAAAGTACACTAGCCACAACATTCATGGAAACAATTTAGAACCTACACAGAATACCCAAGATTATGTTAAGTCATAGAGATCGTAGAAATTTTTGGACTAAATTATTATTTTTTATTGGGTACTCAATTGCCTCATACCTCCACTTACCACCCTCAATATGATGGGAAAATTGAGATTATGAATACATGTTTGAAATGATGTCTTGTTTATTTTCATATGATAAATAAACATATTGGGTCAAATTGTTTCCTTCAACAAAATGGTTGTATAACACATCCTTCCATACTTCATAAAAAACACCCCCATTTATGTCATTTTATCAATATCATCCTCCATCCATCACATCACCCTTGAAAGGGAAAGTGAAATTTCAAGTAGAGGAGGACCACATAGAGCACCAACAAGGTTCTAAAATTATTGAAGGACAACTTGGTTATAACAAAAAATAGGATGAAACAACAAACATATCAACATCACAATAAAAGAGAATTTGAAGTAGGGCACGAGTATTTCTAAAGCTAAAGCCATACAAACGAATTTCCCTCAAACAACAAAACAAGGACAATATAAGGTGTTATAGAGGATTGGTATAATGGCTTACAAATTGAAGTTACCTCCATATTCACGTGAACATCTAGTCTTCCATGTTTCATACTTAAAGAAGGTGATTGGTGACAAGATCCTAGTTCAAACTATTTTAGTGGAAATTAATGAAGAATGGAAAATCATACTAGAACCTAAAACAATCCTTGAAATAAGGATTAAATATTTGAAATATCGACCAATAATTGAGCACCTCGTCAAGTGGAAAAGGTGACATGGGAAGATGAGTTATTCATGCAGAAACATCTACAACTAATCAATTGTTGAGGACAATACTTATTTGAAGGTGAAGGTTATGTGAAACCCTAGACAAAACCCTATGTAAATTTATAGATATTGAACTAGTGTATTTCTATTGTTATATCAATGTTGTTGGCTAGACCCTTTAATTATAGTTATACTCTCTCTCTCTCTCTATGTGTGTGTGTGTGTGTGTGTGTGTGTGTGTGAAGGAAACCTAATTTTAGAATCACCTCATCTTGTACATTTTTTATGTTGTAAAAATGGGTTTCCCACTAAAAAAGGCTTATCTTTAATTCTTATATCTCTTTCTCAGGGCATGAATTTACTTATCTCTCTATTTTCTAGCTATTTTGGTGTTTGTTGTCGAATGGATGAGAGAATATTGTCTATACAAAAATCCTTATATGGGGAGTGTACATATATAGGTTGGCAAATATGCCTATTTTGTAGAAAGACAGTCAAGGAGAGATTTTCTAGTGGTGGAAGTCACTTTGGAAGCTAAAGGATCCTTTTGAAATAAGGGCTTTTATGTGGATTATCCTAAGAAACAAGGCCTTCACATGGGAAGTTCTCCAAATAAGAAGTAAAAAAGGGTCTAGGGAGATGTATAGCGTGTAAACAAGATTTAGAAACAATAAATCACCCATTAATTGAATGTTTCTATGCAAGGTTAACATGGGCATAAATTGATGGGATGAATGGAATTATAGGAGAATGATAAGGTGACTTGGTAGGAGAGTTTAAAACCTTAGCATGGGGTGAAATAATTTAAAGAGTTGAAATGTATTCTTCTATTGGTTGCATAGGTAATTTGGATAAATAGAAATACATAGACTTTTCATGATATACATATCCCTTTTTTTAACCACTCCTCATATATTAGAGTGTTGTTTGAAGAACTAAGAATATATTTAAAGTATTAATCCTCTAAGTAGATTATCATTGTTCGACTAGATAGCGGGGCACCCTGTGGATATTTTGATAGGAAAAGTGAGGAAATACCAACTTAGGGATGAGTTGGAGGCACTCTCTACTTGTCCAAAAGTCACCACTTCAAAGTTAAAGAAAATTTAAGAATGGGCATAAATAATTAAAAAACATTGATGAAGTTGGAATTCTTTTGAGGCTAACATTGTAGCAAGGCATCTCAAGTTTTCAAGTATTTAGTGAATTCTTGGTAGTGATTACATAAAGGAGAAGTTCAAAATAAAGAATTTATTTTAATCAGTTATTTTTTATCAGGCAAAGAAATAGGAATTACCATTATTACATTTCCAATATATCTATAGGAAACAAAATGTTAAGGTAAATACATTGTAAAAAAAACATTCCAATGAATGAGGAGCCATGGATAGTGTAATAAATGAAAAATAAATAGTTGTGTTTTGAACATACTATTAATTTAAGAGAACAGAATTTGAAAGACATACAATGTTTTCCTTCCTCTAATTTGTATTGAAGATATTTTGCGTAAAATTTTATAGTATATGTTTATGGCGCTAAAGCAAAATATCTAGATTTTATATTGATATATAATACGTTATTGCATTGAGAGGCGATTTATAGCCCAATATAGTAGCAATGTTGTAAAAATTTATGTTGACTCGATCAAATATATATATATATATATATATATATAGAAGATGATGAAGCCTATTTAAAGGCTCGAGGAAATCCATTATGGAATGCAAGAGTGCCAACTTAGATTCATTTTAACTCCATAATTTACCCCTATTGACACTTGGTAGATTCAAATTTCTAATTAAGGATATATATGTTTTGTAGATGTTGTTAAGCATTCATTCATGTCAGCATTTTCGCTAATGAGAAATGAAAAGAAAAAACAGTAAATATTACATAAATTTTACCAAGGTTAAGTGTGATAAAAAATACTTAAATTCCCCTTTTTTCCTTTCTTTTTCTAGACCTTTTTCCAAACCCCATTGTTGGGTTTGATTGTTACTATTTCCATTTCATTTTTGGCTGCCTCATAAGGGACTTCTTTATCTGAGTCAAAGCTCTTAGATACATGAATTCTCTTTGTACCCCTTCCCTGTTTCATTGAGTGTTACCTCTTTACGTTTCTTTGTTGCTTTAATCTCTATCAATTCAATATGCTTTTGAATGTGGGTCGTGGTTCCTAACTATTCCACACCACCTCCCTCTACATGGTTACTCTGTTGCACCCGTGCTTCCTTATTTGGATCATACTCCATATTCTCTTCTTCTTCTCCTTCTTCTTCTTCTTCTTCTTCTTCTTCAGAAAGGAGATGGTCAAACACCTGCCATCCCTTAGGCTTACGTGCCTGCCTCTTTTCTTCTTTGGTTTATTGTTTGCTTGTGGGAAAGTATTTTGCAAGTGTCATGTTTGAAAACACATTCGACATCTATACACCATGTTATCATAATATAAAACTTGGGTCCATTGAAAAATTTTATGTTTTACATGGATGTCATAAAGTAGATCTTTACTGATGTCTATATCTACACAAATTATGACAAAAATGAAGATACATTTTTTTGTTCTGTCAAGGTCCATCTTTCTGAATTTACACAAAATATTTCCAATATATACAAGGACATGATGTTGCCAAAAAGGAAGAGGTATTTTTGGAAATATCACCTTAACCGGCAGTGTTGTGACCACCATGCTCGTGGCATCGAAATTTGGGAACCATGGGGTAATGAAGAGCCCTGCCCTGTCCAAAAACCATGGCCCCTCATTTAGGACATTCTCCAAATATTGTATCAAAATATACCATGAAGAAGCCCTTGGAACATAATTATATGTCACAGTTGAGTGTCCAGAAAGAAAAAACCCTCTAGTGTAAATCTTGAGATGATCCAAAACCTGTTGCTTATAGATGCATAAAAGAATTACATATAAGAGAGCACTTTAACCATGAAACTTAAGCACATAAAAACAAACAGAAAATAGAAAATAGCATGCATGAGACCAAGACACCAAATCTTGATTATGGAGTTCGTCCAATTTAGACTACATCTTCGGGCCCTGCTCAATAGTGGGGATGCCTTTATTCATTTTGTGGCATAAAAAGAGAATCAATACAAGAAAATTTACATAAGAACCCTTATACCTCAAAGTTGGAATATGGCCGAAAAATGGAGAGCCCAGCTGATCAGAGGCTTAGTATTAAGCTCAAAAATGAAATTTCTCATAAATGCTCCAAACCAAAACAACAGCGAAGAGCTCGTCACTAGGAATCTGGCGCAATTCATTTCATCAAAAACCGACTTTGGATGAGGAAGTTATGACCTGCTGTTTGTTTTCCTAAGCAGCTAAAAAAATTGCAGAATAATGACAGGTTGATGACATGGCATCCCAGTCAACACTCCAGGTATATTCATGGAATATTCTCTAGTTTTAGCCAAATGAAACTGTGACAAGTGTCACAACAGGATTCGCCAGTGAACTTTGGAGGTGAAATTTTTTTACAGTTTATCCTAAGGTTGAAGGAGAATTTTTTTTAGTTTTGAATAGTCCAACCATAGCTGGACACGTGGTGCAGCCAGGGACCGCCACATGCCCCCTCTGGTGGACCCATCCAAACCTTAGAGGAATTGGTCGAAGAAATTTAATTATGTCAAAGTCTGAATTTGTTGTTATAAACCAAAGCTCTACTATACTATTAGCGCATATATGAAATTCGATGATATATATTATTCGGGTTGAATATATTTTATAAACCAAAGTTATAACCAATGGATAGGCGGAAATTATTTGGAAGAATATATTTTGTTAACCCAAATTTTTAAACTATGGTTTGAACAAATATATGGTGGAGAAAAATTCTTGTGTGGGGGTCGGGGTCGAACCCACATCCTACCCCGCACAGTTCAACTGCCTTACCACTTGATCTATCCAATGGGTCTTAACTTACTATGGTTTCAATGTCTATTAATGTCTTCTGGATCCGATGGTCGGGGTTTGGAGGGGGTCATCCCCCTCCATATGACTATGGTGCAGAGACCGAGGGTGGACCCGAATGCAAAGTGTGGAGTATTAACTCCTAATCACGATTTATCCCACTAAGTCGAGGATTAATGATAATTAAACCGGTTATGAAAACACGGTTAAGGCGCAGTTAAGACGCGCTTATCCACATTTAAGTGCAGTCACAACTGCTAATTAATCGATTTCTTAATGGCAACGAAGTTAGCGAAACCGCCAATTTCGGTAGAACCACCAGATTGTTGTAGCTATCTAGAGTCTTCTCCAGATTTGGAGGAGATACTGTAGAAAATTTTGTTTTGACCAGAATTGGAGCAATTTTCGACCAATTGTGGCTCAGGAAGAGTCATTCTTGGTAGATTTTGTTGTTTTGGACATACTGGAGCAGGTTTTAGAGGTAGTAGGAGATTGTAAACATCAATTTTTGCACAATTGAGCTAATACAAAGGCCCAATCCATGGAAGTTGGACCAAGGAGATGTAGCTCAGGAGGGGTGAACTCCTTCATCAAAACAATGTGTTAATGGTTCAATTGTGATGGTTTGATTTGTGTTTGTTTGTTTCTATTTAGCATTTAGTTTCAATATTTTTATGTTCAAGTATTCAACATAATCTCCACACATTTACTTGTTAAACAATCATAAGAAATTCAATAAGCCCATGTACAAGAAGCGAAGATCAACACTTTTAATATAAATCTGAAGAATAAATTAGCATAGGAAAACTAACATTAAAATTCATATCAAGATGGTATCAGAGCAAAGGTTATTTGCTTGTTTTTCTTGAGTTTTGTGCAAGTAGGGTTTTAATGGTTGCAAATTTGCGATGCTTACAAGGTTGAAGTTGCAGAGGGGAGAAGGGAAAATATTGGTTGTTAGTCCTGAGGTTAGGCCCAGAAGAAGAAGAGATACAAGAGCACCATCTCCACCCAAAGTTTCACTCCTAGATGCACTTGAAGCACTTCAAGTTTTATCTCTAGAAGCTGAGATTGAAGAGGTACAAGTTTCACCAGAAGCTAATTTGATTGAAGAGGTACAAGCATCAGAAGTTGAGCTTGAATCCATAGCCATCATGTTAGGTGTTGGAGAGACTCAAGGTCATTCAGAAGAGGATGATGTCAAGAGAGACTTCAATGACATAAATAGGATGGTTAAAATTATGTTTGATGCATTTACTATTGGGATGGCAGGAGAAGGTTCTAAGCCTCCACATGGAGAAGGATCTTCAGATGATAATAAGGTTGAAGAAAAGAGTTCAAAGGTCAGTGGATGAAAGCCTCCTCCATCTCCACCATCCTCATCCTCATCCTCATCATCTCCATCATCATAATCTTCCACTTCCTCCACAAAAGCCACCCATACTCATTCAAAAACCACAAAAGGAAAAACTACATTACTCAAATTGGACATTAAGTTTGAACTTCCCATGTACAATGGCGAGGTAAATGTAGATAAGTTGGAAAATTGGATCCGTCAATTGGAGGTTTATTGCAGAATTTAGAACCTACAAGAAGATGACATAAAGATCCAGTTGGCTTCATTGAGGCTAGAAGGAGCAACACTAGTCTGGTGGGAAGAAAAGACTCAAGAGGAAATGTGAATCCATGATCTTGGGTTGAGTTTGTTTCTTCAATTAAAATACAATTTTATCCTTTAGCTTACATGCAAAAATCCATTATGATTTGGAAAAACTTTAGGCAACTCAAGGGTCAAACAGTTCAATAAAATACTCAGGAGTTTAGGAAAAGGGCTTTGTTGTTAGGAATAAAATTGAATTCCCAAGACACACTCTTGAAATACATTGGGGTTTTAAATTCCTATTGAGACATACTATCCTTATGTTTAACCCATGCAATTTAGATGAATTTTGTGTGTAAGCCACACATCTTGAAGCAAGGGGAAAGAACATTCAGGAGGAGGGTAGTAAGAAGAAGCCATTCAAGGGTAAGGGAAAAGAGAAGGGAGGAATATAGAAGGGAAATAATAATGAAAGTGTTAAGAAATAAGGGGAGAAAACTACTTGAAAACATTCTTCCAAAGAAGGGCATGATGAAGCTCACTATTGGAAATTACATCCCGAACTAAGGCCTAAGAAACCAAACAGCAAGGGGAAACAAAAGATGACTACCACCACACAACATAATCTTGGATCTAATTCCGGTGATGAGACCAAGATTGTATCCATGTTCAAAAAAGGAAAAGAAGTTATAACAAGCACTAGTTCCTCAAATTGTCACAACAATGCTCCAAATGAAGAAACAAGGATAGAATTGTTCCATGTAAGGGTGATTTCAAATCATACAAAGATTGATCCATTGTTTGATAGTAGGTCACAAGCAAACTTGATTTCAGAATACTTGGTCAAAAAGCTTAACCTTGAAACTGTATCACATCATAAACCATATCCTTTGGGTTGGATAGTCAAAAATGTCAATTTACAGGTTACAAGGAAATGCATATTCTGATTTTCCATTAATGCAAACTTTGTTGATGAAGTTGAGTTAGATGTGGTTCCACTTGAAATTTCACGAATTATCTTGGGAAGTCCATATTTGTATGAAAGGAAAGAGGTATTTTATCGCCATGAGAACAAATATCATTTTCTCGGGGATGGGGTGGAGTATATTGTGAGATCTCATTGCAAAAAGCTAAATATTTCTTTAGTCAATGCATGGCAGATGAAGAGACTAGTTAATGCAAGTAAAAATTTTGTGTTTCTCATGATCAAGAAAAAGGATGATATTGAATATGAATCTTTTGAAGGATGTGATGAAAAATTAAAATCTGATTTGTTGGATGGGGTAAGTCAACATGGCGAGATGTTTCAAGAACCAAATGGCTTACCTCCCAAGAGGGGAATTCAGCGTGAGATTCAGCTATAGCGAGATGTTCCACTTCCAAGCGTTGGTATGTATCGCATGTCAATCATGGAGAGTTTGGAAATCAAGAATAAAATCCAAGAATTTTTGAAAAAAGGTATCGTACGCCCATCTACTTCGCCATGTGTTTCACCAATTTTTTTGGTACCAAAGAAGGACAGGACTTGGCACATGTGCGTGGATTTCTGTGCACTTAATAAAATCACGGTAAGAATAGCTATCCACTCCCACGAATTGATGATTTTCTTGATCAGTTAACGTATGCAAAGTATTTCACTAAGCTAGATTTACGAAGTGGTTATCATCAAGTTATAATAGTTAAATAGGACATTTGGAAAACTGCATTTAAAACTAGACAAGGATTGTTTGAGTGGATAGTTATGCCATTTGGTCTAACCAATGCTCTAGCTACTTTCATGAGTGTTATGAATGATGTTTTAAGACCATTTATAGATGATTTCTTCATTTTTTACTTAGATGATATTTTGATATTCAGCAAATCAAGAGATAAACATGTCATGCATGTGAAAAAGGTACTCGATGTCCTAAAAAAAGAGAAATTATTTTTAAAGATGTAAAAGTGTGAGTTTGGAAAGACTTATTTAGTGTATTTGGGACACATTGTTGGAGCAGGTGAGCTGAAGATAGACCCTTCCAAGTTGAGGTCATTGTGAATTGGCCAAACCCAATACATTTCGGAGGTAAGAAGCTTTCTTGGGGCAACACAATATTGGAGGAAATTCATTGTAATTTTTCTTCCATTGCAGCTTCGTTACATGCATTGAAAAGTGTCAAGAAAGTCTTCCATTGGGGAGATATGCAACAAAAATAATTTGATGCTTTAAAACAAAATATCATTTCAACACCGGTGTTAGCTCTTCAGGATCTTAGACATCCATTTGAGATCCAAACATCTAGTGATTACGCCATGGGAGCAGTTCTCATGCAGCATGGTAAGCCCATTTTGTTTCATTTTGAAATTTTTAATGGAGATGTGACTAACCATCCCATATATGAAAAAGAGTTATATTCAATGGTACAAAGTGTAAAGAAATGGAAGCATTATTTGATGGGGAAGGAGACCATTATCCATACCGACCATCAACCATTGTAGTACTTACAGTCACAGTCAAAGTTGTAGCAATCAAGACACTTCATATGGATGGGATTTCTACAACAATTCCATTTGGTTATCAGGTATAAAAATGGAATCTACAATAAGGTAGTTGATATGCTCTCTAGGCCTATTGTAAATTCATCTATTATACTCAAGCACAATTCAGTTATGCATGAAAGTTACATTGAACAATATGCATATGATAGTGATTTTCAAGATGTGTATGAAAGCTTGAGTCAAGGAAACCGGATTGAAAAGTTAGATTATCATGTGCATAACAATTTTTTGTATCGCTTGGGAAAGTTATGTATTCCACAGGGAGAAATAAATAGTATCATAAGGGAGGCACACACTTCATTGATTGTTGGACATCTCGGTGTAGGAAAGACGGTAGCGAATCTACAAAGGTATTGTTATTGGCCACGCATGATTGATAATGTATCCCGTTTCATTAGAGGATGTTCTTTGTGTGCAATAAGTAAGCCTAGAAATAGTAAACTATGATTGTACACTCCACTTCCTGTACCTTCACATCCTTGGGATAGTATCTCAATGGATTTTGTAGGAGGCCTTCCAATGTCAAGGGAAGGTCATGATTACTTGTATGTAGTTGTAGACAGGTTCAGCAAAATGTGTCTTTTGATGCCATGTAAAAAACAAATTATAGCTAAAGAAACATCTCATATTTTCTTTCAAAATGCATGGGTTCATTTTGGTCTTCCTACTTCTATTGTAAATGATCGATATTCCCGGTTTGTTGGGAATTTTTGGTCAAAATTGTGGGACATGATGGACACTAAGTTGAAGAAGAGTACAACCTTTCATCCGCAAACAGATGGTCAGGTCGAGGTGGTTAACATGACAATCATTCATATTCTTATAGGTTATTGTAGCAAACATCCCAATTTGTGGGATGAACAATTACATTACATTCAACATGCATATAACTGGCAAAGCATTCTTCCACAAACAAATCGCCATTTGAGGCATGTCTTGGGTACTTGCCAAGATCACCTTTGGACTTCATATTTGATAAATATGTTGCTACAGATGGTCACAGTGACATAGATAAGGCAAGGAAGTTCATTGAGAAAATTCAGTTGGTACATCACACAATGCAAGAACAACTTGAAAAGATTCAAAGCAGCTACAAGGCAAGGCATGAAAAACACCGTGTTGATCACAAATTCGAGATTGGTGATGAAGTTTGGTTATATATCAGCAAATAAAGACTTCAAGGAGAAGGTAAAAATATTAAGCCAATCTGTTATGTTCCTTTTAAAATTCTAGAAAATTTTGGTAACAATGCATTTAAGCTGGATTTTCCTCCTTATATGCAAATATATTCGGTCATTAATGCTGAAAATTTGAGATTTTTTGAACCTCCATTGATTGATGACCGAGGAGAGCATGTTCAGCTGCCATCAATAGATGATTTCTTGCCATAATATCTTGATGAACTTCAACAAGATCTCATACTTGACAGAAGAACCAAAACTTCAAGAAGAGGGAATGTCAAATACCTTAGAGTGGGAATCAAGGGACAAATCCTTCCAAGGCTGAATGGATGGATATTGAAAGGGTGAGGGAGTTGTAACCTCACCTGCTAAACAATTAATAGTATCTTTTAGGGTCCAAAAGGATTCTAGTGGGGAGGAATGATCAGAGGCTCAATATTAAACTCGAAAATGAAAGTTCTCAGAAATTCTCCAAACTAGAAAGACAACAAAGAGGTCATCACCAGGAATATGGCGCAATTTGTTTCATCAAAAACTGACTCCGGATGAGGAAGTTATGACCTGTTATTCGTTTTCCTAAATAGCTAAAAAAATTGCAGAACATTCACAAGTTGATGACATGGCAGCCCAGTCAGCACTCTAGGTATATTCAGGGAATATTCTCCAGTTTTAGCCCAATGAAATTGTGACAAGTGTCACAACAGGATTCGTCAGTGAAATTTGGAGGTGAATTTTTTTTACAATTTATCCTAAGGTTGAAGGAGATTTTTTTTTAGTTTGGAATAGTCCAACTAGAGCTGGACATGTGGTGCAGCTAGGGGCCACCACGTGCCCCCTTTGGTGGACCCATCCAAACCTTGGAGGAACTAGTCGAAAAAATTTCATTATGTCAAAGTCTAAATTTGTTGTTATAAACCAAAGTTCTACGATACCATTAGCGCATATATGAAATTCAAGAATATATATTATTCGGGCTAAATATATTTTATAAACCAAAGTTATAACCAATGGACAGGCTGACATTATTTGGGAGAATATATTTCTTTAACCCAAAGTTTTAAACTATGGGTTAAACAAATGTATGGTGGAGCAAAATTCTTGTGTGGGGGTCGGGGTCGAACCCACAACCTACCCCGCACAGTTCAACAGCCTTACCACCTGCTCTATCCAATGGGTCTTAAATTACTATGGTTTCAACATCTATTAATGTCTTCTGGATCTGATGGTGGGGGTTTGGAGGGGTCCAGCCCCCTCCCATATGACTATGATGCAGAGGCCGAGGGCGGAGCCGAATGCAAAGTGTGTAGTATTAACCCCTAATCATAGTTTATCCCACTAAGATGAGGATTAAAGATAATTAAACCTGTTTATGAAAACGTGGTTAAGGCACAATTAAGACATGCTTATCCATTGTTAAGTGTGGTCTTAATTGTTAATTAACTCAGTTCTTAATGGTGGCAGAGTTAGTGGAACAACCAATTTCAGCGAAACCACTAGATTGTCAAAGCTATCTGGAGTCTTCTCCAGATTTGGAGGAGATATTGTAGGAAAATTTGTTTTGACCATAACTGGAGAAATTTTCGACCAATTTTGGCTCAGGAAGAATCATTCTTGGTAGATTTTGATGTTTTTGACACATTGGAGCAGGTTTCATAGGCGGTAGGAGATTGTAAACAAAAATTTTTGCATAATTGAGCTAATACAAAAGCCCAAGCCATGGAAGCTGGACCAAGGAGATGTAGCCCAGGAGGGGTGAATTCCTTCATCAAAACAATGTGTTAATGGATCAATTGTGATGGTTTGTTGTGTGTTTGTTTGTTGTTGTTCAACATTTAGTTTCAACTTTTTTATGTTCAGGTATTCAACATAATCTCCACACATTTAATTGTTAAACAATCATATGCACTTCAATAAGCCCATGTACAAGAAGAAAATATCAACATCTTTAATATAAATTTGAAGATGAAATTAGCACAACAAAACTAACATTCAAATTCAAATCAGCAACTGCAAAAACAAACATCACCATCAAATTCACGTCGTTGAGAGGTGTCAAATCAACATAAATTTTGTTGAATTCTTACACTGCCAACTTCTACACTTTAGGGAATATTTTGATGCTCCTTAAGATTCCTAGGGCACGATTCCACTCCTCTGTGGGATCGTGGTTATGTCCCTCTCAATAACTCGTGGTTTCGCCCCCATAGAATCTTGGTTCCACTGTGTTTTTCTACGCTGGTGTGTGCCTCCTCTCATTTGAGTGATTTAAGTAAGCTTAAATGCATTCACATGGGTTGATTTTCCAAAGGCCACTGTTGGCGCAGTGGCTTAAGGTGGAAAGTGGTTTATGGACGAGAAGGGTTTAAACCCCCACCCACCCAAATATGGTATATTTTTGTTCAATGGCGCACCCGTTTCGTTGATAGTTGTTTAAATGTTATCATGGGGGCGGCGGGACCGCCGGGGATGGCCTACCCACCAACAAACCAACCTTTTTTTGTTAATGGAACCGTCGGTGGTTAGGGGAGGTGGCGGGGGTGATGGCCCGCCCTTCCAAAATTATTATTTTTTTAATTTGTTCAAACGTTAGACCTTTTTTTTAATTTCGAGAAACATAAGGTCACTAGACATTTTAAGTGTCCCACAATTTTGACTAGAAACTGGCCGGATTGCAGTGCCATATTTCCACCAATTTGTTGCCTCCTCAAGTTTGCCACATGTGAAATTCAACCTTGAAATTTGACATGCTCCATCTTCCTCATACGAGTTCAGATTTGAGTGTCGTTTGCGTTGTTGGAATCAGGGAGACGAGCACTTCATTCTGGTGTTGAGTTTGTTGCATTCTGACCACTTTGATTTTTGATCAATTTTAAAACCACTTGTTCTCTGATATCCTCTTGGATCAATCCTCCCCACTGAGGAGTTTTAGGACCACCAAAATCATTGAACACGTCCAGCACACTGCTTGTCCCCGCCAAACCACACTTTCATTCGTCTGCATTGACTGAAAATTTGATACGTACTTTGCAATCACATACAAACCACACATGACTCAAACAGTTCCCACACTTGCCAAGAATTTATAACACACACTCTTTGGTCAATTTTTACGTTACAGCAATCAATACCCAAACTACTCACAAAAGGCCAAACATCACTGTTGCTTTAGTAAGCGATGGAAAACACATCATCACTTTTACATTTATTTGCAAGGCATGATTTACAAATGTGGCCACAACAAGCTACTACATCTAAAAAAACCCATCTTTTACTTAATAAAATAGACCACCATGAATGTGGTGGATTCATTTGTTGAATATTTTCACTTTTCGGCTCCTCTATCAATGCTTTCTAGGAATGGAGCATCTGGCACGTGGCTTGTTGGTGTCCTACCTCGTTGCACCAACTATAACGATTCTTTATCCTCCAAATTTTCCAAGTCATCTTGGAGCACTTTCCCCTGGTGTACGTCTGATAATTGTTCATGGAACCCTCACTATCGTTGGAATGTGAGGAATTGATCTCATCATCCATCGTTGGCTAGTCACTAGTTGTTTTAGAGCTTTCCCCAACTACCTTCTTGACATATCCAAGTCCTACATGATGAGGAAATCATCCACTTTAATGGGGTTTACGATGCCCTAGCCATTAATGTCGATTCCCTTCCCCTAATATCCCATTTTCTTCAGCAATTTGGACCCGATTCTTGTAGTATGTTTTTTAAAAGCAACGAAATCATCATCATGAAAAGTACATGAAATTGAAGAGTTTATTTTTACCTCAAGTTGGCTATGTTGGACCTTTTCCAAGGTCTCGTCCTTAGCTTGTAATTGGTGTAGCAAAAATTTTTTCTCCTCCTATGCTTCTTGTAGGAGTCTCCTTAGTTCAGTATTCTCTGCTTGAATGCTTCAGTTTATCTCCTCAAGTTCTTGGAGACATGTCGCATTGGGTGTCCTATTTGTCTTTGGTACAATGTCTGTTGAAGTTTTTGTTTCATCACCTGAATCGGAACCCAAGTTGATGGATCCACCTGTTGTGACCCCAAGAACTGCAAGCTTCAATTCGTCACCAGAATCTGACCCCGGGTCAATTGTTATACCTTGTGCAAATCCCACAGCTATGACCTTCTCATATCCCTCTGATTCTAACTCTTGGTCTTGCTGCATGGTGGTAGATGTCTTTTGCTTCTCCTTTTTTTCATTCCTCTTAGGCCTCAACTCATGGTGAAATTTCCAACAATTCTCTTCATCATGTCCCTCTTTCTCACAATGTGTACAAGAGGGCTTTGCTCCTCTTCTCTTGGTCACTGTGGTTATTTTTGGGTGGTAATTTTGTTCATGCATCCCTCTGCTTTCAATATGCATGGCCTTCACACTAGCCTCATCAATGGTAGTCGAATGAAACAATAATAATGAATGTCTTATGTAACTATGTAAAGAACCGATATACTTAGTTACAATATTTGGTGAATCTAATGGAATGCCAAAATTCAATGCTTGTTTTCTAAATTCTTCAGTGAATTTTTGCACATTTTCACCTTTTCCTTGCCTTAGGTGTTGTCATTTGTTGAAGTTTGCAACAAGAAACAGTGAAATTGGCATTCAGAAACAACATTCATCACCCACGCCTAGTGCATTAAGCACCTACACTAGGGTGGGGCCCATAGGGTTATTTTGGTGCATGTCTATTTTAGTTATCCCTTAATTATCATCATTTGCTCCAGCTTCACCTTTGTCACTATTTTCTTCTACTTGAAGATTGTCTTGTTTGTCTTCACCACTGCTATGCTCATGGTCACTGATTTGGTCTTGGCTACCCTTAGGACTGTTCTGATCTTTTTGCTCCATGTTTACCCCTTTGGAATGCTCAATGTTTGGTGTTTGCTTGCCATCATCATTGCTTGCTTGAGGGCTGTCTTTTTTCTCATCATAAGTGTCTCTTTGAGGACTGTCATGACCCTCATCATCACTGTTTTGGCTGCCACATTGTTTTTTTTCTTGAGGACTGTCTTGTTCATCTCTATCTCTGCTTTCTTCATGACTGTTGTGTTCTTTTCCTTCACTATTTTGTCCCTCATCACCCTCATGCTTACTATTGTGTTGGCTGCCATCTGTTCCTCTTCATGACTGCTATGTTCACCGTCATTTTTTTCATGCTCACCATCATTTCCTTCTTCCCCACTCTCATGCTTAGATTCTTTACTTTGTCCCTCATCATCACTAGTTTTCTTCTTGTCACTTTGCCCTTCTTCATCACTAGTTTGCTTCTTCTCCTCTTCACTCTCAATCATAGGGGATTTTTGCCTTTTAGGAGTGGATTTACTAGAAGAAGGAGAAACAGATGAGTGGTTGGTGAGGAAGGTGCATGAGATGAAGAGGCAATGGAAAAATCGGGATGGGAGATGAAAGAGTCCCAAAAAACTCCTTTTTTCTCAAGTTGATGGAGGATGATGATCTTTATAAGGGAATGATGAAATAAACAAGCTTGTTGTTGAGCGGAGAGCTTCTTTTGGACAGTAGAGGCCATCTTGTCAATGCTTCTGTAGAGGAAGAAAGGTAGGTTCAGCAACTGAGTTCTCGGGAAATGCATAAGAAGCCTGATGTGATAGGCATAAATCCAGGAAAACCTCCCTTCACAAGTGAAATACTTCATGATGACTTTCATGAGGGGGGCATAGCTGCTCAATAAGTGAAAAAAGGGAAAATAGCTTGGCAAGCATCCTGATAGTCTGCTTTTAGAAAGGGTTTATAGTGATTCAGATCTAGGTATGTTTGTTTGAACCACTTTTCTCCTATATAGGGGATCTTAGTTGCATTGGAGATAGCCCTAGGAGTGAGTTTGAAATCTAGACCTGCTAGATGGACATGCTTTCCTTGCAGCCTCAAAGAAAACAAATGAGTCAAAGAAGGGTGATTTTTTACTTCTTGGACTTTTTGGCAAAAATCCAAGCACCCTACTTCATGAAAATTGAAGAGTACTGAAGGAGATTCATTCACTTCCTGAGTTGTAATAGGCTCATACCTATTGTGATACCCACTTATGCTATCCTTCTTTGGAGGCAATTTTTCTTTTGATACCCCTTACTGACTTACCAAAACAAGACCTTGAACTATACTGAAAAATAGACCTCTCATTTGAGCACTGATTTTCTCTTTAGTTGGCAAACAAGTATTTGTTAAATGAAAAAAAATTTACTTTTCCAGCACTATGTCTTGAGCAAAGAGACCTTTAATAAGATCTATTTTTGGTTTTTTGAAGACAAGTCCCCTTTTGTTTTTGACACAAAAACTCCTTCCCTCAATCACTACTTTTTTGAAATCATTGTTTAAGAGGTGAGAAAACCCCTTATAAAGTGATCAAAACTGTTTCACCCAATCACTATCTTCATTTCTCTCTAAGCAAAGAGTACACTCTTGAAAAACACTGTGCTTCCCCTTTTAACAAACTGTCCCTCTATGATGATCACTGTTTCTCTAAAAAAGTAGTCTCCCTGTCACTGAGTAAGAATCTTTCAAAAAAAACTCTATCTTCTCTTTATAGACTATATGATCTTTTATGTACTTGATAAAAAAATTTATACTTTCACAAGGTACTAGTTTTTTAAACAGTGATTCTCTATTTTATGTGGTACAAGCTCTTGACTTGGAATGATGAGTCTCCCTGCCAAAGCTAAGCTTTATTCTTTATCCAACATAAGGGCCCTTTTTGACATTGATAACAAGCCCTTCCTCCCTTAATTTACTGTCTTCCTTTGTCTCTAAGTAAAGAGGACACTCTTGAAAACCAACTAGGTTTCTCCTTTTGAAATCATTGTTATCCTTCTTTCCTAGGCTAGCAGATAATCTGTTTGATGAAGATCAGTTTCTTTTCCCTTTTAGCACTCAATACTTGGCTCTGTAAAACTGTGATTGTCCTTTTACAAACTTAAAACAACCAATCTCCCTTTAAAATTGCCAATAGGCCTTTACTGCTTTATCATTGTTTCTCTGTGGATAAATAATTATGACAGTGTTCAAGAGTGACTGTGTTTTCTCCCTTAAATACTCAAACAACAAGCCCTTTGACAGCAAAAATTTCCTCCATTCACTGTTTCTTTGACACTTTGATACCAAATTTTCTATTAAAATTAAACAAAATTCGGGCCTAGAGACATAAATACCTTCATAATATGTATTTTGTTGTGTTTGGAGACGATATTCTTGTTCAAAATATGATCTTGGCACCTTTGAGAACTCCTTTGAGTATTGGCCCAGGTGGGCAGAAGCCGCGTTCAGAGATGGTTACTGGGCTGGGCTGGCCTGAACAGGAAGAACGCACCACGTTTGAGTTGTCAGGTCGGCCCTGGGCGCCAGTTGAACGCCAGGAACAGGCGTGCCGTGCAACCGCACAGGCGTGCCTTGCCTTTAACAAATTTCTTTAGTAGGCGCCTACAGGCGCGCGGCCTGTTCAAAGAGCTGCAAATGTTGTGTAAAAACCTGTTTGAGATCGGCTTTCTCTCCTCCGTGAAGCTCTTGGCACAATGATGAACACAATATTTGTGTCGTGGCCCTTTATAGTTCAAAAAACATACCTCTTCCCTTTCTCATCACTCTTGAAAACTTTCAAAATAAACTATCACTCCTTTCCTATGAAAACCTTATTTTGAAAAATATGTCTTTGTTTTGTCATGTCTTTTTGAACTTTTAGATAGAACATGTGATTCGTTCATGATAAATATTCTTTGTCTACCCATTAAGACGGATTTCTCCAAAACTGTGATGTATTTATCTCCTTGGAAGGTTGTCTTGAAACCTAGATAACTGTGTTATGTCCTTTCTTATTCACACTGTCTCTTAACTCTGTCTATTCAATAAAACTTCTCTTAAAACACCATATCATACCCTGGTGATTTCTCAACCCCTTGTTTGTCAAAAAGGAGGTTATTAATCTGTGTTTGTTGATCTTCACTGCTCTGTTGTTTTAACTTTTGAGGACATCCTCTTAAAACATAGGAAACTCGTCTTCATTTGGCATTGTGCTTTTCATTGTCCCTTCTGAAAGTGGTCCCTCAAAATTTTAAAACTTGAACTTATTATCTGATTTAAAAACACCTAAAAATGCAGACTGCTTGTATCCACCAGGACTCGATCTCTTATCATTTGATGGAGGTTCATATGAAAATTACTACTGTATTCTCTCAAAACCACCACGTAAACCGACTGTTTGTGAAGTAAAGGAGGTCCTTTAAATCAGTTTGTAGAAGTCATTTAAACCCAGCTTGGTCTACCACTTTACCACTTAGATGAGGGTGTTTTTAAACAAAACTTCAGCCTCGGATTTGTCATTTGAAGGAGGCTTTCATCAACATAAGAACAGAGGCCTTTTTACACCCTCATGTAACTCTTTGGCTTTTGATGTGAAAAGGCCATTCAATTATAAACTTTCATTTTTTTTACCACTGTTTCTCAACATGGTCTTACCAAAAAAGACTTTATCAAACACAACATCAGTCAATCTTTGTGATGAATCCTCTGTCCTCTTTGAAGGAGGTGGCGCAAAATAACTCCTGTAGCTACTTCAAAAACATGTTGACCTTCTTCTTATTAGTGAAGGAGGTCACAACAATGTGTTTTTTACCCTCTACTTATCATTGAAGGAGGTTATCACTCTGTTTCTAACCCTCTTCTCTTTGAAGGAGGTTATCTTTAACACAGGATGTACATCTATTTCAAATCACTGTACCTTGCTCTGTATGTTTGTTTGAAGAACGCCAATAGGAAACAAAGTAGATTTTTACATTTATCATTGATAAAATGACTTGAAACTCATGTCCTCTTGCTTTATTAGGCCTTGTCTAAGATGTATATATCCTTTGTAAAATATCACTGTGAACACAAAACTAAAAGAAATGTAATTTGTACATGGAGAGTGTTTGCTACTAGATATCATTGAACTGTATTTTCCCTTGACTGTGTTGTCAAAGGTTTATTGAAATTTCCTTTGACTACTTTTCAAAACCCAGGTTCAAGGTAGAATAAGAAGCAGTTGTCTTCTTATGCCCTACATGATGATGCCCTTTGGAAGATTATGCAGCACTGCTTTTGGAGGAGATCATGGAGCACTGCTGATCAACATCACTCAGTATTTTGTGTTCATTTGACATGAGGAATTATCTCTGCTCTTCAAGCAGCCTTTGGATTTATAACATGTACATTTGCTGCTCTTTACTTACTGTACTTTTCTTGCTTTGATGGCAAACTAAGTTAGCATGAAGATTTGTATGAATTTGTATTTTTGCTCTTATGTGCACACTGATCATCATTCAATTACACCCCTGCAGAGATGTAAAAACAAATGCTTTGGAACCTTGGAGAGATCCTTTGGTGTTTCATAGGGATTTATGCTTGATCTAAGGATATTTATTCAGACAGTGAAAAACCTTCTCTTGTTGAAGTTTGAATCTTTGTTGAACTTCTTCTGAAATGAGACAAAGTGACCTCTTAGTGGTGTTGTTCTGGATGAAACAATGCTTGCTCTCTGAAAAAAAGGAACTAATTCTGCATGTAATTTGACTATTTGAAGAACAAGGTTTTTGGCTGAGATATACGCTGGGGAAAAACTCCCTAAACACCACTATCTAACCAGGACAGCACCATAGCCAAGTCATTTTCTGGTGTGATCGGATTTTCAAATAACCGGAAGTGACCGAGGATAGGAGTTTTTGGAACACTTTTTCAACCTGTGGATAGGTGAATGGCATGGTAAAAAAGGGTAAATGATATGAGATAATCACTGAGCGATGGCAGCTATAGGCAGAAATCACTGTTTGTAAACAGAATGAGTCTTGAAAACTGGAGTTTGTTCTCATCATAGACTGACAGTGAAGGGTAGGAGGACAATTTTTTTTTTGGGGTGTTTTCTAGATGAAAAATTGACAGATTGAGATTAGCTTCTAGAAAAATCAGCTAAGGAAACTAGTCATCAACAATAGGTAAAAATAGGTATTCTTGAACATTTGGTGGGGGAGGGCAGCTCCTTTCGGGGGTGTCCGGAGTCTCTGAATCTCGGCAGCAGAAGGCAATTTGCCTTATCCTTCATCCAAATTTCTTTCTTTCTTGATGTTCCTTGTAAGAAGTCAGCAGAACGATCAGCATCAAAGTCATCTCTACCTACCCAACTATATTTCCTAACATTTTTTCTTCTTTAGGTGCATTTTGACTAGCAACCCTTTGACATGATATTTTTGAAAAAGAAAAGTATCTAATTCTACACTTATATCTTCCAGGAGTTCAGATTAAATTGATGAACTCCTTTAATTCTCTACCTATGCTAGATCGACTGTCAAGATTAAGTTGTTTGACAGGATTTCATTCACTAAACTAAAACATGAAATCGAAAAATGTCCAAATCAAGATTAGATGGTCTGATTTGTCATGAGTTTGTGACATAAAAGACAAGTTGCACACAAATATTATTTTGCATGAAAATAAGATTTAGAAAAATCAAGGCTAGGATACATAGTTTGTTTTTCATCCCTGTTTTCCTCTTTGGTTCTGTTTTGAGCATGTGGAACCAATATCTTTTCCTAATCTACTTTCTTTAACAAGTCAAGCTTACACAATTTGACTATCACTTCTTTCAATAACTTATCAGCCATAAATTTAAAACATGTCCAGTTATGGTTAGGCTAGATAACTGAACAAGACATCTTTTGAGCACTAGTAGTGGAATTTAGACTTGCGCACTTTCAGCATGACAGTTTTTTGAACATGGGGATTTTCTGCTATTTTCTAAAATTGTCCTCTTTTCAATTTTTCTACTGTTTTTGTATTTTCTATTTTTTTGATTTATTTCTTCAAACAGTGATATGTACAAAGAGTGAGAATTTTTAAAACTAGAAATCTTGAAAATGGTGGAACTTGAGCATTTTTTCTTCAAAGGGATCTCCCAATGCTCTTGGTCCAGTCAGCTCTTGAAAGGAAAAGTTTGGAAAATTTTCCCTTTCAAGCACAACATAAGGGTTCTTGCAAGAGTCTCTGAAAATTTTTGTATCTACTTATTGCTTTTCTCTATACCTTTGATTTCCGCTCCTGCCTTTGTTGTACATCTTCTTTAGGTAATACAAATACTCTTTTTAATTTTTAAAACATATGATGACATCGTCAAGGTACATCATAATGAAGAAATTTAGAACTGGAAACATGGCCTTCAAGAACATGTCTTTGGTGTCTAGTGGTTTTGGAACTCTAGGTTGGAATTTAGAACTGCTCTAGTGCATTTGAAAAAATATTTAAGCTATTTGCTTTGAAGAGGAATTAATTAATGATATCCTGAAACATAACTTTGCAAAGACATATGATTAGAAACACTACTTGCATTTGTATGGTATGTTATTGTTAGGAAGAAATATAATTTATATTCCGGGGGTGTGTGTGTTTCCGGGGGTGTGTGTCTATGTTTCTGAAATCAACACATATCCTGTTGGAATATTTAGCTCTTTACTGATGTGATTGTTAATGTTTGATCAAGATTTTTGAATTTCCTTTATTAAAGAAAGTAATTTCTTGAATTGAAAATGGTAGTCAACGTTGTTCAGTTTTTATGACATGTAGTAATTAATGTGAACAATTGCATATTCTAGCAGTTATTGTGTTTGGTGTAATAAATTTTAGCTAATTCAGTGGCTGGAATGTTTTAGATGTAGGTCATCACATCCCCTTCATATCATTTGTGGACATTTCTTCAGGATCTTTTAATAGTTGTTAAAATAATAAAGCTTCATTAGGAGAGGTAAATTCTTGGGATGGTGAAGCATTTAAGTATGGTAAGAACATAAGACTCCCCTGATCCTGATTTCCAAAGAGGTTTGTACTATGTAAGCCTTTTAGTGCTTCTGTTTTGAAAGGTTCTGATTGTCACTGATGTTTGTCCTTGGTTGAAAATTTTCTTGAAATTGTATAATGTTTTTGTTTTGATACTCTATATTTCTAAAAATCCAATTCTCTTCAAGACATAGGGCTGTTGAGGTCATGATAGTTTTGATGTTAGTAGTAAAGTAATCTGGGGTGTCTGATGTGGTGTACTAGATGTATTCATTCTCTACTGTTTAATAATTTAGGTAACCAGTGTGTAAAATAGAGAATTCAAATGTAGATATGGAATACATAGGAATGTATTTTCTTGGCTCTTGTTTATATTTCGATTGTGATTCCGTCTGATGTTTTTGATTAACCAAGGAATGCAATCAAGGGTGCCATCTAGTTGAATATTTCCTAGGCCACAGCCCCCAATATCAGGATAAAAGCATTAGTGCTGGGAGGGATGTTTTCTGTGTCCCAAGACAGGGTGTTTTAGCAGTCTTTTGAAGCCAAAGACGACTTACAAAGATCTTTTATTAGGCCTAGGCACTTGACTCTGCTTGAATCAAACGAATATAAGTCTTTATAAGATTTCATTATTTCTAGGCCTAATCTTTCCACTACTACTTTCGGCATGATATTGTGAGAGGCTCCGGAATCTAGCATGGCATTATGTAGGATTTGGTCATGTATATTCAGACTAATGTAAAAAGGAAGAGTGGTTCCCTCTTGATATTTTCCTTCTATTTTTGGTCCAAACAACACCTCAGTAGCATCATCAGCTAGGTGTAGAGTATCTGCATCATTTCCTATGTTTAGGACCTTTAGCACTTGGGATTTGTATGAGCTTTGGGCAATAATTTCAGTGAGAGGCATGGTAATCTTAATTTTGGAAATTTCCCCTTCAAAACTGAAGGGTGCTTGTAGTTTAGATAAATTTGCTTCATTTTTTTCAGCCATGACTTTCTCTATGTTTTTAATTTGCTGACTTTGATTTGGGGTTTTGTTCAATACAGTTGTTTCGAGAATCTCAGTAGAGGTACTAGGACAGTTTAGATCAAGGCTCGATTGACTAGCTTTGTCTTTGTTTTGGTCAGTTTTCTTAGCCATGATTTTGTTACTATCTGATGTTCTTTTAAGAATGGTATCGGGGGTTTTAGTAACAGCAGTGTCTAAGCTACCTTTCTTAGAGTTGTCTTGGTTTTTCTTACTCCTAAGATCATATTGCCTGTGGACTTCCATTATAGCGTTTTGTAATCCTCGGGGATCTTAAGGATGCTCTAATTTTCTTCATTTTGGTTGAGAGAAAAAAACTTGTTCTTCTGTGAGAAAAACCTACTACGCCTATGAAACCTATCAAGTTTGAAAGTGATTTTTCTCAAAGTGGTTTCATATCTATATAATAAACATAGTTTACTATTGAAGAGTTGCCTTATGTATTGGTCATTTTCCCTGGCTTTGTTGTTAAAGTGGGTCTTTTCTAGTTCTAAAATTTTGGTTCGTTCTTGTTTTGAGGGTTGATGGTTGTCATAGAGGTGCTTGAGGTGCTTTTTCATTCAGTTGTTCTTTCCCACATTTTCCATGGATCTAACAGGTTGTCTGTTCACAGAGTCTGAGAGCGAAGGCATGACCCTGTCAAATTGTGACTTTCTTTTGATCATTTATCCTAGCTCTTGCTATAGCTGGGTTGGCCAACTTACTAATAGCTACATTTTGTTCTTTAAAGTTGAGGTCTGTTCTCTTAGTTGGTATGACATATCTGGAGCGAAAAATTCAAGAAATTTTACTAGTGCTGAGCCAAGTGAAGGTTTCATGTGAGACAGGAGGGCATTATAGACACTGTTGAATCTAGTGCAATAGTCCTTAACACTTTCCCCCATATTCCTTTTAAGATTATTTTATTCGGAAAGGATTTGGATGGGGTTTTTCCTGATTTCCCACCTGTTTATGAAAGTTTGGTAAAGTGCTGAGAGATCATGTATACTGTATATATTATTAGAACTAAGATTTTAACCATTTTTGGGGTTCTGCTTTGAGATTTGGGCAACATTATGTATTATGGTTTCATCCTTCAGTTCCATATGAAGTCAAAACATCTGATGGTCTATCTACCCATGTTTTGTTGAAGCGGTGGTAGCCTGGAGTTGGGTGAGTGTAGGTTAGGTTGGTAATCATTTATAAAAATTCACCAAAAGCAGTGGTAACATAAAGCTTACCACCAAAACTACTATAATAGACAGAACCATTAGTTCTGATGCTAAGTTTTGAAATATGTGATGAGGTGGATTACACACCATCAAGTAGTCTGAAAAAGGTGTGTCAGGTAACGATTATTGGTGGTTAGAAACTGATTTGGGGTAATCAGAGGCAAAAATGGTGGAGGGTAATCGAGTGTAGTGGGTGAGGCTTCTCTTTGGACTGTATTTTAGATCCAATGGCTCAATATGGAAAATTGAGGTTGGTTTTACTTTGAGCTTTCAGCTAAGGAGTTTTTTGTTGAACTCAAGTCAAACTGGGAATCTTGCAAGGATGTAAGGTATTGGTCTGAGCTTTAACATGGATGGTCCCTATCGATGGCTAAGTTGCTAATTTTAGAGGAGGTTTGCCCTGGGCTCTTCTGGGTCATCAACTATGATAGGGGGATTTGGGTCCAGGTGAGATCTCGTATTGATTCTTCATGAATCTAGATTTCAAAGTCAAATTTTAGAGAGGGTGATAGTTGTGATTTTTTTTGGATGGATGTCCTCTCTAGGGATTTTGCTAATGTGAAGAATGGTCAAAACAAGATGAAGGCTAGTGGAGTCACCAGGTGGATTTTCTTGAGATTTATGGTCCACCATCAATACTGACAAAGATGTTTTTTAGGAAAACGTTTTTCTAGAAAACTTTTATGTGGAAACTTGAAAGAATGACTTAAAACTTAGTTTCAACAATTTTCTAGATTGTTGAGAAAGCTATGGTTCTATTTGCAAGTTTATTATATTGATTTCCTATGTTTAGATGAATATTTCTGAATCCCTAAGTTGTACTTAGTTTGTCACTACTTTCAGAGGCTGCATCATGAACTTTGAGTTTTTGGGAAAGATGAGTCAACAGAATAGTATGATTTATGAAATTTTTGGTTTTTTATGGAGTATTAGGCCTATTGGAGGCTAGTGGAGTCGCCAAGTGGAATTTTTGTTGTTTAGAGATATGTTCTTATGGTCCACCGCCAATAACTGAGAAAAAGCCAATCTAGGGATGTTTTTTTTGGGGGTTTTCTGAGTTTTCTATGTGTAGCCCTGAGGTTTGTAATAGTTTTCAATAACTGAATCATCATTTTGCTAAGATGATGAAAGATCTAGTTTCTACTCTTCGGACAACACTTAAGTTTTCTAAGTTTAACTGAGACTTTGAGAGTTCCTAAGGGATACCTAGGATGTTTTGACTTAATTTCCCACCGTGATCGGCATTATGTTAGTGTGGCGATGAGGTGGCGGGTTCACTAGATATTCTTGAAGACAAGGGATTTCTGGAGTCCTAAGGTGTACTTAGTTTGTCACTAACTCAGAAAGGTCCCACCGTGATCGCCATTATGTTTGGGTGAGAGGTGGGATAAATCGACAAGATAATCTTCTTGAGGGATACTGAAATGTTTAGGGAGTCTAAGTTTTTTTTTTACTCATAGTCCCACCGTGATCGCCATTATGTTAGGGTCCCGTGATTTGGCAGATTGGAAAGCTAAATGACAGGGTAACATCAAACCAACTTTGGAGCCCAAGGACCTAGCCTTCCTGGACTCAGAGAGGGCTCTCTCTATTTGTGCAAAGGATGTAAACTTGTTTGCTTTCTATGTATCTGATTTTAGGCTAGTTGTTAAGTATGTTTTGGTTTGTTTTAGGTTTTTTGAGGGAGAACTGATCAAAGGATAGATAGATAAAAAGATGGTCAGATCAACTGGGCTATAGGGTCGATAAGGACGAGACTGCCTCAAAGGGTAGACAAGGTATATTTCAGGGCCGATTTGGTCGAGGTAAAATGGATTCTTAAGGTGGAGTGAAATGGGATGGACACTAAGTTTGTGAAAGACGAAGAAGTTTTAAGCACAAATAGTTTTACAGCAAACATCCATGTGGTAGGGCTAACCATTAATCACTATAGATGAAACTCAAACTAATAGATGCATAAAATAAACATTCAGGCGATACATAGAAGTATAAGACCCTCTAACTTGGGGAAAATCACCTTCAGACTTTGGGGAAAACAAATAAGTCAAACAAACAACTCAATATACGAAGAGGGAACTCCTAAACATCATATTTGAGCTATCGGGAACTTTGAACTAAGATTGCATAGCATAGGCAAAAGGAAAGATCGACACAAGACCTCTTTGGTTCAACTAGGACAATCAAATATTCAGAGAAAGGTTTCAGTAATGGGGTTTTGGTTAGCTACGAGTAAACAGGGCATACCGTGAATCATACTAGATAGCATACATAATAACCATTAATGAAATTAATAACAAGTTCTTAGGGTATCAAAGAGCAGTTAAGAATTCTTTGACATAACTAAGAAAGAAGAAAAACATAGAAGTTGTAATGAAACCAGGAAACTTGAAGTGCCTCCATGGGCATGTCTCAAATCTATTCGTTACTAACCTACAGCAAGAAAGAAACATGGAAACATGTATGATAAACTAAGGAAAACATACAGATAAGGAACACGATACCATTTACCAAGCCATGGAATCCAACAAACAATCCTCTTCCACTATCTAAGACAAACAAGAAATCATCCACGTCATGAGACAAAGTGTTCGTTCAAAGCTTGTAATGTAATGTATTGCTCTCTCAAGTTCAGCCCATAAGCTCTTCAAGTTTGATTTGTGCTTTGTAGGCTTCCCTTTGGTATTTGAAATCCCGGGCCTCATAAACTGCCATTTGACCACTCATTTGTTTGTTTTGCATCTGTAGAACATGTATGAGGTCTTTGACATTTCTAGATCAGCTTGTAGGTCATGAATTTGGGCTTCTCTGTTTTGCAAAAGAGCCTCAAGAATTCTAGCTTCATCATCCCCATCATCACTGTCTATCTGTATGATTTCAAACTCCCTTTCCTTTTCATGACTACTCTCCTGTTGTTCCTCTTTTTCTTTCCCCTTGCCTTGGATAGACTTCTTGTTCCTCTTCCTCTTTGGCAATTCAACAATACTCTTCTTAGGCAGTTTTCCTCTACTTATTAGCACTCTTGTGACATTGCTAGTCACTGCTAGAGTGATCTTCTTCTTTGCTGATCTAGTGTTTCTAGGCTTTGCCACTTTTGGAGGAAGAGTCATGGCCCCTTGCCTAGGAGAGGCAGCTAGCACATGCTCTTGGCTATGTGGAGGAGAAGAGAGAGGAGGTTTATCTACTTATACTTGCTCAACTTGGTCTTTTATCTTGCTACCTCCATCATCATCTGCTCCAGCTTCACCTTTGTCATTGTTTTCTTCTGCTTCAAGATTTCCTTGTTTGTCTTCACCACTGCTATACTCATGGTCACTCATTTGGTCTTGGCTGCCCTTGGGACTGTTCTGATCTTTTTGCTCCATGTTGCCCCCTTCGGAATGCTCAATGTTTGGTGTTTGCTTGCCATCATCATTGCTTGCTTGAGGGTTGTCTTGTTTCTCATCATAAGTGTCTCTTTGAGGACTGTCATGACCCTCATCATCACTGTTTTGGCTGCCACTTTGTTTATTTTCTTTAGGACTGTCTTGTTCATCTCTGTCTCTGCTTTCTTCATGACTGTTGTGTTCTTTTCCTTCACTATTTTGTCCCTCATCACCCTCATGCTTACTGTTGTGTTGGTTGTCATCATGTTCCTCTTCATGACTGCTATGTTCACCATCATTTTTTTCATGCTCACCATCATTTCCTTCTTCCCCACTGTCATGCTTAGATTCTTTACTTTGTCCCTCATCATCACTAGTTTGCTTCTTGTCACTTTTCCATTCTTCGTCACTAGTTTGCTTCTTCTCTTCTTCACTCTCAATCATAGGGGATTTTTGCCTTTTAGGAGTGGATTTACTAGAAGAAGGAGAAACATGATGAGTGGATGGTGAGGAAGGCGCATGAGATGAAGAGGCAATGGAAAAATAGGGATGGGAGATGAAAGAGTCCCAAGAAACTCCCTTTTTCTCAAGTTGATGGAGGATGATGATCTTGATAAAGGAATGATGAAATAAACAAGCTTGGTGCTGAGCGGAGGGCTTATTTTGGACAGTAGAGGCCATCTTGTCAATGCTTTTGTAGAGGAAGAAAGGTAGGTTCAGCAACTAAGTTCTTGTCAAATGAATAAGAAGCCTGATGTGATAGGCATAAATCCGGGAAAACCTCCCTTCACATGTGAAATACTTCATGATGACATTCATGAGGGGGGCATAGCTGCTCAATAAGTGAAAAAAGGTAAAATAGCTTGGCAAGAATCCTGATGGTCTGGTTTTAGAAAGGGTTTATAGTGATTCAGATCTAGGTATGTTTGTTTGAACCACTTTTCTCCTATATAGGGGATCTTAGTTGCTTTGGAGATAGCCCTAGGAGTGAGTTTGAAATCTAGACCTGCTAGATGGACATGCTTTCCTTGCAGCCTCAAAGCAAACAAATGAGTCAAAGAAGGGTGATTTTTTACTTCTTGGACTTTTTGGCAAAAATCCAAGCACCCTACTTCATGAAAATTGAAGATTACTGAAGGAGATTCATTCACTTCCTGAGTTGTAATAGGCTCATACCTATTGTGATACCCACTTCTGTTGTCCTTATTTGGAGGCATTTTTGCTTTTGATACCCCTTATTGACTTACCAAAATAAGACCTTGAACTGCACTGAAAAATAGACCTCTTATTTGAGCACTGATTTTCTCTTTAGTTGGCAAACAAGTATTTGTTAAATGAAAACAAATTTACTTCTACAGCATTGTGTCTTGAGCAAAGAGGCCTTTAATAAGATCTATTTGTGGTTTTTTGAAGACAAGTCCCCTTTTTTTTTTGACACAAAAACTCCTTCCCTCAATCACTGCTTTTTTGAAATCACTTTTTAAGAGGTGAGAAAACTCCTTATAAACTGATAAAAATTGTTTCACCCAATCACTATCTTCCTTTCTCTCTAAGCAAAGAGTACACTCTTGGAAAACATTGTGCTTCCCCTTTGAAAAAACTATCCCTCTTTGATGCTCACTGTTTCTCTAAAAAAAGTAGTCTCCCTGTCACTGAGTAAGAAGCTTTCAAAACAAACTCTATCTTCTCTTTATAGACTGTATGATCTTTTATGTACTTGAAAAACAAGTTTATACTTTCACAAGGTACTAGTTTTTTAAACAGTGATTCTCTGTTTTATGTGGTGCAAGCTCTTGACCTGGAATGATGAGTCTCCCTACCAAATCTAAGCTCTATTCTTTATCCAACATAAGGGCCCTCTTTGACACTGATAACAAGCCCTTCCTCCCTTAATTTACTATCTTCCTTTGTCTCTAAGTAAAGAGGGCACTCTTGAAAGACAATTTGGTTTCTCCTTTTGAAATCATTGTTATCCTTCTTTCCTAGGATAGCAGATAATCTATTTGATGAAGATCAGTTTCTTTTCTCCTTTTAGCACTCAATGCTTGGCTCTGTAAAACTGTGATTGTCCTTTTACAAACTTAAAACAACCAATCTCCCTTTAAAATTTCCAATAGGCCTTTACTGATTTATCAATGTTTCTCTGTGGTTAAATAAATATGACAATGTTCAAGAGTGATTGTGTTTTCTCCCTTAACTACTCAAACAACAAGCCCTTTGACAGCAAATATTTCCTCCTTCATTCACTATTTCTTTGACACTTTGATACCAATTTTTCCATTAAAATTAAACAAAATTCAGGCTTAGAGACATAAATAACTTCATAATATGTATTTTTTTCTGTTTTGAGATGAGATTCTTGTTCAAAATCTAATCTTGGCACCTTTGAGAACTCCTTTGAGTATTGGCCTAGGTGGGCAGAAGCCGCGTTCTGAGATGGTTACTGGGCCGGGCAGGCCTGAACAGGAAGAACGCGATGCGTTTGAGTTGTTGGGTCGGCCCTGGGCGCCCATTGAATGTCGGGCACAAGCATGCCGCACAACCGCACAGGCGCACCATGCCTTAACAAATTTCTTCAGTAGGCGCCTACATGCACGCCGCGCAAAGGTACAAGTGCGCAGCGCGTTCAAAGAGCTGCAAATGTTGTGTAAAAACCTGTTTGAGATCGGCTTTCTCTCCTCCGTGAAGCTCTTGGCACAATGATGAACACAATATTTGTTTCGTAGCCCTTTATAGTTCAAAAAAAATACCTCTTCCCTTTCTCATCACTCTTGAAAACTTTCAAAACAAACTATCACTCTTTTCCTATGAAAACCTTATTTTGAAAAATATGTCTTTGTTTTGTCATGTCTTTTTTAACTTTTAGATAGAACATGTGATTCGTTCATGATAAATATTCCTTGTCTACCAATTAAGACGGATTTCTCCAAAACTGTGATGTATTTATCTCATTGGAAGGCTGTCTTGAAACCTAGATAACTGTGTTATGCCCTTTCTTATTCACATTGTCTCTTAACTCTATCTATTCAATAAAACTTCTCTTAAAACACCATATCATACCCTGGTGATTTCTCAGCCCCTTGTTTGTCAAAAAGGAGGATATTAATATGTGTTTGTTGATCTTCATTGCTCTGTTGTTTTAACTTTTGAGGACATCCTCTTAAAACATAGGAAACCCATCTTCATTTGGCATTGTGCCTTTCATTGTCCCTTTTGAAAGTGGTCCCTCAAAATTTTAAAACTTGAACTTATTATCTGATTTAAAAACACCTAAAAATGCAAACTGCTTGTATCCACCAGGACTCGATCTCTTATCATTTGATGGAGGTTTATATGAAAATTACTACTGTAGTCTCTCAAAACCACCATGTAAACCCACTGTTTGTGAAGTAAAGGAGGTCCTCTAAATCAGTTTGCAGAAGTCATTTAAACCCAGCTTGGTCTACCACTTTACCACTTAGATGAGGGTGTTTTTAAACAAACTTCAGCCACAGATTTGTCCTTTGAAGGAGGCTTTCATCAACATAAGAACAGAGGCATTTTTACACCCTCATGTAACTCTTTGGCTTTTGATGTGAAAAGGCCATTAACTTATAAACTTTCATTTGTTTTACCATTGTTTCTCAACATGGTCTTACCAACAGAGACTTTATCAAACACAACATCATTCAATCTTGGTGATGCATCCTCTGTCCTCTTTGAAGGAGGTGGCACAAAATAACTCCTGTAGCTACTTCAAAAACATGTTGACTTTCTTCTTATTAGTGAAGGAGGTCACAACAATGTGTTTTTTACCCTCTACTTATCATTGAAGGAGGTTATCACTCTGTTTCTAACCCTCTGCTCTTTGAAGGCGGTTATCTTTAACACGGGATGTACATCTATTTCAAATCACTGTACCTTGCTCTGTATGTTTGTTTGAAGAATGCCAATAGGAAACAAAGTAGATTTTGACATTTATCATTGATAAAATCACTTGAAACTCATGTCCTCTTGCTTTACGAGGCCTTGTCTGAGATGTACATATCCTTTTTAAAATATCGCTGTGAACACAAAACTAGAAGAAATATGATTTGTACATGGAGAGTGTTTGCTACTAGATATCATTGAACTGTATTTTCCCTTGACTATGTTGTAAGAGGTTTATTGAAATTGCCTTTGACTACTTTTCAAAACCCAGGTTCAAGGTAAAATAAGAAGCAGTTGTCTTCTTATGCCCTACATGATGATGCCCTTTGGAAGATTATGCAGCACTGCTTTTGGAGGAGATCATGGAGCACTGCTGATCAGCATCACTCAGTATTTTGTGTTCATTTGACATGAGGAATGATCTCTGCTCTTCAGACAGACTTTGGATTTATAACATGTACATTTTCTGATCTTTACTTACTATAATTTTCTTGCTTTGATGGCAAACTAAGTCAGCATTAAGATTTGTATGAATTTGTCCTTTTTCTCTTATGTGCACACTGATCATCATTCAATTACACCCCTGCAGAGATGTAAAAACGAATGCTTTGGAACCTTGGAGAGCTCTTTTTGTGTTTCATGGAGATTTTTCCTGATCTAAGCATTTTTCTTCAGACAGTGACAAACCTTCTCTTTTCCTAATTTGGACCTTTGTTGAACTTCTTCTAAAATGAGACAAAGTGACCTCTTAGTGGTGTTTGACCTATGGATAGAACAATTCTTGCTTTGCAGAATAGGAACTAATTCATGGTTGACTAGTACTCGACAGAGGTTTTTTGGCCTATGATATCTTAGCCAAGGAAAAACTATCTAACTTAGGGACAACTTTCACATATTATGAGTGTTTTCTTAGGCATGATCAGATTTTCAAATGACAAGATGACCAGGGATAGAGTTGCAGACACTTTTTCAACCTTTGGGTAGTGAATGGCATGAGAAACAAGGGTAAATGATAGCAGATAATCACAGCTATGACAGCTATAGACGAAGATACTTTGCTGAAGCAAGATAGGTCTTGAAAACTAGAGATTGTTCTCATCATAGACTGACAGGAAGGGGTAGGAGGAAAAAAATTTGTTTGGGGTGTTTTCTAGATGACAAATTGACAGTTTGAGATTAGCTTCTAGAAAACTCAGCTAAGGAAACTAGTCATCAACAAAAGGTAAAAAATACTGATGACTAACAGTGGCTCCATTTGGGGAGGGCAGCGCCTTTTCAGGAGGTGTCCAGAATTGCAGATCTTTGGCTTGTGAAAACCAGTGCCTTATCCATTGGTGCAAATTTATTTCTTTCTTGATGCTATTTCTGAAAATTGACAGCATGATTAGCATCAAAGTCATCTCTACCTACCCAGCTATATTTCCTAGCATTTTTGCTTCTTTTGGTGCATTTGGACTAGCAACCCTTTGACATGATATTTTTTAAAAAGAAACTATATAATTCTACACTTATATCTTCTAGGAGTTCAGATTAAACTGATGAACTCCTTTGATTCTCTACCTATGCTAGATCGACTATCAAGATTAAGTTGTTTGACAGGATTTCATTCACTACACTAAAACATGAAATTGAAAAATGACCAAATCACGATTAGACAGTCTGATTTGTCATGTGTTTGTGGCATAAAAGACAAGCTGCACAAAAATATTATTTTGCACGAAAACAAGATTTAGAAAAATCAGGGCTAAGATACATAGTTTTTTTTTCATCCCTGTTTTCCTCTTTGGTTCTGTTTTGAGCGTGTGGAACCAATATCTTTTCCTAATCTACTTTCTTTGACAAGTCAAGCTTACACAATTTGACTATCCCTTCTTTCACTAACTTATCAACAATAAATTTAAAACATGTCAAGTTATGATTAGGCTAGATAACTGAATAAGATATCTTTTGAGCACTAGTAGTGGCATTTAGACTTGCGCACTTTCAGCATGACTATTTTTTGAACATGGGGCTTTTCTTCTATTTTCTAAACTGCCCTCTTTTCAAATTTTCTACTATTTTTTTATTTTCTATTTTATTTATTTATTTCTTCAAACAGTGATATGTACAATGAGTGAAAATTCTAAAAATAGAAATCTTGAAAATGATGGAACTTGAGCATTTTGTCTTCAAAGGGATCTCCCGATGCTCTTGGTCCGGTCAGCTCTTGAAAATAAAATTTTGGAAAATTTTCCCTTTCAAGCACAACATAAAGGTTCTTGCAAGAATTTTTGAAAAATTATGTGTCTACTTGTTGATTTTCTCTATACCTTTGATTTCCGCTCCTGCCTTTATTGTACATCTTCTTTAGGTAATACAGATACTCTGTCATTTTTAAATCAGATGACGACATTGTCAAGGTACATCATAATGAAGAAATTCAGAACTGGAAACATAGCCTTCAGGAACATGTCTTTGGTGTCTAGCGGTTTTGCGACTCTGGGTCTGAAGATGGAACTGCTTCTAGTATATTTGAAAAATTCTTTGAGTTGTTCGCTTTGAAAAGGAATTAATTGATGATACCCTAAAACATCACTTTGTAAAGACATATGATTAGAAACACCTAGCATTTCTATAGTATGGTCTTGTTTAGGAAGAATATAATTTCTGTTCCAGGGGCGTGTTTCTATGTTTATGAAATCAACACATATCCTATGACTAGCTATCTTGTCTTTGATTGTTAATGTTTGATCAAGATTTTTGTATTTCCTTTTGTCAAAGCTGTTTCTTGAATTGAAGGCAGCGTCAACGTGTTTCAAACAGTTTTCCTTACATGTAGTAGTATCTTGAACAATTTTTCATATTCTAGCAGTCCTTAATGTTTGGTGTAATGACAGAATTTTAGCTAGTTCAATCAGCTCAGGTATTTTTGGACTGCAATCATCACATCCCTTCATATCAAGTTTGTCAGACATTCTTCCCGGATCTTTAATAGTTGTGGAAATAGTCAAAGTTTCATTCGGAGAGGTGAAGTTTTGGGATGGTGAAGCATTTAAATATGGCAAGAACATTAGGCTCCCCTGCCCCTGATTTCCGAAGAGGTTTGTAATATGTAAGTCCTCTAGTGCTTCTGTTTTGAAAAAGGTTCCTGATTGTACTGTTGATGTTTGTCCTTGGTTTGAGAAATTTTCTTGAGGGTGTATAATGTTTTTTGTTTTCTGATCTATCTCTGTTTCTAGAAAATCAAATTCCCTCTCTTCAAGACATAATTGTTTAGGGTCATGATAGTTTTGAGTATCTAGCTCATGATAGAGAATATGGGGTGGCTGATGTGGTGTACTAGATTTGTTTCAATTTCTCCTACCTGTTTATCAATGTCTTCATCAGTGTGTAAAATGAAGGAATTTAGATCTGAATGTATGGAATACATAGGGATGTTATCTGGCCTTTCTTGGCTACTGACCATATATTTCATGTGTGATTCCCGATACAGTATTCTTTTTTTATTAAACACGGGAATGGTGGCATAAGACATATCTAGTTGAATATTTCCTTGAAGCTTGGCCCCCCAAGATCTGGATAAAAGCATTCCGTACTTGGGAGGGATGTCTGCTACCACTATGTCCATGACCAGCTGTTTTGCGGGTACTTGGGCCAAACTGACACAGAGATATTTTATCAGGCCTAGACACTTGACTCTGCTCGAATCAAATGAATATAAGTCTTTATAAGGTTTTGTTATTTCTAGGCCTAATCTTTCCATTACTACTTTCGGCATGAGATTGTGAGAGGCCCCAGAATCTAGCATGGCATTATGTAGGATTTGGTCATGTATATTCAGACCAATGTAAAAAGGAAGAGTGGTTCCCTCTTGATATTTTCCTTCTATTTCTAGTCCAAACAACACCTCAGGAGTATCATCAGCTAGGTGTAGAGTATTTGCATCATTTCCTATGTTTAGGACCTTTAGCACTTGGGATTTGTATGAGCTTTGGGCAATAATTTCAGTGAGAGGCATGGTAATCTTAATTTTGGAAATTTCCCCTTCAAAAATGAAGGGTGCCTGTAGTTTAGATAGATTTGCTTCAGTTTTTTCAGCCATGACTTTCTCTATGTTTTTAATTTGCTGACTTTAATTTAGGGTTTTGTTCAATACAGTTGTTTCGGGAATCTTAGTAGAGGTACTAGGACAGTTTGGATCAAGGCTCGACTGACTAGCTTTGTCTTTGTTTTGGTCAGTTTTCTTAGCCATAATTTTGTTACTATCTGATGTTCTTTTAAGAATGGTATCGGGGGTTTTAGTAACAGCAGTGTCTAAGCTACCTTTCTTAGAGTTGTCTTGGTTTTTCTTACTCTTAAGATCATATTGCCTATGGACTTCCATTATAGCGTTTTGTAATCCTACCTCAGGATCTTCGGGATCCTCATAATTTGCTTCATTTTGATTTGAGGAGAAGAAAACTTGTTCTTCTTCTGTGAGGAAAACCTCACCCTCGCTATCAGAACCTATCAAGTTTAAGTGATTTTCATCAAGTGGTTCCATATCTCTTTCTACCTCATCAACATTGTTTTCATTGAAAGGTGGCCTTGTATGTTGGTCATTTTCCCTTGGTTTGTTCTGAGGCGGGTCTCTTCTAAAATTTTGGTTCCGGTTTCTATTTTGAGGGTTTGGTTGGTTGTCCTTAAGAGGTGTTTTTTCATTCAGATTTATTCTTTCCCACATTTTTTCCATGGATCTAACTAGGTTGTCTATTCTGGGGTCTGAGGAGGAAATTGAAGGCATGACCTCATCACGGTATGTGACTTTCTTTTCTGATCATATCCTAGCTCTTTCCTCAGCTAGGTTGGCTTTGACACTAATAGCTACTTTTTGCATTTCTTCTAAAGTTGTCGGGTCTCTTTCTCTTAGTTGGTATGTCATATCTGGATCGAAACCTTCGGGAAATTTTGCTAATGCTGAGCCAAGTGGAGGTTTCATGTGAGGTGGGAGGGTGTTATAGACACTGTTGAATCTAGTGCAATAGTCCTGAACACTTTCCCCCCTATTCCTTTTAAGATTGTTATATTCAGAATGGATTTGGATGGGGTTTTTCCTGCTTTCCCACCTTTTTATGAAAGTTTGGTAAAGTGCTGGGAGATCATGTATATTGTTAGGAGCTAAGCTTTTAAACCATTTTTTGGGTTCTCCGCCAAGGCTTTGGGCGAACATTCGCATCTTTATGGTTTCATCTTCTAGTTCCATGTAGTCAAAAGCATCAGTGATCCTATCTACATGCTGTTGAGCGGTGGTAGCCTCAATTCCAGTGAAGTGTGGGATTCGGGATTGGTAATCATTTTGCAAAGGTACCAAAGGCAATGGTAACACTAAAGGCGCATACCAAGCTGCCATAATGGGAGCGAATTGTAGATTTACAGTATGAGGGTTTGAGGTATGTGATGAGGTGATTTGCATAGTGGTGGTCTGAAAAGGTGTGGCGGAAGTACTTGGAATTTTTGACTGATTCTGAGCAGATTTGGTGTGGTAAGAGCCAAAATGGTGGAGAAGATTAAAATCAGGAGGTGTAGTGGGTGAGGTTTCTCTGCTAGGACTCTATTGCAAATTTAATGGCTCAAGATCATCAAGGTTGATTTTACTTTGCGACTTTCTTCTAAAAAGGGTTCTTGTTGAACTCAAGTCAAACTTGGAATCTTTCAAGGATGTAAGGTGTTCAGGTACAGAGCTTGCTTTGTGGATGGTCCTATCAGTAGCTAAGTTACTAATTTCAGAAGTTTGCCACAAAATCTTTTTTGGGTCATCAACTAGGATAGGGGGATTTGGGTTCGGGTGAGATCTGGTATTAATTCTTCGTGAAGCCAGATTTCAAAGTCAAAGTTTAGAGAGGGTGGTAGTTGTGATTGTTTTTGGATGGATGTCCTCTCTAGGGATTTCGCTAATGTGAAGAATGGTCAAAACAAGATGAAGGCTAGTGGAGTTGCCACGTGGATTTTCTTGAGATTTATGGTCCACCACCAATACTGACAAAGATGTTTTTTAGGAAAACGTTTTTCTAGAGAACTTTTATGTGGAAACTTGAAAGAATGACTTAAAACTTAGTTTCAATAGTTTTCTAAATTGTTGAGAAAGCTATGGTTCTATTTGCAAGTTTATTCTATTGATTTCCTATGTTTAGATGAATATTTCTGAATCCCTAAGTTGTACTTAGTTTGTCACTGCTTTCAGAGGCTGCATCATGAACTTTGAGTTTTTGGGAAAGATGAGTCAACAGAATAGTATGATTTATGAAAATTTTGGTTTTTTATGGAGTATTAGGCCTACTGGAGGCTAGTGGAGTCGCCAGGTGGAATTTTTGTTGTTTAGAGATATGTTCTTATGGTCCACCGCCAATAACTGAGAAAAAGCCAATCTAGGGAAGTTTTTTTGGGGGGTTTTCTGAGTTTTCTATGTGTAGCCCTGAGGTTTGTAAGAGTTTTCTATAATTGAATCATCATTTTGCTAAGATGATGAAAGAGCTAGTTTCTATTCTTTGGACAACACTTAAGTTTTCTAAGTTTAACTGAGACTTTGAGAGTTCCTAAGGGATACCTAGGATGTTTTGACTTAATGTCCCACCGTGATCGCCATTATGTTAGTGTGGCGATGAGGTGGCGGGTTCACTAGATATTCTTGAAGACAAGGGATTTCTGGAGTCCTAAGGTGTATTCAGTTTGTCACTAACTCATAAAGGTCCCACCGTGATCGCCATTATGTTTGGGTGAGCGGTGGGATAAATCGACAAGATAGTCTTCTTGAGGGATATTGAAATGTTTAGGGAGTCTAAGTTTGTTTTTTACTCAAAGTCCCACCGTGATCGCCATTATGTTAGGGTCCCGTGATTTGGAAGATTGGAAAGCTAAATGACAGGGTAAAATCAAACCAACTTTGGAGCCCAAGGACCTAGCCTTCCTGGACTCAAAGAGGGCTCTCTCTATTTGTGCAAAGGATGTAAACTTGTTTGCTTTCTATGTATCTGATTTTAGGCTAGTTGTTAAGTATGTTTTGGCTTGTTTTAGGTTTTTTGAGGGAGAACTGATCAAAGGATAGATAGATAAAAACATGGTCATATCAACTGGGTTATGGGGTCAATAAGGTCGATACTGCCTCAAAGGGTGGACAAGGCATATTGCAGGGCCGATTTGGTCGAGGTAAAATGGATTCTTTAGGTGGAGTGAAATGGGATGGACACTAAGTTTGTGAAAGATGAAGAAGTTTTAAGCACAAATAGTTTTACAGCAAACATCCATGTGGTAGGGCTAACCATTAATCACTATAGATGAAACTCAAACTGATAGACGCATAAAATAAACATTCAGGCGATACATAGAAGTATAAGACCCTCTAACTTGGGGAAAATCACCTTCAGACTTTGGGGAAAACAAAAAACTCAATCTACGAAGAGGAAACTCCTAAACATCATATTTGAGCTATCGGGAACTTTGAACTAAGATTGCAGAGCATAGGCAAAGGGAAAGATCAGCACAAGACCTCTTTGGTTCAACTGGGACAATCAAATATTCAGAGAAAGGTTTCAGTAATGGGTTTTTAGTTAGCTACGAGTAAACAGGGCATACCGTGAATTATACTAGATAGCATACATAATAACCATTAATGAAATTAATAACAAGTTCTTAGGGTATCAAAGAGCAGTTAAGAATTCTTTGACATAACTAAGAAAGAAGAAAAACATAGAAGCTGTAATGAAACCAGGAAACTTGAAGTGCCTCCATGGGCATGTCTCAAATATATTCTTTACTGACCTACAGCAAGCAAGAAACATAGAAACATGTATGATAAACTAAGGAAAACATACAGATAAGGAACACGATACCATTTACCAATTCATGGAATCCAACAAACAATCCTCTTCCACCATCCAAGACAAACAACAAATCATCCACGTCATGAGACAAAGTGTTCCTTCAAAGCTTGTAATGTAATGTATTGCTCTCTCAAGTTCAGCCCATAAGCTCTTCAAGTTTGATTTGTGCTTTGTAGGCTTCCATTTGGTATTTGAAAGCCCGGGCCTCATAAACTGCCATTTGACCACTCATTTGTTTGTTTTGCATCTGTAGAACATGTATGAGGTCCTTTGACCTTTCTATATCAGCTTGTAGGTCATGAATTTGGGCTTCTTCGTTTTGCAAAAGAGCCTCAAGAATTCTAGCTTCATCATCCCCATCATCACTGTCTATCTGTATGATTTCAAACTCCCTTTCCTTTTCATGACTACTCTCTTGTTGTTCCTCTTTTTATTTCCCCTTGCCTTGGATAGACTTCTTGGTCCTCTTCCTCTTTGGCAATTCAACAATACTCTTCTTAGGATGTTTGCCTCTACTTATTAGCGCTCTTGTGACATTGCTAGTCACTGCTAGAGTGATCTTCTTCTTTGCTGATCTAGTGTTTCTAGCCTTTGCCACTTTTGGAGGAAGAGTCATGGCCCCTTGCCTAGGAGAGGCAGCTAGCACATGCTCTTGGCTATGTGGAGGAGAAGAGAGAGGAGGTTTATCTACTTATACTTGCTCAAATTGGTCTTTTACCTTGCTGCCTCCATCATCATCTGCTCCAGCTTCACCTTTGTCACTGTTTTCTTCTGCTTGAAGATTTCCTTGTTTTTCCTCACCACTGCTATGCTCATGGTCACTGATTTGGTCTTGGCTGCCCCTGGGACTGTTTTGATCTTTTTGCTCCATGGTTCCCCCTTCGGAATGCTCAATGTTTGGTGTTTTCTTGCCATCATCATTGATTTCTTAAGGGTTGTCTTGTTTCTCATCATAAGTGTCTCTTTGAGGACTGTCATGACCCTCATCATCACTGTTTTGGCTGCCACTTTGTTTGTTTTCTTGAGGATTGTCTTGTTCATCTCTGTCTCTGCTTTCTTCATGACTGTTGTGTTCTTTTCCTTAACTATTTTGTCCCTCATCACCCTCATGCTTACTACTGTGTTGGCTACCATCATGTTCCTCTTCATGACTGCTATGTTCCCCATCATTTTTTTCATGCTCACCGTCATTTCCTTCTTCCCCACTGTCATGCTTAGATTCTTTACTTTGTCCCTCATCATCACTAGTTTTCTTCTTGTCACTTTTCCCTTCTTCGTCACTAGTTTGCTTCTTCTCTTCTTCACTCTCAATCATAGGGGATTTTTGCCTTTTAGGAGTGGATTTACTAGAAGAAGGAGAAACATGATGAGTGGATGGTGAGGAAGGCGCATGAGATGAAGAGGCAATGGCAAAATCGGGATGGGAGATGAAAGAGTCCCAAGAAACTCCCTTTTTCTCAAGTTGATGGAGGATGATGATCTTGATAAGGGAATGATGAAATAAACAAGCTTGTTGTTGAGCAGAGGGCTTCTTTTGGACAGTAGAGGCCATCTTGTCAATGCTTCTGTAGAGGAAGAAAGGTAGGTTCAACAACCGAGTTCTTGTGAAATGAATAAGAAGCTTGATGTGATAGGCATAAATCCAGGAAAACCTCCCTTCACATGTGAAATACTTCATGATGACTATCATGAGGGGGGCATAGCTGCTCAATAAGTGAAAAAAGGTAAAATAGCTTGGCAAGCATCCTGATGGTCTGGTTTTAGAAAGGGTTTATAGTGATTCAGATCTAGGTATGTTTGTTTGAACCACTTTTCTCCTATATAGGGGATCTTAGTTGCTTTGGAGATAGCCCTAGGAGTGAGTTTGAAATCCAGACCTGCTAGATGGACATGCTTTCCTTGCAGCCTCAAAGCAAACAAATGAGTCAAAGGAGGGTGATTTTTTACTTCTTGGACTTTTTGGCAAAAATCCAAGCACCCTACTTCATGAAAATTGAAGATTACTGAAGGAGATTCATTCACTTCCTGAGTTGTAATAGGCTCATACCTATTGTGATACCCACTTCTGATGTCCTTATTTGGAGGCATTTTTGCTTTTGATGCCCCTTACTGACTTACCAAAACAAGACCTTGAACTGCACTGAAAAATAGATCTCTTATTTGAGCACTGATTTTCTCTTTAGTTGGCAAACAAGTATTTGTTAAATGAAAACAAATTTAATTCTCCAGCATTGCGTCTTGAGCAAAGAGGCCTTTAATAAGATCTATTTGTGGTTTTTTGAAGACAAGTCCCCTTTTGTTTTTGACACAAAAACTCCTTCCCTTAATCACTTCTTTTTTGAAATCACTTTTTAAGAGGTGAGCAAACCCCTTATAAACTGATCAAAATTGTTTCACCCAATCACTATCTTCCTTTCTCTCTAAGCAAAGAGTACACTCTTGAAAAAAATTGTGCTTCCCCTTTGAACAAACTGTCCCTCTTTGATGATCACTGTTTCTCTAAAAAAAGTAGTCTCCCTGTCACTGAGTAAGAAGTTTTCAAAACAAACTCTGTCTTCTCTTTATAGACTGTATGATCTTTTATGTACTTGAAAAACAAGTTTATACTTTCACAAGGTACTAGTTTCTTAAACAATGATTCTCGTTTTTATGTGGTACAAGCTCTTGACCTGAAATGATGAGTCTCCCTACCAAAGCTAAGCTCTATTCTTTATCCAACATAAGGGCCCTTTTTGACACTGATAACAAGCCCTTCATCCCTTAATTTACTATCTTTCTTTGTCTTTAAGTAAAGAGGGCACTCTTGAAAGCCAACTTGGTTTCTCCTTTTGAAATCACTGTTATCCTTCTTTCCTAGGTTAGCAGATAATCTGTTTGATGAAGATTAGTCTCTTTTCTCCTTTTAGCACTCAATGCTTGGCTCTATAAAACTGTGATTGTCCTTTTACAAACTTAAAACAACCAATCTCCTTTTAAAATTGCCAATAGGCCTTTACTGATTTATCAATGTTTCTCTGTTGTTAAATAAATATGACAGTGTTCAAGAGTGACTGTGTTTTCTCCCTTAACTACTCAAACAACAAGCCCTTTGACAGCAAATATTTCCTCCTTCATTCACTGTTTCTTTGACACTTTGATACCAAATTTTCCATTAAAATTAAACAAAATTCGGGCCTAGAGACATAAATACCTTCATAATATGTATTTTGCTATGTTTGGAGATGAGATTCTTGTTCAAAATTTTATCTTGGCACCTTTGAGAACTCCTTTGAGTATTGGCCCAGGTGGGCAGAAGTCGCATTCAAAGATGGTTACGGGGCCGAGCAGGCCTGAATGGGAAGAACGTGTCGTGTTTGAGTTGTCGGGTCGGCCCTGGGCGCCCGTTGAACGTCGGGCACAAGCGTGCCGCGCAACCACACAGGCGCGCTGCGCCTTAACAAATTTCTTCAGTAGGTGCCTATAGGCGCGCTGCGCAAAGGTACAGGCGCGTAGCGCGTTCAAAGAGCTGCAAATGCTGTGTAAAAACCTGTTTGAGATCGGCTTTCTCTCCTCCGTGAAGCTCTTGGCACAATGATGAACGCAATATTTGTTTTGTGGCCCTTTATAGTTCAGAAACATACCTCTTCCCTTTCTCATCACTTTTGAAAACTTTCAAAATAAACTATCACTCCTTTCCTATGAAAACCTTATTTTGAAAAATATGTCTTTGTTTTGTCATGTCTTTTTGAACTTTTAGATAGAACATGTGATTCGTTCATGATAAATATTCTTTGTCTACCCATTAAGACGACTTTCTCCAAAACTGTGATGTATTTATCTCCTTGGAAGGCTGTCTTGAATCCTAGATAACTGTGTTATGCCCTTTCTTATTCGCACTGTCTCTTAACTCTGTCTATTCAATAAAACTTCTCTTAAAACACCATATCATACCCTGGTGATTTCTCAACCCCTTGTTTGTCAAAAATGAGGTTATTAATCTGTGTTTGTTGATCTTCATTGCTCTGTTGTTTTAACTTTTGAGGACATCCTCTTAAAACATAGGAAACTCATCTTCATTTGGCATTGTACTTTTCATTGTCCCTTTTGAAAGTGGTCCCTCAAAATTTTAAAACTTGAACTTATCATCTGATTTAAAAACACCTAAAAATGCAGACTGCTTGTATCCACCAGGACTCGGTCTCTTATCATTTGATGGAGGTTTATATGAAAATTACTACTGTAGTCTCTCAAAACCACCATGTAAACCCATTGTTTGTGAAGTAAAGGAGGTCCTTTAAATCAGTTTGCGGAAGTCATTTAAACCCAGCTTGGTCTACCACTTTACCACTTAGATGAGGGTGTTTTTAAACAAAACTTCAACCTCGGATTTGTCCTTTGAAGGAGGCTTTCATCAACATAAGAACGGAGGCCTTTTTACACCCTCATGTAGCTCTTTTGCTTTTGATGTGAAAAGGCCATTAACTTATAAACTTTCATTTGTTTTACCACTGTTTCTCAACATGATCTTACCAACAGAGACTTTATCAAACACAACATCAATCAATCCTAGTGATGCATCCTCTGTCCTCTTTGAAGGAGGTGGCGCAAAATAACTCCTGTAGCTACTTCAAAAACATGTTGACCCTCTACTTATTAGTGAAGGAGGTCACAACAATGTGTCTTTTACCCTCTACTTATCATTGAAGGAGGTTATCACTGTGTTTCTAACCCTCTACTCTTTGAAAGAGGTTATCTTTAACACAGGATGTACATCTATTTCAAATCATTGTACCTTGCTCTGTATGTTTGTTTGAAGAATGCCAATAGGAAACAAAGTAGATTTTTACATTTATCATTGATAAAATGACTTGAAACTCATGTCCTCTTGCTTTATTAGGCCTTGTCTGAGATGTATATATCCTTTGTAAAATATCACTGTGAACACAAAACCAGAAGAAATGTGGTTTGTACATGGAGAGTGTTTGCTGCTAGATATCATTGAACTGTATTTTCCCTTGACTGTGTTGTTAGGGGTTTATTGAAATTGCCTTTGACTAATTTTCAAAACCCAGTTTCAAGGTAAAATAAGAAGCAGTTGTCTTTTGATGCCCTACATGATGATGCCCTTTGGAAGATTATGCAGCACTGCTTTTGGAGGAGATCATGGAGCACTGTTGATCAGCATCACTTAGTCTTTTGTGTTCATTTGACATGAAGAATGATCTCTGCTCTTCAGGCAGCCTTTGGATTTATAACATGTACATTTGTTTCTCTTTACTTACTGTTCTTCTCTTGCTTTGATGGCAAACTAAGTCAGCATGAAGATTTGTATGAATTTGTCTTTTTGCTCTTATGTGCACACTTATCATCATTCAATTATACCCCTGCAAAGATGTAAAAACAGATGCTTTGGAACCTTGGAGAGCTCTTTTGGTGTTTCATGGAGATTTTGCGTGATCTAAGCATTTTTCTTCAGACATTGACAAACCTTCTCTTTTCCTGATTTGGACCTTTGTTGAACTTATTCTGAAATGAGACAAAGTGACCTCTTAGTGGTGTGTGACCTATGGATAGAAAAATGCTTGCTTTGCAGAATTGGAACTAATTCATGGTTGACTGGTACTAGACAGAGGTTTTTTGGCCTAGGATATCTTAGCCAAGGAAAAACTCCCTAAACACCACTATCTAACTTAGGGACAACTTTCACATATTCTGAGTGTTTTCTTAGGCATGATCATATTTTCAAATGACAAGATGACCAGGGATAGAGTTGCAGACAATTTTTCAACCTTTGGATAGTGAATGGCATGAGAAACAAGGGTAAATGACAGCAGATAATCACAACTATGACAACTATAGACGAAGATACTTTGCTGAAGCAAAATAGGTCTTGAAAACTTGAGATTGTTCTCATCATAGACTGACAGGAAGGGGTAGGAGGACAAAATTTTGTTTGGGGTGTTTTCTAGATGAAAAATTGACATTTTGAGATTAGCTTCTAGAAAACTCAGCTAAGGAAACTAGTCATCAACAAAAGGTAAAAAATACTGATGAATAATAGTAGCTATCTCTGAGAAGAGATGTGGCGGCTACAGGCCTCTGAACTGAGTTACAATGAGGCTCGAGGGCCTATTTATTATTTAGAAACAATGGAAAACCCTAACCCTAGGAGATGAAGTGCCAAAACTATGGGCCCCATTTGGGTAAATTGGTGTTTCAACTTCCCAGGGACGTAACTTTGACATACGATCTTCGTTTGACGTGAACCATACCTTGTTAGAAAGATCTATCCGAAGACCACAAATTTTGAGTGAGCAACATCAATCCATGGACCCATGTTGCTCTCGGTTTTCCCAAAAAACATCATTTAGGCCCTCAAAATGGCTTCGGAAGTTCACGACCCGAAAAACTGCTAAAAATAGTAAGTTGTGCTGAAACTGAAAAACTGAAAGAGACAATGGTGGGGCCCCAAGTGGAACGGGCGGGTGGCCACCAATATCCACCTGGATCACTAACAGGTGTAGTTAAAACACCACGAAATTCCCATGATACTCAACGCAGTTGAGGAAGGCTGAAATTCTTTGTGATTAAGGATTGCATTCATCAGGAACTGTGTGAGCAAGGCAAGCTGTCTGGAGGCAAAAAATTGGCTAAGTATTGGCCCAATTTTATCTGAGACAATTTGAGACAATTAGCTGAATATAGGAGGATTATTGTGAGAAGAATTGTATGTAATTGTTTCATGATTCCTTGTGGAATATACAATATATGATAGAGGGGTTTTGAGGAGTAAGCTTTCCTCAGGAATATCTGGTGTTGTGGTTTTTATCTATTCTTCATGTGATTGGAAATTGTGTTGTTTTTAAGTCTGCAAAATATTTGTAGAAGCGATTCAGTATTTAACTTTAGTACATTTTTAGATTGGGTGAATCCAAGATATACATGCATGTTGTATAATTTCTACACCATTCCATTAATGCCTTTTTCTTATAGCCCAAAAGGTAAAATTTATTTTTCAATGCAGAGACAAAATTTGACCATGAGGAGAGAAGGTTACCCAAATTTTTTGTTGCCTTGCAATTTTCTCTCCCACCAAACGAGAGAGGTGCCGCTCAATCAAAGGGATGCCAACTAGATCTTTTCCTCGTCTTCCTTGATCTGTTGAATCTAACAATAGACCTAAATCTGTCTAATCCAATTGTTAAGATTTTTTGCATTACATTCTCCAGTATACATGGGCAATTCAAACTTTACATCTAGTTTAAGGAAAGGTTTCTAAGATGTATGTTTATGACGTCTGTGAGAATGATGTGAAGAAGAAGAGGAACTGTCACTAGAAGATGGAGAGGATGGAGGCTCTTCTCCTCCACCTCCATGGTTTTCTGATACATGATCATCTGACTTGTTCTCCTTTGGTTTCACTATCTTCTCCATCTTTGCAAACAACTGGTCGACCTTCTCTGCCATGGTGTAGAAAGACTTGTGGTAGTTTCTCTCTTCTTCCCAATGAGCTTCATCATCTACCATGTCTCTTCTTCGTGGTGGACATCCTGCTTGGGGATCAAAGGAATTAAGCTTTCCTTCACCTCTTCACAGCGTGTTCCTGGTCAGCATATACTCATGCAATTCGCATTGAAAAATACTTGCTCTGATACCACTTGATCCAAAATCTTTTGCTTATATATGCATAAAGAATTAGATATAACATAACCCTTTAACCATGAAACTTAAGCACACAAAATGAAGAGAAAAGAGAACATAACATGCATGAGATCAAGACACCAAAAATTGGTTACAGAGTTCATCCAATTTGGACTATGTCTTTGGGCCCTACTCAACAGTGGGGAGGCCTTAATTCATTAAGTGGTATAAAAAGAGAATCAGTACAAGCAAATTTACATAGGAACCCTTATACCTCCAAGCTAGAAGATGGCCGAAAAATGGGGAGCCCAACTGTAAAAACATACATCACCATTGAATTCACGTCATCAAGAAGTGTAAAATCGATATAATTTTTTTTGAATTTCGACACTGCCAACTTCTGCAGCTCATGGAATCTTTTGATGCTCCTCAGGATTCCTGTGGCACGGTTCCACTCCTCTATGGGATCGTGGTTTCGCCCCCACAGAATCTTGGTTCCACTATGTTGTTCTCTGGTGGTGCGCACCTCCTCTCGTTCGAGTGATTTAAGTGAGCTTAAATACATTCACGTGGGCAGAGTTGCCAAAGGCCATCATTGGTGCAGTGGCTTAAGTTGGCAAGTGGTTTGTGGGCGGACAGGGTTCAAACCCCCACCCACCCAAATATGGTGTATTTTTGTTCAATGGTGCACTCATTTCATTGATAGTTGTTTAACTGTTGTCATGGGGGCGGCAGGACCGTCGGGGGTGGCCTATCCCCCAACAAACCAGCCATTTTTTGTTAATGGAACCGCTGATGGTTAGGGGAGGTGGCGGGGGTGACATCCCGCCCCTCCAAAATTATTATTTAATTTGTTCAAGCCTTAGACCCCTTTTTTTAGTTTCAAGAAACATAGGGTCACTGGACATTTTCAATGTCCCACGATTTTGACTGGAAATTAGCCGGATTCTGGTGTCGGATTTCCACCAATTTGTGGCCTCTTTAAGTCTGCCAGATGTGCAAGTCAACCCTGAAATTTGACTGGCTCTAGATTCCTCATATGAGCTCGGATTTGAGTGTCGTTCGCACTGTTGGAATCAGGGCGACAAGCAATTCAATTTGGAGTTGATTTTGCTGAATTCTGACCACTTTGATTTTTGAGAAATTTTAAAACCACTTGTTCTCGGAGATCCTCCTGGACAGATCTGAGCCAAAATTCATTAAACATGTTGATTATAGCCTTGGATTCTATATAAAAAAATGATTTTACCTCTTTGTTTTTAACTTCCAATGTTGGAGCTTGTTCCATTTGTTCAACAATGTAAGGTCTATGCAAATTTTGAGTCTGGTCTACAGGAGTGGAAACCTTCCCTTTCACCACATCCTTGAATGAGACTGATCCATTAAAGTTTCTGAAGCTCGAAGCTCCACTCATGGGGTTTTTGGATCCATCAGTTTCCTTATAAGATCCAAAGTCCTTATTTGCTAACACCCATAGCTCCATCACAGATCCTTGCAACCATCACGATCATGGAGTTCCTTGATATACCATAGTCATGCATTAAAGAAGAATCCATTATATGTTTCCCTTCATGTAAGAGGTGTTGCAATGACACATGGATACCAATATGATCCTTTATCTGTTGTTTTACATCTGCTACACGATCATTTCCAGAAACCCAAAAAAGGATCATATTCCTAGTTAGGGTTTTGACGACGATCTGAAAATCCTCCTTCAAATCTAGTTTTTCCTTCCGAGATCCTTTGATCTGAGGGAATAAAATTTGTGAGGTACTCCATCGATTACATGAAAAACCAGTTCGGAAACAGTTTGGCTCTAACAAAAAAGCTTTTGCCCAAGGGATCAACCTTTTCATAACAATTGAGAGATCCCATATAACTATGTAAGCAATGGATCCCTATTTTGGTGGATGTAGGGATATGAAAGACGACTCCTAAAATCTAACCCAACCATACCATCCCTATTGGACAATGTTGTCATCCACAATACCAATTGGAAAAGTTGGACATTCCCTTGTGAATTATGGAGACAACAATGACATATCTGATCTGCATAGAAAATTCATCTCTTGCGCTCGAAAAGAGCTTTCAATCTGAATTGAAAATAACTTGTGTTCCCCTATCACTCATCTTCCGTATAGATAATAAGGACTGCAACAACACTTCATTTAATGTTTGCAAAAATCCAATGAGACCTTGCCTTCACTCTAATGCAGGCCCTTAAGCCATTTTGCATACTTTAAATTGGCAGCAATACCTAGGCTAGGTGCAGTGATAGCTGAAACCCTAGCACTACTCACACACTCGACACACTCCATGGCTCCTCCAATCAATCTAAACAATTCTTCAGATTAAAAATATAATATAGATTTAGATGTTAGAAAATTTTTCAAAATATAGGAAATTTAAATATATAAAATTAAATTAAATTAAAATTATATATATATCTATAGTATAAGACCGTTACAAATTTGACTACTTGATAAAAGTGGAGCCAAGTTATGCACTTTGACCAATCTCCTTCTATAATCAAATCACACGTTTCCCATACTTAAAAAGATATACACACTCACACTCGTTTTCCGAGCATAGACATAGGTTAAGGAGCTATAAAGTGCTATTGTTCCAACCACCTCAATATCCGCGGATCTCTTTACGAGGAAAGCGTGGCCTAAAGTTTGACTATTACCTCTTAATCTCCACCATACTTTGGAGTGGACTTATATGTGACACGGTGTAATCATGTGTCTTTAAAAATTAAACTAAAGCCATTGTTTTATGGGCTAAAGCCGTTGTTTTATGAGGCCAAATACCTTTTTTTCTTTTTTTTTCTTTTTTTTTTTTATCATCAAAATGTCCCATCAAATTATTTGGCTTAGAAATCATAAGCTATGGATTACAGCTTCAATAATGGTATAAGTCTCAACGATGGATTGCATTATATGTGAGGATGTCAAGGAATAATATGACCATTAATGTTGTAAACGAGATGTTATATTTAATATGTAGTATATTTCAATTTGTATTTTATATTTTCATATTTAATGATGTATATTTTTGGATGAATTAATAAATGTTGTATTGAAAAAAGTTTATTATTTACAAAGGTATGTTAAAAAGAATATAAAGTAATGGAGATCATGGGGTACGAAGAGGGGTTGATGGTTAAGGTTTTTTCCTAGTTGTGTGTACAAGCTATTTTTTTGGCTTTAATTTAATTTTGTATAGTTGATCTAATCTCATCAATATTTGATTTTAAGTATTTTTTTTTTTTAGCTATTGATATGAATGGCTCTTTCTTATCTTACAATTATGGTATTTGCATGTTGTTAGCTCATTTTGTTTCAATTATGTCTTCCTTCCCAAGTTCATCTAGTACTTATTTGAAAGCTAATCTTAGGAAATCCATGCGAACCCGTATGTATAGTGGATGTAGATCCAATCCACTTCCTTCTAATGGTAATCTAAGTAAGGTTTCTTTTAATGACATTGCGAAGAATGTCTTGCATTTTCTTTGCATTTTAGTTTAGGAGTATCTAACCATAATTATTTCCATATTGAAAAATGTTGTAGTCTAGGCAACCTTTTACAATATCAATGGTCTTGTGTGTCATTTAGAATCTCTCGCTTTATTTAGTTAATCTACATAAATGAATTTTGAATTCTTGGAAACTTGAGTTTAAAAAAAAAAAGGCTTTTATTTATCCCTATGTGAAGGGATTCTTCATTGTGGAGTTTGATCTTGCAAAATATAAGGATTTGATTTTAAACTTTAGATCTTGGTTCTTATGAAACTTGGGGTTATGTATGAAACCCTTAACTCCATCCTTTGACCCAATAACATATACCCTTTCCTTAGCTCTTGTGTGGGTTAAAGTTCCAAAATCTACCTTTGCAATTTTGGGGTTCAAATACTCTTCAAGCCATTAACAGAATCCTTGGAATATATTATTATAGAAGCTATGAAACAACGAATCAAATCACAACTACATATGCTTACATATGTGTGAAAATGGACTTCAACAAAAGGTTTTCGACATAAATAATTTTGATTGGTGAAAAGTACTCATGGACATAAAGACTTGATTATGAACATGTTTATTTCCATTACAAATCTTACTTTGAAACATGCCATTTAACAAAAAACTACCTAAAAGGGCAAAGGAAAATTAATAAGCAACAAAGAAAATAAACGTAGTGGATTGGAGCCAAGGAAGAACATCAATTGATTACCAAGGAAAATCGACCTAAATTAAACCCTCCCATGGAAGAGTCAAAAGTGGATCCAAAATAACTTAGGGACAATTATTAAATATAAAGAAAACTAAGGATGTTATATCAAAAGAAGAGCCTCCATCTCAGCAAGGATTAACAGAGCAAGGTTTGATGGAAGAGGAACTTGATTTTTCCTCAGATTTGAATTAGGATGAAAAGACCCTACTTAGCCTATGAGTTAAGGTGATTTCAATGGATCAGGTTGAAGAAGATGAGTCATAATAACAATTAGAACCACCAAATCAAGACAAATTGGGATTGGCAGGAATAACAATGACCTCATCAATTACAAAGGAAGCTTTGACAATATTATCAAAGAAGACAAAATATCCTTCAATAGCATAGTGGACGGTGATAAGAAGTTGGGCTTGTAATTTGGTTTAGTCATGAATTATTTGTCTTTTATTATGTCAAAAAATTGTCAAAACTCATGTAAGAAATATTGGGATGATTATTTTTGTGTACATGAGTATGTTATGTATTCCACAAATAAGGAGCTAACAATTTTGCTTGAAATCTAAGGCTAGCAATTTTTGTAATTTCACTTTGAGCCTCGTTTACAACTTATCATAATACAAATATATCCCAATTATGGATTTAAAAATAAAAAATAAAAAATTAACAAAACTATATAATTATATATTGGAATGATTATGTTATATGGCATATTATTAATGATTTCAAATTTTATACATATAGAGGTTGAGTAGCGTGTTGTAATTGGATTTAAATTCTTCTATGTTATACAAACTTGTTGAAGTTTAGAAAATGCATATTTTTTTGTTATTTTTTAGATGTAGGTTTAAGAAAGGGTTAAATGAAACTTAGTTATAGAGGGAGGATTAAGTAGTGACCTTAGTGGGGAAGACACTTAACTAACCCTAGGAAGAAAGTGCAATTCAAAAGCACTTAGGGAAATGCAATTCAAAATTAAAAGACTATAGTAGGGGTCCTTAAAGTAAGGCATGTCCTTGACAAAGGTGAACTTGTGGTTGCTTTATCCCTAAATATAAGAGCAATCGAAAATCCTCAAAGAAGAATTCTCTAGTTAGAGTGATAGAGATCCAAGGACATGATGCACTTTTGATTGGTGAAATTGTGTAAACAAAGCCACAATGGCACTAATAATGAGTAGACAAATTTCTGAGGTGTAAAATGTCCTTGTTATTTAAAAATAAAATTAACAATAAGGAACTATGCACATGTTAACTATGAAGTTGATCCCAACCCATTACTAGGGTTCACCTTAGCTACCACTATTTTTGAGCCAATCAACCATTGATCTACCCTGCAATATTAAGGGTTGAGATTTGTCAAGATGAAACATTGCATGCCATTTTTATGGTGAACTTTATTCTCAACAGAGAAATAATGGGAGACTCCCCTTAATCTAAGGTGGAGGCACTCAAAACTCTAGTGTGAACCTTAAATACATCTAAATGAAATGATTTAGAGTGTATTGTAAAGTAGGCAAGCATCATCCCTTAGTGGGACAACACATCTTCAAAGCTTAGAAAATAACACCTCATTTTGTATGAGTGTGCATTAATAGGAAAATTCACCATACTTTGGCCCAATCCAGGAGCTATAAATTCATGGATAGCAGAACATTTGGCTCCCAAGATCCTTTGTACGATTCTTTATTATGTGTACAATCACGGATATTTTCTGTTTATATTTAATATAGGGAGGAATGTGATTTGTTTTGTTTCTCTAGACCCTATTTCATGGGATCCAAGGGAATGTTTCTCTCTCATTCATCCCTTGAATTCAACCCATAAATGGAGATTATATCAACCCTTTTGTGGGTTAGGATACCTCTCCCCCTTTATTTTTATGGGATGAAACCCTCCGTAGAGTCATTGGATACTAGCTAGGTCAATTTATTGATCAAGTAGAGCCAAAATGAAATTTGTATTCTTCTACTAGAATAGGTGTGAAAGCAGACATTGAGAAGGGCCTTCAAGAGGCGTTGGAAATTTAAATGGATAGTTGGAGAAGCCTTAGAGTATGAGATGCTTCCTTTCAAGTGAAATAATGTCAGACGTATGGGAATTTTGCTAAGATTTAGGTTTCCCCTTCAAAGCGGGCTTGGAAACCCTCAAGTGAAATGGAGATGTTATCACCCAGGATTTTGTAGTTGGGTTGTGGAAGCTAACACCCTAAGGTAACCACCTCAGACCACTTTGGGATTGAATTCTAGCCCTTCAATCCAGAGGGGGCTCCCTCTCAAATATGATTTTAGATATGTTTAATAGAGCTCATATAAATGCTAGATTTGGGGTCGTAGGACAAGATGAGTGGTAAGACAAAAAGGAGCAGAACATTGGGCTATGGAGTTGTGAATTTGAAGCTTGGATTTGACTCCCACTGACTGGTGATAACACTTATAGAAGCAGAGGAAGTAGAGATAATATTGGTTCAAATAAATTTGGTCGTTGTAGTAAATGATAGGACAAAGGAAATTATATAGTAGGTTGTTATAGAGCACCAGATTGATGAATTCTATAACTTAAGAAAATAACAATACATAACTAATTATAGGGAATCATAAAAGATGAATTCTACATCAGTTGTTAAAGGAAAAAAACACATCATTTACACTAGGCATCTAAGATATGAATTCAGTGAAATTCCAGAGAAAGAAATGCAAGCACTTGATGTATGGAAGACAGAGCATTGAGTAACAAATTTTGTGTAACATCAAACACTCGTGACATATTCAGAAATAAATGGCATAGAGGTGAAAAGTTCACAAAATAGAAACATATATAAAAGATGTAAACATGAACAACATAAGCTTACTTAATCTCTGTTTGAAATTATCATACTTCGACACTGAAGAGATCCTTTATTCATATTCATAAACATTGTATAAAGGCCTGCTACCAAAGCAGTCGAACCCTATATAGAGATTTGCTACAAAAAAGTCCAACCTTGTCTCCATATATCATATGCCTATTTATAACTTTAGGTACCTTTACAATGAGTCTTCCAGTAAGGTCGGGCCTTCGAATACCTCTAATGACACCTTGAATAACCAAAAATCAGATTATAAGGAGATAAAATAGACATCTGCTATTTTTAGGAATTTGAAACCTAATAGGACTCTAATACACTTTATTACACTTAAAAAACTTTAAAATCCCCATGCTTGTTGAAATACATCGAAAAGATCATGTGCCTGAGGTGGCAATGACCATGAATGAATAATTAAATATCCCCACCAAGATAGGAGGTCTATCTTCTGAGCTTTGAGGAGGTGATGTCATACTTGCTGATGTGAATTCCATGATGTGCTCGTAGCTTGATCATCTTTTTCAATGAGTGTGTCTGCAACCAAAAAATTTAATAATAATTTCTGACCCTTCCAGGTGGCTAACCTGTTCCCAAAAAAAAGTAAGGCTCGAAAAAGTTCAAAATTCCTCCTCGCAACAAAAATAGAGGACTTCTAGGAAAGTCTGTAGCGAGAGTTCTTAGCGTTTTCAACTTTGGCCATCTCTGCAAATTGTTTGCCCTCTTTGCTGATTGGAGGATGTTTGGTGGGTCTAACCAATTAAACACATGCTCTTACTTTCTCCCTTTATGACAAAATTTGAATTTTATAGCGAAAAGTCATCTTTAGTGAGTTCTTAGCGAAAACTCGACTTTAAGCCTGGAGTACGCTATGAACTTGCCTGATAAGTTGCAGATTTTGAAATTTTCACTTCCCACCTCCAAAAAATTATCCAAGGCTGTGTGAGATGATGATATGAAACATGATAAGGTAAAATTGATTGAAAATACATCTTACCCTTTTTCATAGAGCAGCAGGTGGCTCATCTTCCATTAAAAATGGACCTGTTTTTTTTTTTTTTTTTTTGAAATCTAGGGGTCAGAAATGAGCTCCTATCTCCCGATCCATGATAGATGTTGCAAAATGGGAGGATTTTTTTCTAAATAAGCTCGTTCTGAAGAAAAAAATCTCTTGTTTTTTCTGAAAACCATCTCCATATGTCTGTAATATGCATTTGAAAAACATGCCTAAAACAAGGAAAAAACTAACTCTGAAAATAGAGCCCAAAGACGTCTTCGAATATCCCAACCTGTAACATATGTGAGAAAATTGAGAGAGGTTAATTTTCTTTGATCCGTTTTTGACAATAACCTCTCTAAGTTTTTTAGAATTCTTCTCCATTTACCCAGAAAATACTCTTGAAGTCGACTACTTAAATAGTCAAAAAACATAGCAAATCCCCTTGTAACTTCTAACAAAGTCTCATGAAACCAGCTTTGATGAAGGAATATGCAAAACTAGGATCTTCCATGCCCAATTTTAGGTCCATAGGTTCATACTTGACCACTAAAGCTCCTTTTTTGGTGTTCCTATGTGCTGCCATCTCCTCCAAAACAATGTTGCCTTCTTTGAAAGTTGACACCTGCAAAAAGTGTATATGATAGAAAGTTGTTTATTGAAAAAGGTGGAAACTAACCTATGACAACAACTACAGCTATACTCAAACAAAAGGGAAAAGGTGGCAGCAAGCAACTCACAAGGATGATTTGAAATGATAACTTTGAATGCGAGAGGAAGGAGGCAAAATAAGGAAAGAAAAGCAGAATGATGGGATGATAATGATGACCAAGCATGAACCATGACTTCAAACAACTCAGCACATGATCTCATACTGATCCCTATCCATTTGTAAATCGACACCTCATCCATTAACTTGCCGGTGCAGAAAAACATGAGTTTGTAGCATTTTCTGTTATGAGATTGGCAGATTCGCTACGGACACAGGAAAAAGTGGAGAAGTGGCTTAAAACTTAATTTGAACCAATGCATGTAGATTTTTTGGTAGATTTTTATTGTCATGACCTTAATGAGATGACATGTGGGGACCCTAATTACTTTAGGACTATAACCAAATCATGAAATTTCATCAATTTTCATGAATTAATTCATCAACACACTAAAACCTATACAAAATGACTTTCCTAACCCAATTGAATGTTATTGATGATAACAGGAGCATAACTCTTTTAAGATGGTAAACAAAAGGCATAAAAATTTGTATTCCAAGGGGCTGTAGTAAATTAAGAAAACATATGTCGGTCCATTAGTTCCAACCATTAAAAAATATGAATCCCCTGAAGTAGTATATTTGGAGACATAAAGTGAGGGAATAGAGAAAGCATGGGAAGAAGAAACTAAAGGTGGAATGGAATTGCCCAAGACTTAATCAAATCTAGAAGTTGTTGAACCAAATGTAATAGAAGAGTATCTAATTCAAGAAACAAACCATGAAAGTCCTATGGAATAGGAGGTGTCCAATGCTCAAAAGAATCACCCATCCACATCATTCAACTCTCCATCTTATGTTGGATTTTTGAAGAAAGTTCCTCACTCTTCTTCTCCTCTCACAAGAGGAAGGAAATCAAATCGAGAATGAAGAGAAATAGACATAGAATGAACTATTTTTTCGGCCATCATCACTCTTTATATTCATTTTTGTTAAAAGGGAAGATAACTCTCTGTCCTAATCAATATCTACATAATGTTTTTGCATTATGCTATGCAATCAAGTTGTAATAATTTCCAAGAATTTGGAAGAAACACAATTTTAGGTGAAACATAAGCTTTTCTCCTCCTAATGCTTCATTGGGACGAGGAAAGACCTATGAGTCATGATCAACCTCCTTAATTTTTTTATTTCTATGTTGTATAGTTCATCTGCAACCCTTAAAAATAAAAATAAAAAACTATGAAGTTATGAATATTATTGGAGAATCAGTTAAGGTGTTTAAAGATTCAAAACTTATGGTGGATGCTACAAGGAGGTTTAGGATCTAATCAATGACTAGAAAAAGAAAAAAAAAGATCCTTTGAAATGATTATTTCTTTGGGTATATATATATATATATATATATATATATATATATATATATATATAAATCAATTTATGGAATTAAAGCATGTTCTTATTTTAAAATGTTCCCAATGTTTCAATTGGACATTTCATGCATCATCAGGGGTCCAAACATTAGCTTTGAGTGATTAATTCTATTTTCTTTTATTTAGATATAGGGGTATAAATTCTATACTTGGAATTGGGAAAGGTGTATTATGTGGGTAACATAAATGGGGTTTATGAGGACATGGTTTACCTTTGAGAACCTCTCTTTAATAATTTTTCATGGATGATAATAAGATTATAGTTGGCGTTTTGTTGGGATGGAGGATGGTGGTGTTAAACTTCATTACAAAGAGGTATTAAATATTAGGGATGTACCTAGAATTCATCCACTAACATATTTCTTTCTTTATAAAATTTAGGAGGTTGATTTAGTGGATGTTGAACCTATATCATTAGTTTCAGTAGGGAAGAATATAAGAATAGTGGCAAATCTGATCCCAAAAGGGTTGGAGCATTGTGTTCTAGAATATTTAATGACTACTCATGAGAGAATTAGGGCATGGTTTTAGGTGGGGGTGGAATCAAACCATTCACCAATTTATCATATAGAAATAAAAAGAGGACAACAAACCTCCAAGGCCATTTAAGTTTGTAACTCTAGATGGTTAGAGGATGAGGAGTTCATAAAATTGGTGAAGTCAAAAGGGGTAAGCCATAAACGATCGTCAAGGGGTATGACTATCTATTAGTTCACATCAAACTTGAAAAATGTCAAAATAACTATAATTGACTAGGCACATGATTGGTTTAAGAATTCAAAGTCAAAACTATTAGATATTGAAAGAAAAACATTTTAGATATTTTGAAAAATATTGTGGGGAAAATATTTGTTGGAACAAGGGATAGGTTAAAACCCTTGGAATGATAAAAAATATTTGTACTAAGCTAACAAAGAAACTAAATGAACATCAAAGAGTAGGGCTTTGTGGTTGGAAAAAAATGATGAGAACAACAAGTTCTTCCAAGATTTTGCAAATCACATGAAGAATAATAATAATAATACCATATGGGATATATAGATGGAAAACGTGAGGTTATCCATAAAGTTTAGTGATACAATTTGTAAAGGAGTTAATTATTTCCAAAATTTATATAAGAAGCTAGATAAGCTAGTTATTTCAGAGGTAATGAAGTTAACTACTTTCTTTCCAAACTTTGTAAAAAAAAAAGTGAATGAGAGTCTTAAGGAGGAAGTCGTAAATGACGAATTGAAAAAAGTTATGGCCTCATTCTAGAAGGATAAGAGTACTAGTCCTAATGGATTGACTATTGTGTTCTTTTTGGATTCTAGAACTTTCATGATGAATATCTAATTAGGGTGATAGAGTAACCTAGAGTTAGCATGAAGGTTGTTGGGGTACTCAATTCCACTTTTCTAGAACTTATTCATACTTGCGAATTTTGATGATTTTAGGTTAATATCCTTATGTCAATGCATCATAAGATAATTTCCAAAATCATTGAAATTAGGCCAGAAGGGTGTTGTCATGAACCATATCACATGAAAAATTTTGGTTTCTTAATATAAGACATATTCATGAAGCCATAGTGATGGAAAAATAAGAATTGTACTCAATCAAAACAAAGAAAACATGTGCAATGGTGATGGCATTAGAGTTTTCTAAAGCACACAATCGAGAAAGTTGCCTCTACATGAGGCTAATATTACTTCACATTAGGTTTTTCTTGGAAGTGGTCAAGTGGATAATGGATGTATGGTAGTTTCCATTGCAGTATTAATTAATGGCTCAACTTCTAAATTTTTCATTCCAAATAAAGGATCGAGACAAGGATACCCACTATCACCATTATTGTTTTATTAATAGTACAAGGATTAAGTCAAACATTAATGGAAAAAAGAAAGAAAAAAAGATTCTTAAAAGGGATAAGGAAGGGACATGAATCCTTCCTTAATGCATTTGTTGTTTGTGGACAATCTACTTCTCTTTTGTTAAGTCATATACTTCTTTCTTAAGAAGTCTAGAAATAATGCCTTAACATGGGAAGTTCTATGAGAAGGAGAAGACAAGGACTAGTGAAATGTGTATTTTGTAAACAAGAAGCGAGAACAATAAATCACCTATTAGTTAAATGCCTCTATGCAAGGTTGATATGGGCATAAATTGATGGAATAACTAGTCTTAAAAGGGATGGTAGGGTAATTATATGAAGGAGAGTTGTGAAGCTTGACATGGGAAGACAAAATTCAGAGAGTTCAAATCTATTCTCATAATAGTTTTATGTGAAATTTGGTGAAATTTGGTTAGTTAGAAATTCAAAGATCATTCAAGCTAAACACATCCCTTTTTTCATTGCTCCTCGTGACTTAGGGCAATGTTTGAAGGACTAAGAATTTATGTAGTCTCAAGCCCCTTGGTAGATTGGCACTGTTCAATTAGATAATGGGGCTCTATGGGGATATTTTGATGGGGCAAGTCAAGGAATACCAACTCAATGAAAGGTTGGAGGCACTCTCTACTGGTTAGAAAATCACCCCTTCAAGTTAAGAACAAAGTTAGGAATGGGCAGAAATAATTATAAAAAATTAATGACTTTTAAAGCTAGCATTGTAATAAGGCATATCGATTTCCGAGTGTTTAATGACTTCTTAGTAGTGATTACTTGAAAAAGAAATTCAAAATAAAAATCTATTATTATTATTACTATTAAATGAAAAAAGATAAATTCTTCATTATTATATTTCCTAACGTATTTATAAAAAACAAAATATTGAAATAAATACATTATTAAAATAACCCTTTCAAAATATATACTATCTCATTTATTAAATTTGAAATATATACATATTATCCTTTTCAATACTTTAAGACAATAATTTTGTAATATCTTAAAAAGTTTAAAATAAGAAAATTAAATTTGAAATGTATACCTATTATCCTTTTTAATAATTTTGTAATATCTTTAAAATTTTAAAATAAGAGATCTAGAACTTAGGTTGATATATAATAAGTTATTAAGAATATTTTATAAATTATAAGATGGGAAATTTGTATAGTTTATATCAAATTTAAATATTATGATATTTAGAGAAAAGAAGACATTATAAAACGCTTATAATATATGATTTTATTTACCAATTTGACTACTTTATATTAATTTTTTTAAAGACTATTCTAATCAATTTGACTGCTTTATATGAGGAGAGCCCAGTCACGAACTTTGACCAATCAGAAACTTTTCCTCTACTCAAAGGAAATACAAAGTAAAACTCGCTTCCCGAGGGCGGAACTTAAAGGCTAAGGAGCTATAAAGTGCTGTTGTGCCAACTACCCCAGTATCCGCGGGTATCTTTAGGGTGGAAGCGTGGCCTAAAGTTTGACTATTAGGTTTTAATGATATTAAAGTTAGATGTAACCCCTATCTCCAACGAAGGCTCCTGTATAGGTACGGGGATTCCAGTTAAGGGAGGGGACTTTTGTTTGAGAGGTTGTTTTCATGTCTCTTTTCAAAACACTAAGATGCTGCATTTCACATTTAATATAATATATTTCAAATCAGATTTCATATTTATGTAAATGTTTATTTTCATGGTTTAACAAAAGTTATATAGGTCATGATGATGTCATATAATATTACTAATTAGTTTACATATTTGGTATGTATATTTTTATGGTGAGGAACAAGATGTTATTGATAAATTATGGTAAATTGTGTAATTTGTTTGATATCTTTTTGGATTTATCAAGTACGGAGAGCGATTTAATAATATTTTGAGTTGTAATTTTTTTGTGTTAAATTTGAGGAAATGTTTGTATTTCTAGAGATTTGATCCTTATAGATCCGAGTTAAGATAGTTTAAAATTTGAGGAAAAATTTGCACCTCCATAGATTTGGTCATTTTCGACATTTGATAGATCTTAGATTAAGATGAATCTAAGCCGGTTTAATTATTAATTATTATTAATTATATTTTTTAATTTAACTTTATATTTCTTTATTTTTATTTTTATATAATTTGATCTAGTCAAAATGTTTTAGTTAAAAATTATAATATTAATTTTTTTATTATATAATTTCATTGAGTCAAAATGTTTTAAGAGTATTTAAAATGTTCAACTATGTAGCTACAAAGTTAAAAGTGTTACGAGAAATAAACCCCAACCAGAACTAAACAACATAAAGCATTGAATGTTTAATTTACAAACTAATTTTAATCTCAAAGCCAAGTTTATAATTTACATGAAGATAAACATTTATACCAACATCAACTATATAAAAAGCATGAAATGTTATTAGATTTAACAATTTGAGATAAATACTTGATAAATGCAAAATATATAACAATGGGTGTACTCATGTTATCCCTAATTTAGTAATAACATTTTGGATGTTTTGCAAACTTAAAAATACTTTTAAGTTAAGTTCCATGTCATGAAAGACATGATTAAAAATTTAAAAATTTGAACTATATTTGACCATTAAAATATTTAATGATGAAAATTTTAACCGTCTATGTTCTTATAGTCATTGGTATTGTAAGCCACTTGTTTACATGGGTGACATAATCTTAGAGATAAATTATTAAATAAAAAAATTGATACTAGTAGCATACTTTATTATGTATTGAAAGGAATAGAAAACTTTATATATAGATCAAATTTAGTAAAAAAAAGTAAATTATCATAATAAAGTTTAGTTATAATAATTTAGATTATGAGAGATGGGTAAAGAACCTTAGATGACAAAGGGAAACCAATTTTTGGAGATTGAATACCCTCTTTCACCCACATACACACATATAGCAATTACTGATATAAAAAGGAAATGGAGGCTCAAATGTCTCAATACTTAAAATTTTGGGGTTAAGATGAGTTTGTAATGACTTATTTTATTATTTTATTCATTTTTATTATTATGGGTTTTTAAAAATAAGAATAGTAATAATCTAATTTTACGCTCATACCTTGATAATCTAACATAATTAAATTCTTACACGAAGAGAATGAGTTATTTGTTACACAAACAAGGTGATCCCATACATCAATTTGATGTCTAACTAGGTTGTGGATTTTCACTTTTTTTATTTCATTTTATTTATGAGAACAAGTACAAATATTTTGTTTATAAAAAGCTGCAACCTTACTAGTCAATATTGTTCAAAAATATGATCTCTAAGCTAACATAGTTTAGAAACTAAGCTATATACTGAAGAAATTTTTTACAAAATTTAAAAAAATGCTCTACAAAGGATATCCAAAAGCTTCTACTTGTATAGTTTTGAAAGAAAACACGTAAAAGCAACCTTGCTTTGCAAAACATCATGAAACTATCACTTAATGGAACTCATGGTTACATGCCCATTAACTTGTCTGACATAGGTCAGTTGGAATTCTTGAACTTTTATTTCCACATCTCCACATAGCCAATGCATTGTGTCTTCTTCTCTGAGTCCCCCCCAAAGAATAACTCGTTGACAATCCAATATTTGATACATCAAATTGAGAGGTCCTTATTTGAAGAAACCAACTATTTTAACATTTGACTCTTTGTCTCAAGAGCATTAATTTGCTCGCCTTGCTATAAAAACAATTCCATTATTAACATTGATTCCTTGTTGTAAGCTTCATCTTAAGTATTCAATTTAGATGTAATAGATGTTCATAAAGAGGTTTAATTATAAAAAATGAGATTCTCATGTCTCCTTAGAATCCTCTAAATTTTGAAAATGTCCTTGTATACGATGCAACTTCTTTGATAGTTAGGATTCCTAGAATTATCCATCGAACCCAAACATGCCAAATCAACAAAGAAGGGTGCTACCAAACATTTCAAAAAATAACACATACAAACAAGCATGTCCTTTAACACCTAAAAAGACACCAAACCCAAGAATGCCTTCATAATCTTAGACAACCTAAAAACAAAGAATTCTAGATCCAAAACAAAACCACGAGGCACCTTCATGTTGAGTCAATGACCAAATAGCCTAAAAGAAAAAAAGCTAAAGCAACCAAAAACTTACTAGGAAATAAGAAGTTAAAGTGGGGAAGGGGCTTGGCATAAGAGACAGACCCAACAACTTTACCAAGTGAACTAAACCAAAACGACCAAATTCCAACAATGAGTCTCCCATTATCCCAACTATAACCTATTTATTACCTTCACACGCCGTAAGCTAGGTTTAGAGTTATAGAGGTTAAGTGTAATGATAACTCACTTCCACATTCCGTTGATGGTCCATCATGCCAATTTATCCAGCACTACCTCAAGATTTAATGTGTGACTATCATTTAAAGAGTTACAATGTCCATGATAGAGATTTTATGTGTGATTATCATGTAAAGAGATATAAAGATCATGGTTATTCATAAAGAATTGGTTCTAATAATAACCCCTTTTTACATCTAAGAACTCTTGCTTAACAAGAGGTTGGATTTACCAATTGGTTTGGTTTGCTCACTTGTTATTCACCCTTAAAACATGTAAAATTTCCAAGTGTTCAAACCTTTTGAGCTATTTTTGAATAAAGCAAGCGCTTTGCTTCATTAATTGTTGTAGATCCTAACCCCATTCAAATGTATCTTCTTGTTTTCCATTAGAATTGTAAATGATCCCCTCCTTGCTCTTGCCACCCTTTGATTCCCTTTTGAGGCTCCATCAAAAGAGAGAGAGAGAGTTACTTTTTTTTTATTATATTTAATATGCCAACTTTTAAATTCATCCTCTGACAATCTAATTTACTATGTTGGGCTTCAACTAGACAACAATGCAATATTCTTTGGTTGCATTTCATTCTGATTTAAATAATTGGTTTGATTAGATCCTTTCTTCTTAATCAAAGTGATAGCACATAAATTCCACTTATTCCTCTCCAACAAATAACTTTAATCATTAATTTCCTAACCTTCACTACCACCATCTTGAAATTCACACTTTCTTATTCAAAATGACTTTATTTCAAGTCAGTAAGCCATAATTTCAAATATATATATATATATATATATATATATATATATATATATAGGCATGAAAACTCTCTTGAAACTAAGCTCTATATGATTTATAGTATTATTATATAATTTATCAAATTAAATATTGCTTACCAAACCAATTAAATAAACTAACATTTAAAACAATTTTCATTAGTATCATAATTTTTTCATTTTTTTTGTTTACTAATTTATGTGAGTCCTTAGATGACTCCATGACTAACATGTGGCTTGAGTAGCCTTAACCTAGGGGCATGTCACCAGTGAAAATCAAGGATCATTCTAGACCTAGGCCACATTAGGCCTTAGCATGGCTAGATTTTTACCCACGAAACCAATAACCTTTACACCATGAAGTACCTTAACATAACACCCTATCTCCATCTTCTTTCTACCCATAAACATAACTTTTTCACTTTTAAATCAAACTACAAGATTTAATTTATTTGATTAATTAATTATATAATATTTCATATTACCCATATTATTATAAAATATACATCTCCTTCACATTATACTATAAATATAAAACCCAACTCAGTTCTGTTTAATAAAATATACAGTTCACTCTATACAGAACACAAGATCACTTCTCTCCCTACACACACAAAATAATTTTTATTCAGCTCAACCCCACAAGTGACGTGATACCACTAATTCACAGCACCATTGACAATGATCCGAAACAAACTAAAGTCACAAAATTCAACTACCATTACCAATGCTTCAACCACAAGCGCTGCGTTTTGTCAAACTAACTTTCTTTCTCCCTTTTCTGAGTCAGATTGCTTGGAAATTTGAAACTCTTACACAGACCCACTCACACCTTCAACCAGATGCTAGCGAACCACCACCTCATCAAAAGGAGAGCCCACCTTCTGGAAACTTCTCGAAGGGAGTTCTCTCAGTGGGGGCCACGCATGCTTATGTCTTAGATTCATCATGCTCCACTTCCCATGCGCGGATGCCTGAAACAAATGGGAGAGTTCACGAGCCACGAACCTACACGATGGACTTTATGTGGGGTCATTCTCCACCTGCCCATCTTAACCATCAATAAAAACGGGATTAGCTGTTGGGTGCGCTAATGCCTGTGTCTTAGCTGGGTTGAATATTAGGTGGGTCATTTAACTCTCGTCAAACTCAGGAAAGAGGCAGATTCTTTTTTGCTTTATGCACATTTCGGGGAATTGGCACAGGTATTTTGTTATTCTCGCTGATTCGGAGTTCAGTGTAGTCTTTGGAATGTTGAAAAGGTGAAACTGAATAAAAAATTGAAGGCTGCAAGATGGTCAGAAACCATTAAGTTTATATATCTCGCCAAAGATTGGCAGGGATGGCTTCTGATAAGAATCAATTACTTCGTTACATGCTTGTATTTCTACAAGGGTGAACTCTGGAAGGGACATACACAGTTTGATACATACTGGTGAGTTGTTTAATCTAGTATTGGCATTTCATCTCTTCGTTCATATGCTGGGTTCCCTGTGGGATTCTTTGTTTTAGTCCTGATGAGCCAGCTTGTGGGTTTGGTCATTTGTGTGATCAAATTTGAGAGCTAACAGATTTTCTTGGCATGGTTTCTGTTAAACATGTATTCATGCAAAAAAATGAGTGTGTTGGCTTGGCTCTTTTGGGTATGTGTTTCATTCTGTTGACAGTATGCATGATTTCATTGGAGTTAGATGGTAAGATGTTAATTTGTCCTGCATATTAGTTTATAATATTCTGCATATTGATTTGAAGGCATAATTCTCTTCCTAAGTTCTGAATGGACAACATTTGTACATATGTCGTGAAAAGTTTGCTAGTTCTTACACGCATTGTGTTCAATTGCATCTCTTATAAGGCTTTGGGGCCTTTTAACATTCTTTTCTGATAAATTTGTGAAAAACAATGTGATTTTTCATTGCAGTGCTAAAATGGTGAATTACTTTGTAATACTCTTTTATCAGAGCACATGATTGTTCCCTGGAGTAGTGTTATGTATTTTGTGTGTCCAAAGTGTATTTCTAACACCCAATTCCTTGTGGAGTTACATAAGGCATAAAATGGATGAAACTAACCTTCTGCTATTTAAGGAAATCACTTATTTTGTAAAGACAAGTCTAGTTCCCATGTTTACGAAATTCTCAGCATGTTCCTGCCATTGATATGTTGCCAGTTCTATCTGCCCCCCTCTCACACACACACGCACGCTAGCTCACATCAGGATTACAAAGAACACTTGTCCCAACTATTTTCTATCTACTATCCTATCCTGTTTACCCAAATTTGCAGCAGTTAACTATGGACACCATATTTACAAGAAACAAAACCAAAAGCTATTCCCAAAATTGGTAATATACCAACAACTCAGTACTCTCTAATCGTTATTATTTACAACTCACTTCCCCAGGCTGCAAATATACTGATGCCTTTGTATTGCCATCGACTTGCTTATTCCTACCGTTGTAAATATAAGCAAGCTAAATCTCCTCAATGCATTGAAAGAATAGCTTCAGTTCATTATCTAAGTCTGTTATTAATACATGCACACATATTGTTTCTCCTTATGGCCTCAGTGACCAATTTGTAGTCCCCTTGAAACATCAATCTCTAAACTTATTGACCCCTTGCAATCTTCAGAGCTCTCAGCTCGTCCGGGATTTAACTTCATATTTTGATTTCTTATAGATGCCTTCAGCGAATGTTAAGGAGAGGAAGCCTTCACCATCACAGATATGATCCCCTGCTCCCTTTTTGTTCGGATTCTTTTCTAGGTCCGGTGAAACCCCTGTCAGTGGAGGCTTTCCAGGATATCTGCTCCCGTTACTGTGACTTTTATCTTAGAAGTAGGAACGGCCCCAAAAAATAGGGAAGGTTCAGAGAGAATATTGTTTCTAGTCCCCGAGGGACCAATCTGTTTTCTCCCTCTTCCCCTTTTCTAAAGGCACAGCATATCAAATTGCTTAACTAATTCTTTGTCCTCATCCATATGTTCTTGCTTGTCGGATCCCCCCTTTGTATCTCTTTCTTGATATATAAACAGCTCTCATTATGAATTTTAGCGGGAATCCCAATAGGAGTTTACGTACATTCTTCTCTGTAAGTCAAACAGGTATGCCACATCAGGGAAATGCACCTATGACCTCCGTAAACATCCCAAAAAATATTGGGGTTAATGTGAAGCCTACTGCTGTGCTCGACTAGACCCTTCGGGTGAATCTTTGGGAAGTAAACAAATGAGCATGTCTCTAAGGACACAACATGGGGGACTATGAAAAACCTTTCTTATGCAGGTTAGGGAAGGTTACAACTGATGATCGTGCAGTACTCACAAGAAAGGTGCTGCACATCATGTTTTTGGAGAGCTAAAACTTCTTCTTGGCACCGTTGTCTCCTTCAGCCAATTAAAGTTCTCTAACTCTGCATAAGCTTTGCACTTCCCATGCTAAGAACTCCCCCCCAACCAGACAATCTTATTGTCCATGTCAGTGACTGGAATCTATCTCATGTTAAGTACTGTCAAAAATTTATCATAAGATTTACCGTTTCTCGACTAAAATGGCCCAATTCTTACGCACCTTCCATTTCCAATTTGCACCTGAATAAGGAATATTGGCAAATTGTTAAATGTACAACAACTCCCCTTTCAAAAAGAGCCTGCATTGCCTTTCCCATCTCCTCTTGTAGGAGAAAAGTCACCTTCCATTTCTAATCTGCAACTAAAAGGAATATTGGCATGTTAACAAATGTACAATTGCCCCCCTTTCAATAAAAGTCTGCATTGACTCCCCCATCTCCCTTTGGTTAGTTTTGAGTAGGCTCTCGTCCTTTAGGGTTGAGACTAATCACCACATCCCATCATCCATGGCCCGATGGACTTGCCAGTGATGCCACTTACTAGAGACCGAGTCAGAGAAACATCTTCTTCTTAGGTTCCCTATATACTATGAGATCAGAGGGACGTGTTACTGCCTTTATTGGGACTCTAGGGGCTTCCTCTCCACATTCTTTTGTTATCCAAATCAGAGATGTCTAGCTCTCTGCATAAGAGAGATTTTGGGGCATAGATCACAGTCCCTATGTGGACTGCCTTGACTAGGGTCCACTGGGAGCATCACTTCATTGTTTTCCTATTTGCTTGGGGCAGCAAACGACAGGCGAAGGCTCACATCACATAAGATACTAGATTAGTGAGACCTAATGTTTCCTCTTGACCTCCTTTGCCTGCTTGATGTGTTGACCGACCTTCTTGGGACTTGTGAGGAGCTCCCACTCCAGACCTTAGGACAGACAGCACGATACCAACAAGCAAACCAGCTATAGTAGGTCCTAGAGTTGGACCCCCCTTGTGTAGACTCCAGAGTACTACCCTCCATGGTTGGTCAAGCACGCAGTCTTCCATTTCGTGCTTCTTTTGCTCATCTTTGAAGATTAGGAGTGGTGGACCTACTCTCTCTATTGCTTCGCCTAAGATCAAACAGCCAGGTACCCTTAGCCTTAATTACTCCTAGGCAACATTATTGGACAGTGCATCAACCTCTTCGTAGTGATTTATGACTACATTGAGGAGCCTCCTTGTCTCTCCCCTCTCTTGGCCTTGCCTTCTAGTACCAATTTATGTTGACACCCTCTCTTTATACTTGTCATAGCTTTGTTTTTGACACATTTCATTACTATTGCACTTCTTGCAGATAGATAGATTGTTTCTGCTTTCGATATAGTAGCAATAGGAGCTGCTGTTGCATTCCCACTGTGTTTTTACATGAAATACTTCTTGAGTTCCAACTTCCATTGACCTACTTATTGTGGTTATTCATTGGGCTCTCATAAAATTATATTATGTTTTATCTATATAGGCCATCTCAAAGTTAAAATAAGTGCTGCCAATGAATTTATACTAAGAAAATGGGATGAAGATATTAGTTTTCTTGAAGAACATGATTTGATAGTGTTTCATAAGGTTTGAATGATCAATGTTAGCTCGCTCTTTGGTACATAATGAGGATGTCCTAATGAAGGTTTTTGAAAAGTTCTATTTTCTTTTGTGAAACACTCAATATCACTGATTATATATGGAGAAAATAACAATCACAAAACTCTATGTGAGATCTGAGATTGGATCTGATCAGATTATCTCTATGATAACTTATAAGTTATATTTATATCTCTTAATAAATCATCATTTATACCTCCAAATTGGATTTGATTGCAAAATGACCATGTCTGTGATACATTTGTCCTTAAAATCATAGGAAATACAAAAACTGCTTAAAAGAAAAGGATTTTGGACAGTACTCTTCCTTGCATGATACAACATTTAGATTCTAGTGATAAGCCAAAGGCTAGCTATTTGATCAGGTTATCTTGTGTCAATTCCCAATACTGTGAGTTCTAATAAGAGATTCTTCCTGTTCAATTGTATGCATCATGGGAACATTGCCAGCAAGACAGATGCAGTGTTATGGTCCCAGAAGAGTTGTTCCAGTCAGTCTGGATAACCTGCTAAGGAATGTTTCTGTTTGGGTTGGACTCTAATGGTCCAGATGTGATTTCAGAGATATTTTCCAGATGCAATTCCAAATACGGTACTAGGCTGATTTTGGGGAGGAGGATCCTGTGCAATTTATCAAATTGTAAGTTTTTGACTAAGTTGCACTGAAACGGATGCGAGAACGGATACAGATACGGGGTTTGAAATGGATACGGCAAATTTTCAAAAAATCAGGATACGATACGGCAAGGAAATGAGATATATATATATATATATATATATATATATATATATATATATATATATATATATATATATAAAAAGACATATATTTCATATTACCATTCATCTTTTAGAATCTAGAATCTATATCCAAAACTACATAATCATTGTCATGAATTCAACATAAACAAATCATCATCATCAATTCAGCATAAACATTATCATCATCATTAGTGATTATTATATCATTCAACATATTATCAACATCATTAGTAATATAATCATAAATTCTATAACCTTTTTGCTTTCGAGTCCAACTCCTTGAAAGAACATGTCATGCATGGCAGATGATATCTATCTTCCTTGCATGGCAATTAAAACGCCCATGGGATCATTGGGATATTCTGCTAAGACCTATTTGAACATTTCAATCTTCTCAATGTCAGCTTGGTCTCTTGACTATATGCAGGGAAAAGATTGGCTAGAGAAGATTTGTTATATTGGGGGATCTATGAAATCAAGAGCAAAATTAATGACAATTGACAAAACCTTAACCAAACTGAAAATTAATCACTCATATAGATCTCTTTACGAAGACATTCATCAAACCCTTTTGTTTGCATTTTTTAACATTTATCTTTTTCTTAGTAAGAATCCTTGATAAATATATGGAATGTTGTTGTTTATAAATATTTAGAAGAGACGTTATGACACTGTGTTTATAATGAGTTTATTTGCAAATCTGATTTCTTCATTTTTATTATTTATTTATGGCTATACGATTTTCACGTTTTTTAACATTTTAAGGGTGGATTCTGATCACAATTTTTGTAAATCCCTTGGAAACGTATCCAATTCCAAATCTGAAGTTTCCAATTTTTCAAAATGGCACAAAAACGTTTTTACAGTGTTTCCAACAAGAATCGTATCCGTTTCCGTATCGGAAACGGGGATCAGCGTTTCCGGTAACTTAGGTTTTTGATTGATTTATCATAGAACCATTTCCAATCCTTTGAACATTTGTAGGTTTTCTCAAAATTCTTTGAGAAGACCATATCTGGAGCTTTTTACTTTTGGAGTCTTGATGCTTCATGGTGTTAGTAGTCAAGTTGAAACTTGCCTTACAGTGCCCATCTCAATTGATTTGCCTCTTTACGATTTTGTAGCTGCAAAGTTCTTGAATGTTTTTTTTCTTTTCTTTTCTGCCAGACTTAATGGTAAAATTGGACAGACGTTTACCACCCATTTATTGTCACATTAGGAGCTAGGGTTCCTCTACGCATTAGTATCAGAGAGGGAATATCCAGATATGGCACTATTTCAATTGCATTTGTGTCCATTTCCAACAAGTGTCTGAGACCTTCATAGTCTCTATAATCAAAATAATTTAATTTAGATGGGGTCACGTTTAGGTAGGCCCTAAAGCTATTGATAACACCTTGGGGGATTGTATACCTAATCGGAAGCTTGCAAGGTTAAATCCGTGGGTTTCTTTGTGTAGTCATGTCATGCAGAGTGCATGCCCTAAAGGAAAAACCTCTTCGCCTTTCTTACCCAGAAAATATTCCTTTGCAATCTGCTCATTTGACAGTGGTGAGATTTAGAGGGATTCAATCAGGCTGAGGGACAGACATGCTTGGCAGCTGTATTCTCAATAGGATCACTTACTTTCCAAATTCCTATGGGTGTACTTGCTTTCCCCATAAAGGGGCATCCGGTGTGGTGGACTATGTCCTAACCTCTTTCACTCACATATGTGCCATCTTTGACTGCTTGATGTTTGAATGAATTCCCCTTGCCAATCATGGCTACTTGGCATTTAAATTTCTTATACAAGTTTAATTCCCCTACCCTCATCCTCCTCCCCCTATCCTCTCACCTCATTATCAAATTTGACTATTTTTTTGTCCCTGCCTTTGAAACGTGACTCTGTGAATCGTGCTTGGTTTTTCATTCACCCTATCATGTCTCATAAATCTAACTTTATCACTCACATTCTTTAGGAAGCTTGCCCAAACTACTCTTATTCCATCTACCAATTACACCTACTATTGGAGCTCTTACAAATGGTATGATGGTGGCTATAAAGTAATGCATAGAAAGTTTGAACATGACCTAGCCCACCGTCTAGGCATATCCATTACCACTCACAAGGATTATTGTTTCCTTCTTAGAAGGAAGAAATGCAGATTCCTTGCTGCTAGGAGGGACCTCCTTTCTCTCATCCAGTCATCCCTAACCACCTATTGTCATATTCTCCTCCCGTAAAAGAAATCACCAATTGACATTGCCCCCCACACTTGGTCTTCCCACGCCTCCTTTTACAATTTCCTGGACTACTCACTCCCAACCTCCCACAAACTCTTGCAATTTCTTTACCCTTGACATTATTCAAAGACATATTTATAAAAGCTTAATACTATCAAATTTGCTAACCTTGAAGGTCTGCAATTCAAATTCATCAAAGATGAGATGGGACCTTTACTTCACCCTTTGGCCACTCTTTTCGATGTGGTTGTTTCTACCAATTCCCCCTTCGTTGGGTCTCAACTCTTGAATACCAATTTATCATATGCCCTATATGTAAGTCTAGCATTTCCTTAGACCCCAATAACTTAGGACCTTTTACCGATCAAACTAGTAGGGTTCCCAAGGTCCTTGCAACTTGCTAAAATTGGCACATGCGGTACAGGGGCCCACTGTTACCTCAGCCCAAGTCCCCACACTTTAATCAGAACTCCCTCTTAAAAGGCTATGGGAGGCGTCCCTTAAGATGACTTCACCCAACCAAAGAATGATTAGTGCCTTATATGGGGTCTTGGGTGTAGAGAGGAGTTAATTGTTTGTTGTTATATTGATCTAAGACTGCAAAATATGCAGAAAATAAATGTAGACCAACAATATTAATCACTCAAAAATGATGATAAATAACATGTAAATAGTTTAAATAAGTATAAATTTAATATACTAACCAATTTTATAAGTTATTTTTGAGTTAGACCTTTGGTAAGAGACGTTACTGTGTTAAATTACTTGCTGTCCTGTGACCACATATTGAAAAATATGCAAAAAAATGCAGGAATCAGCAGCAAAAACCCCTTAAAAGAGCCACCCAGCAGTGTATAAACACTCTAGATCGATGATCTAGGGGTGGGTAAGTTAGAATATTTGAATATTAATCACTTTGGACCACTCCCAAGCTTCAAACCTGCAACAAATTTGAATTCCCACATTCCAGCAAGCTAGAAATTCTGTTGTAGAGGTTATGGGGTCAAACCCCACTAGGTGAAATCCCAGAAATAAACTCCAAGAAAAAATTAGGAGTTTTAATAGCTGAAAATTATTTATTTTAGCCTCAAATACAAAATATTAACTAGGAAAATGAAATTGGGAACTGACTACAAGGTTTTTATGATAAAACTTACTTGAAATGAGCCTTGTACCTTGGGTTTTTTGCAAAATCTTATTGCGATATTGCGAGTGTGATATCGCTGTAATTTATTGCAGATTTGCAAAATATAACTCAGTAAAATCTGAGTGTGATATCGCTGTAATTTATTGCAGATTTGCAAACTATAACTCAGTATACCTGTGAAAATAAAGTATAGGAAGCTCAAAACTCAAGTATATCGATCCCTTGGTTCAGATCTAATTTTATTGTTCAAAATCCCAAGGGTTACTAGCCAAATTATGTTAAAACTTTCAAAAGCAAGCTAGTAAAATAAACTAATTGAAACAGAAAATTAAAAGCTCTTGGATTTTTAAAATAAAAGGGTAGTTGTCGAGAAGTGACTTGCCTTTGCCACAATCTTACCATTTAGATGGCTGAGTTGTGAAGCACATCCACATTTAAATCAGTCATGTACTTTGGACAGTGAGATGGGCTTGGACTTGAAAAGAGTGTATCGCCCCCACCTATGTTTAACTTCTCCACAATGTTTTGGATCCAACTATAAGCGGCGTCTAGTGAGATATCTCCAATCTTCGGGTCAACCGTCAACCATGCATCAAGAGAGATCTTCCCCTTGTTGAGCCTATCCCCTATAAGGATTGGTCCAACATTTAGTTCCGACTCGCTCCAATCTGCAACAAGAAAAAATGAAGAAGAGTAGCGCCTTGTTCACTTCTATGTGTCTATGTAGCCCCTCAATTGGGTCAGTTTTGTGATATTTAATAGTTGACTATCAATTTTGGGTAAAACAAGACCATGGTTTTCATATAACCAAGGAGACCCTTTATAGATATAATTTTTACTTTTACAAGCATCTAGTAGAGATTACTACCTCATACACTTATCTAAGGGGGCTCGTGGGACTCTTCACGAGCCCCAGTTTTAACATGAAACCTGCATCCCAGCTACGAGTTTGTAAAGGGTTCATATCTCTAGTCCTACTTTAGAATAACTTCCAAGACATTCCATCAAAGATGAAGATCTTCGATGCAATTGCCTAACGTGCTATCTTATATGAATTTGAGATCTAGGTCCATAGCCTTGGCTGCACAAAATGTTCTTTCATATAGAGGGTCCATGCTCTCATGCTTCAATACCTCATCTTGTGTAAACGATAGTGTCCCATAGTATGCCGAGTGCTGTAACTATTCCTTCATTCAAAATATTTGCCAGTATATTTTTTAATAGGTAAGTGTTAATGTTCAGAAGCATTCAATCATTATGACAACTGTTTCAATAATGATATCTCTTTGTAATGAAGGATTTCACATCATAAATGTCACACCTATATCGTTTTAGTGAAGGCCGGTACTGCGATAGCTATTTGGGTGTGGAGATTTTTAGCCCATGTTGGGTTTTCTCCATGGTAATATCGATGTCTCTTTATTTTGTGGTGATGTTTCTTTACTGCTTGCTTGCATCCATGTGCTGTTTTATATATGTGATGGCATTCAGTTTCAACAACGTTGAAGGCCTCAACTATTTTGAAACCTTTGCTTCAGTTGCAAGATGGATTCCAATCCTTTTATTTTGTCACTTGCAGTTTCATAGAGATGGGGGTTCACCATTCATCAGATGGAAGTAATTTTTGGATTTTTGCTTGGGGATATGCATGGAGAAATTTATATGGAACCATCTTCTAGGTTTATTCAGCATGACTCTAATCTTGTTTGATGATTAAATAAATCTCTCTATACACTCAATCAACGTTCACAGGCTTTGTATGGGAAGATGGACTAGTTTCTGCTTGACTGGGGCTTTTCTAGATGCCACTTTGACCCCGATGTTTATACACAATGAGTGGGTGATAAGGTTCTGATTCATTTTTTGTATGTCAATGGTCTCATGCTCACTAGTTGTGATCCTCTTTTGATGAGCCGTGTGAACTCTAGTCTCTAGCCCTGGGAAGCAATTTGAGATAACAGAGTCAGGGCACCTACAATGTTTTCTTGGCATTTAGGTTTTGCAGACAAGGTAACTGATTTCCCTTCTCAGCCTAAGTATCACCAGGATCTCCTTTACAGATTTAAGAACCCCTTCTTACTTTGGAGTTAAGTTATTAGTCAAGTGTTCCACAGCTCAGGAGGGTGCTACTTTGTGTCAGCAGTTTAAACTTTATTTGCTTTCTGGAGCTATATTCCATCTATTTTGCACTGATTTTTCTGTTTCAACTAACAAGGAACAGCACAATTTGAAAATCGTGGGAGAAATTGGAGATATTTGAAACTCCGATTTCTAGGATAAACATCTCTAGTTGCATCTCTAATCAAAGTAAATAAATGGCTTCAACTGAAATTGGCTTTCATGCTTGAGTCTCCCCTAATTGGAGTGATTACACTGGTACCATGTTGGGGTGTTTTTTTCCATATTAATATTAAAGTATAGAAATACACACCATATTGTCCCTCAAATGGAGTACTGTTTGTCTTGTCTAGTATTGCACGTTGCTTTTCCCTTTTCACCATATCGCAATAGATTTTAGTGAAAGTAGCTACCTATGTTTTTGGTTCAAGATTCCTTGGAGATTAATCCATGATATATATTATCCAGGAAAGATGGAGCTTAAACCTGTATCATATTATTTTCCTAGTAATAATATTTTGCAAGCACCCTTTTTTCATAGGTTGGTGGTGGCAAACACATTATCTGTATATAAGGATCCTCAAGCTAAAGTTAGATTTGGGTTTTGATATTGTAACTTGGGGTCTAATTTATGCAAGGTTCTATATTAACCTCATCTGTGCCATTGAATTTTCATGGCTGTTGGCACCTACATTTTCATGTATCTATGTATGGTTCTTCCTCGTCTGCTTAATGTTTCGTAATATTGTAACGTGTTCTTGTACATTGAATTATGGATGGAACATCTTTTTATATGCCCTGGCATGAGTCTTTTCTAATGGTGGTGTCTACTAGAGAGATATTTGATAATTCCTTCAATGCTTGTGAATATTCTAAAGCATTTCTTTAATAAGTCGGATACCAAGTTTAGGAAGTGTAGGTTGTATATGCTTTTTGAAGGTCAGATATTGATTATATTATTCATATAATTTTTTATTCATCTGTTGTCAACTGCAGACATCTTTTTCCCTGTGCGCTATTTTGTGTCACCCACCTGCAACATTTTACCTTGTGAATTCACAGCTTCCGTAGCAATCTCGTAAGGCATACAATTTGAATGGAGGATAAACGAGGTCCAGCGGTGCAGAAGAGGAGTGCTACAAACACTTGTGATGGAAGCAGCCCAAGAAAGAAAAAGAAAAGAGCAAAAAACCCACTTTTGAGTTGTGGTCGTAGAACCCTGGATGAAATGCAGTGGCATGATTTGCATGAAGATATCTTAGAGAGAGTGCTTGCACGGCTTCCCACTTCTAGCTTCTTTCAGTTTCGTTCAGTGTGCAAAGGATGGAACTCTCTCATAAATTCCCCAAGTTTTATGAAAGCCTGTTCAGAGGTTCCATCCAGGAGACCATGGTTCTACATGGTAGACTCAAAGAATGATGAAAGCGTTGTATATGATACAGAGATTAATAAATGGCACCATATTAAATGTCCCTGTGACCCAAGTGAAAATGTTAAGTCCAAGCCAGTAGCATCTGCGGGAGGTCTGCTGTGTTTCAGGTCTCCTCTCGGATATTTCAATGTCTGCAATCCTCTTACAGCTTGTTGCCGCAAACTACCAAATATAGAGACTACACAGGCAATACATGCCATTGCTATGGTCTCATATCTGAACTCATACAAGGTAATAGTTATTTATGGTGAAACCCCTGTTTTTGTCATTAAGGTGTATGACTCATCCAAAGAGTGTTGGAGTGAGCCTTCTATCAATTGGAACATGGAGGAGTTGAGAACAGGAAACTCATCATCAAAACAGGAAATAGCCAATGATGATGAGACTGTTTATTTTCTGAACAAAGGAGGCAATGTAGTTGCCCGAGACATGAGACGCAATCCTTCTAAGGAATTCTCATCTATCCTGACATCGACACAACATGGGGAAGAAATAATCTATTTTCTCAACAGAGGGGGCAAGGTAGTAGCTTGCAACATGCAAAAGGGTCTCTGGACCGAGTTTCCACCTTTATTGCCTTCAACATCTGAATATTCTATAGATCTTGTTGATTGTGGGGGGCGAATGCTCGTGGTAATCCTCCATGAATTGATGGAAAGTGCTACTATACGTATATGGGAGTTGCATGACACAAAGTCAGAGTGGGTGCAGGTGTTGGCTCTTCCCCCGGCAATGTCTCATGACTATTTTGGAAAGAAGGCTGACATAAACTGCGTTGGTTATGACAATTTGGTCATGATTTGCATAAGTTCTTGTCGATTGCATCGTGTAATATTATGTAACATTGTAAATAACTCATGGCTGGAATTGCCCCGATGTTATGTCCCAGGAAGCAGGAAAGTGAAAAAGTTTGCCTCAGCTTTTCCATTTGAACCTAGGCTGGAAGCCTCGGTCTGAATTATCTGCCTCGGTCCGAAATATCTTAATCTTGTTTCTCTTCAGACTATATTTAGTCCTTTTATCCATGCACTGTTGCAATGGACATATTGGGCTGCTCTGCTTTACAATTATTTACTTCACCTAACAATCCAGATTACTTATCTCTAGTTTTCCACTTAGGCTTACCCGTTGTACCGTTGTCTTTTTAGCCTATGTTCATTTGTGACGATCTTGTCCCTAAGTTTGTGAAAACATCTTGGCGGATTTTGTTGGAAATGCCTATAACAAAGGTTGGCATCTAATTCAGAAATCAGTGTACATTATGTGAATTGACACATTATACAGGGATGATTTTATTAGTGTGAAAGTTTGTTTCAGTTTATCATGTGAACTAGTGAGCTTAAATGTAACTCCATGTTTATTTGGCACCCATGCTCTTTTCATGGTTGGGGAGGGCATTACTTTGCATCATGGTTGGGGAGGTCATTATACTTTGCATCCTTGTTCTATATAAGGAGGCTTTCTAGTGGGGTTCTTAAATCTCTATAGTTGAACTATAATTCAGATGAAGCATGACCCATAAAATTGAACATGGCCATATTGTTCACAATGTCTATCTGCTATTTGAATAAATTGGAAAATATCTTATGTGTTTGATGAGACTGCATAAAATGAGATAAGATAATTTTATTAAGGTCCAATCAATGACCACAATAACCACAATAGTAAGTCAATGGGAATCAAAAGTACAATTAGTGTAAGTACATGTGCAAAAGCAATTCCTAATACACAAAAAATGAGTTAAAGAAGTAAATATTTGTAAAAAAGGAGTTAAAGAAGTAAATATTTGTAAAAAAGAAGAAGAATAAAAGCCTATGTCAAAGAAAATAAATTTAAGCATTAAAGTGCATTAGGATTAGAAATGGAGCAAAAGGAGGGGAGGAAGAAGAAGACTCCCCATCAAGGTCATTAATCATTGAAAGGGGATCAATACACTCTTCCATAATCTCTTATGGAGAGAAATGTGGATTAAGGGGATTGGGATATGTGATTTCGGGTGGAAAACAATTATTTGTCACAACTCTCCTAACACTTGAGGTTGTAGGAAGAATCTGGTGATGGACTATGGGTACTCGATATGGTCGAGGGGCAAGTAGCTAAATTATGTTGTGAGGGAAGCCTCCTCAATGATTTAGTGGGAATTAGTCTACTAATTCTAAATCTTAGAAGAAATTTAGGGCATTATCATTCTTGAAGTGGATGTCACATTGGACTAAGTGTAATGCTTATGGTCCTTTACTATTGAGATCGAAGAAAAATTGAAGTGATTAACCAAACATGGTTTTCCTTGGGTGCATCTTTAGAATCTACCCCATGAAACTTAGTATTTCTATTATGAAAAGAGATAGACACCTCTGGTCCATAGATTGGAGGAAAGTAGTGAGGGATCCCCTTGACTCTCCTTGAAGACAATGAAACTTCCCTTTGATATCATAATATACATCACGATGAAAGTTAAGGTGCTTCTCTAACTTGATGTCCTATATATGACAACCTTGATAGATCCTCTATGATATGATAATATGATGGATTTTTCCAACCTATAATTGATATGAACAAACTTTGTACCAACCAAAGGAACCCTGAGGCTATGCATACCGTGCTTTGATTATAAATGGGTTTGATAATAAGGCAATCCTTTTGTTGCATGAAATGCTCCAAATAGAAAGTTATTGTAGCATAGAAGTCCTTGGGAGGGGAAAGCCATGCTACTTGTATGTACTTTTTGGAACTATCATCACTCATCACTTTGTTCCACCCTAGCATGGGGGTTAAGAGGTGACTAGGAGCTTCAAGAGAGTATCTAAAAGAGGGAAGAGGATAATTATAAATACCAAAAAATTGGAGGAGCAAAAAGCCTTAGTGAACCAACATCATCATTGTCTTTGGGGATAATCTGTATATGTAAATGCAACCTCCTGCAAGGAGAAAAGTTCCATAATCTGTATATGTAGATGCAACCTCCTGCAAGGAGAAAAGTTCCGATAAACCTTCTCTCGAAGCCAAATTGCATAAAGATCATAACCTATGGAGCAAGGAGACCAATCTGAAAATAGTCTCAAGGTGCATAGGATGTGCATCAAACTAGCCTAAGATGATATCCTTCGGAATTGTTTTTGTACCACTAATCATGCAATGTCGCATAAGTGATTGGAGACTCTTTGGCCATCGGGTAGAAGAAGGCTTGGACCCCAAAAATCTTAGAGCCAAATACCATTGTGGGTCCTATCATGGTGTCAAAAATGTGTAGTTTGGTGTAAATATATTGAAAATGTATTTGAAAGAATCATTTTTCAAGCAATAAAAGGAATCCATAACCTTTATTAAACTTGGCCAAGAAATCTAATATCAAATTGAATCTTAGATCCATGAATTGTAGTCGTATGTGTGTGTATGAGGAGGTGATCATAATCTTGTTATGTTTGAAGAAAAGAGTGATAGTTCACTAAGATTCTTTTGAAACAATGGAAAACCACAACCTAAGTTTTATTGACGTTCATTGTCTAGTGTCGAAGAACACAAAAAAATAACCAAGATATCACGTTGCAATCCCTTAGGCAAGGAATTGGGAGGGATCATATCATCAACACAAAGAAGAATTCCAATCATGGCATGATGTAGTATACATTTGTCTCCCACCTAAATATGCTCTTTGTGATAAGTCTCAAGCTCATCAATATAACAACCAACTAAGTTACAAGAAAGAGATCACCATGTTTGACCCCAATGGTGCTCTAAATAAACTTATGATAGGTGCAAGATTTACAATGATAGACTTAAAGGATTTTGTGATGGCAGCGAAGGGGGCCTTAGACATATACATGCCTTGCAATATCCAAAACATCATCACCCTTGGTATCATTGGCAACATTGCTTGTGTTTAACTCATTGTCCATTTATATCGTTCTCATCATACTCCAATGGTTGTTTCCATGTGATGTATTCACAAATCCCTTTCCCATATGTTTGATTAAATTGTTATAACTTTCAAGATTTTAGTAGATGTAACGATAAAGAAAGCTTAGGAGGGATCCTCTCCTAGGTTTATTGAAAGAGTTGACATAGCACCTTGACTCTGTTAAATTAGGAATCATCATATCCAAAACACTTAGATCCAAAGAACGTATTGATAGGAAAGTTCAATATCTCATGCTGTAATTGAAAATCCATTGAGACATGGATTAAGCTCCACTAAACAACTTTAATCTATGGATTGGTGATCCATTTTGTTGGTGAAAAGGTATTGCTTTTATTTTTTTAGCTTTTGTTTGGGTGCAAGGATGACAAAGAAGATATTTCAAGGAGGCCCCTAGATTATATGAGCAAATGGATTATATCTATACCACTACTACTTGGTTTTAACCCTAAATTTGAAGTATGATTGAGGTCCATATTTGGTTTTGTTTACCATTTCTGCCACTAATATTGTGGGATATGATATTCCTGAAAGTAGGAAATCCCCTAGGGAAATACATGGATAAATTGGATGTGAAACAAGGAATTTAGGCTTAGGTAAGAATATGTGTAAAAGTTGACACAAAAAAGGAATTTTTGGAAGCCATTGAAATCATTTTGGGAATTGGATTCACTTGCAAAAATTGGATTGTGGACACATTCTTTTAAATGCAACAAATGGAATTAATACAACCAACATAGATCCATCATAACTTTAGATCTATCATGTGTTGAGAGGGATCAAATCCTTAAGGTGCTAAAATTCCTCAAATTTTGATCCCTGTCAGTGCATGCCATATGTACAGAGTCAATATGGATATAGGATGGTTCTTAATATGCCATGTGTCAACTACACATTGAGCATGGAAGGAAATGCACATCACCCTCATGTTGAGCAACACACCATTGACCTGTTTTAACCACTATGCATTGAGAGGGATCAAATCTATAGAGGTGCAAATATTTCCTCAAATTTGGATCCCTTTTAGCACATGATAGATTTGGAGTTAAGATGGATCCACTTTGGTTCTTAATATGCCACATGGACCATAGAAGGAATTCCCTATCTCCCTCATATTGAACAATGAAACATTGAGATGTTTTAAAGATCCATATTAACTATGGATCTATCATGTGCTGAGAGGAATCAAATCTTATAAGGTGCAAGCCTTTCCTCAAATTTTGATCTCTCTTGGTGCATGATAAATCCTAAGTTAAGATGGATCTACATCGTTCTAAACATGTCACTTGTGAACTCCATGTTGACCCTCATACCAAGGAACACACCATTGAAATGTTTTAACCACCAAACACCAAGAGGGATGAAATCCTAAGAGGTGCAAATCTTTCCTCAAATTTTGATCCCTTTTGGTATATGATAGATTCAGAGTTAAGATGGATCTACACCCGTTCTTAATATGTCATGTGTTAACTCCATTACACATCTCATTCATACTGAGCAACACGCGATTCATACATTTTAAGAATAAGGCATTTTTGGAAATAATTACACATCCCATTCATACTAAGCAGCACACCATTCAGATGTTTTAAGAATAAGACATTTTTAACTTTCAATTCAACACATGATTCATATGTTTTAAGAACAAGACATTTTTGGAAATAATTACAGATCTCATTCATACTAAGCAACACACTATTCAAATGTTTTAAGAATAAGACATTTTTAACTTTCAATATATATATATATATATATATATAGTTGATATTGAAATATTTTGCCTAATAGGGACATTGAAGTATTTTATTTATGACCCACATTGAATAATGCTTTTATTAGTAACATTTTGTAAATGCCACATGTCAACTCCGTAGTAAGAGAAAACACCTATTCACATAATAAGAAATCTCTCTCTCTCTCTCTCTCTCTATATATATATATATATATATATGTCAATGAGACATGAACTAGAGTGGGAGGTTATCATTAAACCCTCCCAACCACCTAAGATACACTAAATCGACAACTCTCTCTCTCTCTCTCTTTATATATATATATATATATTTCAAAGGCCATAAATAAATATAATTGGTTTTGAAATATTTTATTTATGGTCAACATGATTTTTTTATTGATATTTTTAAAGAAACGTTATGTGTCGACTCCATGTTGAGCACTAAAGGAATTACACATCTCCATCATAACGTTTCCGATAAGAATTTTTTAATTTACGCACACACACTTTCTCTCAACTTGATATAAAATTATATTGTCGGAGATTTTTGTAAGAGAAATGTCTAATGGATTTTTGATCCGTCCAATGTTTTGGATGATTAATCCATCCATCATCAAAGAACAAAGAGCTTTGTGAGCGAACGAGTGTTGAAGAGCCTTTTTATAGGAGAAAATAATCTAAGTGTCCGTTGGGTTAGAGTCAAGGTCTATTTGGTAAAATTATTAAAATAATTAATAAGTGAACTAATATTTGACTTAATTTAAGTAATTAATTAGAAATATTAATTGAAATTTATATTTTTACCAAAATCCATTGCTAAAGTTACATGTAAATTTTGATTTTCCCATGTTTAATTGAGAAGATAATGGGGAAAAGTTGAACAATTGGATTATACAGATCAAATTTTATAGTCGTGTAACCCAGATCGAAGAGGATGAGGTGAATATCTAGTTAGCGTCCCTTCGGATGGAAGGCACAACCCTTGTATGGTGGGGGAGAAAACTTCAGAAAGGTAGCAAACATAATGGTAAACTCCTTTCATCGTGGTTTGAATTTAAATGATTCTGCATTAGGAGGGAAATTTTACCCATTGGATTACACAAAAAAACCCATGATGGAATGGAAACATTTGACATAGGGTAGAGGTTAGAGTGTGAAAGTTTCACAGAAGAGTTTAGGAAGCATGCATTGTCATTGAATGTTCCTTTAGACTCACCATAAACTTTGATGAAATATGTTTGTGCTCTACACAATTATCTTCATCGCTCAGTTTTATATTTGATCCCACTGATCTAGATGAAGTGTGTGTGAAAGAAATTCATTTTGAAAACAGGGGAAATCAAGAAAAATATGACCATACAAAGAAGACAACAACAACAAAGGAAAATGAAGAAAATACCTCTTGCAATCATTACATGAAATATGGGCATGATAAGGAGCACTGCTAGAAAGTATATCCTGAGCTAAAGGCTAAGAGATTTGGTAGTGAAAGGAATAATTTTTTTTTTTTGCTACAGTGCAACAAGACCTGGGTTTTGATTTAGGCGATGAGATGAAAATCACAACTGTCTAGATATGAAAGATGGGAAAATAATCAAAGAATGCATGGTTCCAAGAACTCGAGGAAATCTACCAGAGCATTCAAGCGGAGAATGTTGGGTTGAGTTTACTGCTACAAGAAGAAAAATAGGATAAGAAGAGATTGAAACTTTAGTTACAAGCTCGAGAGGAGGCATTGGTAAATTTGTAGTGTAATTAAGGCTTAATGAAGCCATCCTCAGCTAATTTAGAATCAAAAACTGAGGTAAACAATGTCAGTGATTCTTCAGTTTCAAGTTCTGCCCATTATGACAATTATTTTGGTGCTTTTGAAAAGTGCACTATAGACATTGGCTTGAAGCTAATGAAGAGAATATGATATGAAGGAAAAGGCCTAGGAATTAATGGGAAAGGAATTATGAGTCCCATCCAAGTGGTAAAACTACCTTGATATTCATGACTAGGCTATGGCAGAGACTCGAAGATGGAGCATCTTCCAAGACCACCAATGGAAGAGACTCCAAATTCACAAAAGCAAGTAAGTCTTCAAGCAACTAGTATAGATCAATGCAGACTGAGAACATATCACACCATTCCAATGATTGTGATTGCAATTCATCTCCAAATGGAGGAAAGAATTTCATAGGTCAAGCTAAGTCAATTTCTCCTCGCCAGATCTGCACCAAAGACAACCATTCAAGGTATAACTATTCCAACGCTCCTTTTAATTATATGAAAATTAACAATGTAAAGGGAATTTTATGGCATAGAAAACCATGTACATTTTGTGGTTTGAATAACCATGTTGTTTACAAGTGTTATAAAATAATGACATTTTACATGAAAGGTATGTCGACTAGGAAGGAGACACAACATAAAGACCTCTCTCCACATCAGGAGAAAAAGAAGGGCAAGAAATATTTGATGAAGAAAAACCATTGCAACCATTGTTACAATGGTGGAAATTATAGAGCTATCTATTGGAAGCTCCATCTGGAAAGGAACAAAAGCTTATGAAAGCACCTGTGAAGAAATAAAACTTTATTCAGGAACCAATAGATGAGATAGTGGAGCACATTATAACCCTCCATGTCAGTCGCACGGGAAGAAATACAAATACAAGAAGATAACTCATTAGCTTGGTTATGTAAGAGATGGGTAGCCTTTTTAAGTAGTTGAGTGTGGCCACCATTGTAAATCACATGTTACTTTTGAAGACCCTATAGATGGGTGTTTTTTTTGTAAAAGTTGTGAAGTGTATAACATCACAAAAGTATACAACATAGTGATGTTTTTGGCATTTTGTTGGGTATCAAGGGTATGGGTTCTGTTGTAAATCAGAGAAAATATGTATGATCTCTAAATGAAATCTTTTGGGGTCCAAAATTCCTTCAATTAGGAGGATTGATCCAGGAGGATCCAAAAAACCTCAAAAATCATCATGATCAAAATTTGATGAGAGTTGTGCCATGTCGAATAACTTGATGAGACAATTCCAACACAATTTGAATCATGTCGAATGAATTTCTTATGAAAAAATTATCATAGTTTGAATGTCTGAAACAATAGGAAAAAAAGGGGGCCCATTGTGTGCCACATAGCATTTCCATAGTCTTTCACATGGCAGCCTAGAAAAAAAACATAGGTGGGGCCACAAAAATTGATGGGGCACTGTAGGTGATGACGTGGTAGGCTCAAGACTTGACACATGGCGCCCAATAAATGTTTGAAGTGGAAATTGTGGACCAATCGAGGACCGCCACATGTCAGCAACGAGTTGGTTAATAATGAGGTCATGTGGCCCAATCCAGGGGTGCCACATAGTAGTGATGAAAAGAGTGGGGTTGGTTGAACCACAGTGGGTTGTTGTGCATTGTCAGCAATTTGACTGAGAATTACTGAGAATGTGTTAAACATATATGTAATGGACACATATATTTTTATATATAATCCAACCAAACATTATATTAACACCAAAAAATGGGGGCCACGTGGTTTGACCCTAGGACCCTCAAACCACCAAGACTTAAGATAACACACACTAGCCAACTAGACTAATAAAGTTCTTTTTAACTAAACCAACAAATTTATATGACTTATTTTCATTCATATGGATGGGGGAGGCCGCATACAAGAGCGTGAGACGAGAAATGAGTGGCAACGAGCTAGGGGGATCCACACCCAATGTGGGCAAGATTTTTAAAAAATATTCTTGAATAATATTAACAATAATATTCTAAGTTGTTGTGGAACAATCTATGAGGCAATATTATTAGAGGGGTCATGTGGTGATGGTGACAAAACCATATGAAGTTTATAGTCATTTTTCATGGTTTTTTGAGACGATTCCACTAGTGTAATTATAATTTGGATCCGAGCAACATATATGAGGGCTCATGGTTTAAAGCCCATATGTGTCATTAATTCTTGGCACAAATTTCGTGACAAAGATTTACTTTTCAGACACTAATCAAGTTTATAGTTAAAAGTTGTAAAATAACAAGACGAACTTGTTGGTGCCGTGTTTGCTGAGTTTTGAGCATCCTGTGTAGAGTTTTAGGATGGAAACCAATGTAAGTGTCATTTATTGTTGATTTCCCCATTTGAGATCTGTAAGAGGGAGAATATGTATTTGTAAATATGATTGAGTATGAGTAGTTGATTCAAAAAGGACCAATGCCACTTTATGGGAGAGATTTTAACCCTTTTGAAGGGAGAACATTTGTGACACTTTATGTAAGAGTCCAACCCCTTTGATTTGGGAAAAGGGGGAACAATTTATGCTACTTGTTTATTAGAATTCATTCATTTTGTAATATTGAAGGAGAACGTCTCTTTGTAGGAGAGACATTTCCACATGAGTGGGAGTTAAGGCATTGTATTGATGAAGAAGAGCCTTATTGAAGAGAAGCTAATGAAGCAGCTATGCAGTTGAGTGGAGCTCAAAGACGTAGCTCACATGTTGTGGGTGAAATCCGTTATCAACTTTTGGTGCATTTTTCCATATTTTCATTTCTTCATGTGTTTGATTCTTCATGTATGTTTCACTTATGGTTATTTCATGCTCCTTGTGCAATTCATTTTAAATTCATAGAAGTAAAGATCTCAGATCATGTTGGTATTAAAGAAACCTTATTTGACATGAATTGTGAGTGTGGATGAGTACCGGGGCCAACATCAAAGAGGGTGAAAGAAAACGTAAACCATGAGATTGGACGTGCAAATCGAAGAAATAAAATGGAGAATGACGACGTTCACACGAAGAATGATAAGTCTTTCCATAAATATTTATACCAGATGTTAGACATGGTAGACAAATTTTTTGCAAATTATGGGAAGGGATTGGAAAATAAGGAAAAAATAAATCCAGAGCATAGGATAATGCTTCAGTGAACCAGGGATTTGGAGGAGATCCTCCTGAGTCTCCATCTCCATCTTCAAGTTCAAGTTCTTATTCTTCTTCATCTCATTCTCATCATTCAAATTTTCATCATGTTTCTTAAAAGCCATTGTTAAAGTTAGATGTAACATTTTTTCTTTTCCCATGTTTAATGAGTGAAGTAGTCTGGTTAAGACAATTGGATAAGAAAAATAGGTTTATATTTGTGTACAACATATCAAAGAGGACGAGGTGAAGATCCAGCTAGAGGCTCTTTGGCTAGAAGGCACAACCTTTGTCTGGCGGGAGAAAAAAATCCAGAAAGGTGGCAAACACAATGGTAAACTCTTTTCATCGTGGTTTGAATTTAAATGATTCTGCATTAAGAGGGCAATTTTACCCATTGAGTCACACACAAAAAGCCATGATGGAATGTAAATATTTGAGATAGGCTAGAGGTCAAAGTGTGCAAAGTTTCACATAAGAGTTTAGGAAGCATGCATTGGCATTGAATGTTCCTTTAGACTCACCAAAAAAATTGATGAAATATGTTGGCGCTCTACATAGTTATCTTCGTCACTAATTGTTATTATTTGATCCCATTGATCTAGACGAAGTGTGTGTGAAAGAAATTCATCTTGAAACTAGGGGAAAGCATGAACAAGATTACCATACAAAGAATACAATGACAACAAAGAAAAAGGAAGGAAAACCCTCTTGCACTCATTGCAAGAAACACGGGCATGATAAGGAGCACTACTGGAAACTATATCTTAAGATAAAACCTAAGAGATTTGGTAGCAACAGGAAGCAAAAAATGGTTGCTATAGTACAACAAGACATGGTTTCTAATTCGGGCAATGAGATGAAGACCACAACTGTTGGGATAGGAAATATGGGAAACACATCAAAGAATGCATGGATCCAAGAACTCAAGGAAATCAACCAGAGCATTCAAGTAGAGAATGATGAGTTGAGAAGGCTGCTACAAGATGCAAAAGAGGAGAAGCAAATATTGCAACTTCAGTTAGAAGCCCGAGAGGAGGCCTTGGTAAAGTTTTAGTGTAATGAAGGCTTAACATAGCCATACTAACCCGATCCAGTATTGACAACTAAGGTAAATATTGTCAATGATTCTTCTGTTTCATTAACTGCCCATTATGATGATGATTTTGGTGCTTTTTAAAAGCACACTATAGGTATTGGCTTGAAGCTAATGAAGAGAATGCGATATGAAGGAAAAGGCCAAGGAATTAATAGGCAAGGCATTATGAATCCCATCCAAGTGGTAAAAATACCTTGATATGAAGGACTAAGATATGGCGAGGAGGAAGATGGAGCATCCTCCAAGATATCCAATGGAAGAGACTCCAAAACCACATAAGCAAGAGAGTCTTCAAGAAACAAGTCCAAATCAGTGCAAGATGAGAACACATCACACCATTCCAACGAGCTAAGTCAATTTCTCCTCACTATATTTGCACCAATGACAACCATTCAAGATATAACTATTCCAACGTTCCTTTTGATTATAATCAAATTAGAAACGTAAAGAAAAGGTTATGGCATAGAAAACCATGTAGATTTTGTGGTTTGAATAACCATGCTATTGAGAAGTGTTGGAAAATAATGAAATTGTAGAGGAAAGTTATGTCGATGAGGAAGGAGACACAACATAAATACCTTTCTCCACATAAGGAGAAAAATAAGGGAAAGAAATATTGGATGAAGAAAAACCATTGCAACAATTGCAACACGGGTGGACATCAGAGAACTATCTGTCGGAAGCTCCATCCAAAGCTACATCGACCAAAGAAGGAGCAAAAGCTTATGAAAGCACAAGTGAAGAAAGCAACCCTCGTGTAGGAACCATATAAGAAAGTGGAGCACATTGTAACCCTCCATGAATTCGCAGAGGAAGAGAAACTATTAGCCTGCTTAGGTGAGAGATAGGTAGCCTTTTTAAGTAGTTGAGTGTGGCCACTATTGTAAATCACATGTTTCTTTTGAATACCCCATAAATGAGCATATTTTTTTGTAAAAGTGATGAAGTGTATAACATCACTTAAGTATGCAACATAATGATATTTTTGGCCTTTTGTTGGATAAAAATGGTATGGTTCTATTGTAAATCAAAGAAAATATGTCTGTTCTTTGTATGAAAAATTTTGGGGTCAAAATTCCTTTAGTTGGGAGGTTTGATCTAGGAGGATCCAAAAACACTCAAAAATAAAAGTGCTCAAAATTTGATGAGAGTTAAGTGATGTCGAAGAGTTCGATGAAACGATTCCAATGCAATTTGAATCGTGTCGAATGAATTTCTTATGAAAAGGTTATCAGAGTTTGAATGTACGAAACAATAGGAAAAAAAGGGGGCCATTTTCCTAACTGCCACATAGCATTTCCATAGTCTTTCACATGACGACCTAGAAAAAAAACATAGGTGGGGCCACAAAAATTGATGGGGCATTTGTAGGTGATGACGTGGTAGGCTCAAGACTTGACACATAGCCCAATAAATGTTTTGAAGTGGAAATTGTGGACCAATCGAGGACCGCCACATGTCACAACGGTTGGTTAATAATGAGTCCATTGGGCCCAACCCGGGGGCTGTGAAGCCCAGTTGGATGGTTGGGGTCGGTTGAACCACCATGGTTCATTGGGTTTTCGTTTAGTTTGTTTGAGGTTGTGTTAAACATATATGTAATGGAAATATATATTTTTATATAAATCCAACAAAATGTTATATTAACACCAAAAAATGGGGGCTTGCAGGATTTGACCTCGAGACCCCCCAATTACCAAGTATAAACATAACATGCACTAATGAACTAGGCTAACATAGCTCTTGTTAATTCTTCCCACAAAATTATATAAATTATTTTCATTGGTATGGATGGGGGAGGTTGCGTACGAGAGTGCAAGAGGAGCAATGGTTCGAAACAAGCCAGGAGGAACTATGCCCGGTGTGGGCAGAGTTTTCGAAATAGACTCTAGGGGAATATTCTTAGGAATATTATGAGTTTCTATGACACAATATATGAGGCACATATTCTTAGAGGGGTCTTGTGGTGAAGGTGACAAAACCATAGGAAGTTTTTAGTCAATTTTCACGATTTTTTGTCAAGATGAGTACATTGGTGTAGTCAGAATTGGGATTTGAGCAGTAGATTTGAGGGCTCATAGTTTAAAACCAATATGTGTCATTAATAATTGGCATGAATTTAGAGACAAAGATGCACTTTTTAGAAGTTGGTCATGATTAGAGTCAAAATTTGTATAATGACGAGACGAACTTGTTGGTGCTATGTTTGTCAAGTTTTGAGCATCTGATGGAGCATTTTAGCACAAAAACTAATGTAAGTCTCATTTATTGTTGATTTTCCCATTTCGATAGGTGTAAGAGGGAGAACATGTATGAGAACATGAATTTTCATACATGCTTGAGTTTGAGAAATAGATTAAAAGAGGACCTATGCCACTTTATGTGAGAGAGTTCAGCCAATTTGGAGGGAGAAAAAATGTGAAACTTTATGTGAGAGTCCAACCCCTTTGATTTGGGGTAAAGGGAGAAAAATTTATGCCACTTGTTTTAGAGAATTCATTCATTTTGTATAGTCAAAAGAGAATGTCTCTTTGTAGGAGAGACATTACCACGTGAGTGAGAGTTCAGTCCTTGTATTAATGAGGAGGATCCTTATTGAAGAGAAACTAATGAAGTGGTTATGCAGTTAAGCTTAGCCCTGAGACGTAGCTCTCATGTTGTCGGTGAACTCCATTATCAACTTCTAGTTGATTTGTACATATTGTCATTTCTTCATGTGTTTGATTCTTCATGTATGTTTCACTTATGGTTATTTCATGCTCTTTATGCAATTCATTTGGTCATCGAAGTAATGATCATGGATCATGTTGTATCAGAGCGGTCTTATTTGATGTGAATTGTGAGTGTGGATGCGTACGACCAAGATAAAAGAGGGTGAAATGAAACTTAAATCTTGAGATTGGATGTGCAACTCGAAGAAAGAGAATGGAGAATGATGGCGTTCACATAGAGTGATAAGGCTTTCCAAAAAACTTTCTACTAGATGTCAGACATGGTAGACAAATTATTTGTAGATTATGAGAATAGTTTGGAAAAAAAGGAAAAGAAGAAAGCCAAAATAGAGGATAATGCTTTAGTGAACCAGGGATTTGGAGGATACCCTCCCGAGCCTCCATTTCCATTTTCAAGTTCAAGTTCTTCTTCTTCTTCCTCCAATTCTCATCATTCAAATTTTCATCATGTTTCTAAAAGGACTTTGTTAAAATTATATGTAATATTTGATTTTCCCAAGTTTAATGGAGAAGCTAATGCAGAAAAGTTGAACAATTGGATTAGAATGATCAAAATTTACTGTCGTGTACAACAAATCGAAGAGGACAAAGTGAAGATCTAGTTAACGTCTCTTCGGCTGGAAGGTATATCCATTGTATGGTGGGAGAGAAAACTTCAGAAAGGTAGTAAACATAATGGTAAACACCTTTCTTCATGATATGAATTTACATCTGTATTAAGAAGGAAATTTTATGCATTAGGTTACACAAAAATCCATAATGGAATGACAACATTTGAGACAAGGAAGAGGTCATAATGTGCAAAGTTTCACATAAGAGTTTAGGAAGCATGCATTGGCATTGAATGTTCCTTTAGACTCACCAGAAACTTTGATGAAATATGTTGGCGTGATAACCAATTATATTTGTCACTCATTGTTATTATTTGATCCCACTAATCTAGATAAAGCTTGTACGAAAGAAATTAATCTTGAAAACAAGGAAAAACATGAACAAGATGACCATACAAAGAATTCAACACCAACAAATAAAAATGAAGGAAATAACTCTTGCACTAATTGCAAGAAATATGGGCATGATAAGGAGCACTGTGAGAAACTATATCCTGAGCTAAATCCTAAGAGATTTGGTAGCAAAAGGAAGAAACAAAATGTTGCGACAGTGCAAAAAGACCTGGGTTTTATTTTAGGTGATGAGATGAAGATGACAACTATCGGGATAGGAAATATGGGAAAAAATCAAAGAATGCATGGCTCCAAGAACTCGAGGTAATAAACTAGATCATTCAAGCAAAGAATGTTGAGTTGAGAATACTACTACAAGAAGCAAAAGAGGAGAAGCAGAGATTGGAACTTTAGTTAAAATCCTAAGAGGAGGCCTTGGTAAATTTGTAGTGTAATTAAGGCTTAACGAAGCCATTATCACTCGATCCAGAATTGACAACTGAGTTAAACAATGCCAATGATTCTTCAGTTTCATGTTCTACCCATTATAACGATGACTTTGGTGCTTTTGAAAATCATACTATAGGAATTTGATTGAAGCTAATGATGAGAATGTGATATGAAGGAAAATTCTTAGGAATTAATGGGCAAGCAATTGTGAATCCCACCCAAGTGGTAAAACTACCTCGATATGCAAGTCTAGGTTATGACAGAGAGGAATATGGAGTGTCCTCCAAGACCAACAATGGAGAAGAATCCAAATCCACAGAAGAAAGAGAGTCTTCAGGTAATCAATGCAGGCCGAGAACTAATCACACCATTCCAACGATCATGATTGCAAGTCATATCCAAATGGAGGTGATCATTTGAGAGGACGATTTAAGTTAATTTCTCCTTTCCAGAACTGCACCAAAGAAAACCATTCAAGGTATAACTATTCCAAAGTTCCTTTTGATTATAAGAAAATTAGCAATGCAAAGAAAAGTTTATGGCATAAAAAACCATGTACATTTTTTGGTTTGAATAACCATGTTGTTTCCAAGTATTGGAAAAGAATGGCATTTTACAGGAAATTTATGTCGACCAAGAAGGGGACAAAACTTAAATACCTCTTTCCACATCAGGAGAAGATTGGATGAAGAAAAAACATTGCAACCATTGCAAAAATGGTGGACATCATAGAGCTATCTGTTGGAAACTCCATCTAGAGCTACGGCCAAACAAGGTCCATAAGCTTATGAAAGCACATGTGAAGATCAAAGAAACCCTTGTGTAGGAATCGACATATAAGAAAGTAGAGCATGCTGTAACCTCCCATGAAACAACACAGGAAGAAATACAACTACAAGAAGGGAGCCTATTAACCTGGTTAGGTAAGAGATGGGTAGCCTTTTTAAGTAGTTGAGTTTGGCCACCATTGTAAATCACATGTTTTTTTTTGTTGACACCTAATCCTATGGATGGGTGTGCATTTGTATTTTTGTATATTATTTAATATTAGGAAATAAGGAAGGCCAAGAGTCATTGGGAGATGAATCCCAATAGCCTCACCTCCCATCTATAAGAGCATGTACATTCTTCAGCTAATACACATTCTAGTTTTGAGGAGTTACCTCCTGGTTTGACATGGTATCGGAGCCAGCCCCCACAATTGGCATTTCTGCCCTGTGGTGTAACTCCCTATTCTTTGCTCAGTCAATATTTTTTAATAGTTTTCTACTGCTCTTAATTGCTAGACTGTTATTCTGCATTTTTTTTTCCTATTTAGCATTGACATTTTCAGCTCCAGCTCCTGCAGCGCCTGAAGACTGCAGGCTCTGTCATTCTGAAAATTGCAGGCTCTGCCATTCTGCAATTCCAGCAGTCCTGCAACTCTGTCATTCTGCAGATTCAATTTCAATTTTTTTGTAATGCCCTTGTGGGCCTCCTTCATTCTCCATCGACCATCGCTCCTCTCCATTTATCCCTGCACCCTCACACACCTCCCTCTCCCTCACTGTTCCATTCCCAACGCACTGTTACATTGATTCAAGGAAGGCCAACGCTGTCAATCCAATCCACGCCTCATTACATGTATTATCGCCCTTGTTTCATAATTGACATTCATATATCTGTGTGTTGTTTTTTATAACACTATTCCAGTGCTGTCATTTCAAATTATAAAACGTTGGTTTGGTTTGGTATGCGTTGTATTGACATACAACGTTATAATATTACGCTGCACAGTCTACAGCTTTGCTCTCATACGCCCCTCCTGGTTATAATACGCTCTCATACGCCCTCCCAACTGTAATACCGCCTGGCTACAGCTTCTCTGTCAGTTATAATACGCTCTCATACTCATCTAGCCCATTCATCCCTTTACGCCCCTCCTACACTTCGTTTTAACGCGCAGTCAATATACCATGTTGTTTATAATATACCAATACCACGCTTCATATATATACCGCCTCCCCTATATACCCGCCCTCCATCGTTTAATACCACAGTTCATATTTAAACACTGCCCATTCATATGGTACCATAGTTGACAATACAGCCCACGCATTAAATGCTGTCATGGTATTTATACGCTGGTTTATACAGTCGACTCCAGTTTTATATACAACGCCCTCCACGTTGCTATACCACTTATATATCACGTTGTCATAAAACGTTGTTTTCAATTCCATTCACTTTTTATACAACGCCTCCACCTTTAATACAGTGCTGACCGCCCTCCTCCCATAATCATTACGCCTTTTCCTATTCCTTTATACCGCTTCCTGCTCATATTTCCGCCCCCTCTTTTGAATACCATTCCACTCCTTTTATATCCTACCCCCTCCCACCACCATTTCACAATATCGCCCTCCCTTCCATATCGACTTTTCACATACAAGTTTTTTATTCCCCAAACAAAACAAAAAAAATATACATATTTTTTTATGCAGAATTCAGTTTATAGCAAAGAGTATTTTTTTTGTCCATTCAGTCTTCAGAGTTTTTGAGCAGAATTAGTTTCCAGCAAAGAGTTTTTTAAACTCAGAGAATTTTTTTCCAGCAAGAGTTTTTGCCCCTTTATTTGAAAGATTTCAAGAGTTGAAAGTTTTTATAGCAGAAATTGTTTCCTCTTCAGAAGTTTTTTTCCCAGCAATCTAATGCATTCTCTCATATAAATTGTTGGGGTGGTTCTCTCCGGCAAAGAGAACTATCTTGAATGGTCTTGGAAGATTAAACACACACTCATTTTTAATGAGCTGTGGAAAGGAATCTGTGAAGGACAAGAAGAAAACCCACCAGAAAAGCCCACTTCAGACAAAGAGCTTGCCATTTGGGAAAACAAGAACTACAAGGCCTATGCCTTGATTGTAGCCTCCGTCAGTGAAGAGGTGAGTCACCATATTTCATCATTCTCAAATGCCTATGAAGCCTTGAAGAAACTAAAAGAACTCTATGACTCACATTCAAAATTAGAAAATGTTCAATTGATGATTAAGCTGTTCAGTCTTGAAATGAAGAATGATGATCCCCTTGCTTTAGCTTCAGAAGTAAGATCTATAATGCATGACATTGAAAACATTGGTGTAAAAATGGACGTATCTCTCATAGCATATGTTAAGGCATTATATCCGACTTACTCACATTATCTTGAGTCTTTGCAAGCAAGTGGAAACTTTGAGCATATCACCTTTGATAAACTTGAGAAAAAGTTTGCAGAAAGAGAGAAAGATTTTGGGAAGATGACAATCCCTTCATATTCCGAAGAGGCTACATAATTGGCACATAGAGAAAAGAGTCATACTCCAGATTCATCCAGAGGAAGAGGTGGCAGAAGAGGAAGAGGAAGAATAAAATTCACAGAAAGGGGGGGCAGACAAGCTGACAAATCCAATCTTCATTGCACACGGTGCAATAGAGATGGACATGATGCATCCAAATGCAGAACACCATGGGAGAAAATTGAGCAGCACAGAAATCAAGACAAAGGTAAAACCAATGACAAAGACAAAGGTAAAGCACCTGAATCCGCTCACTATGTTCTAGCACATTGTAACAATGGAGTAACTGAAAACCTCTTTGATGTTTCATTTACTTCATGGAGAGATGATTGGTTGCTAGATTCGGGAGCAACATGTCACATGACATTTAGAAAAGATTTTTTTGAAGAATTCACTGACAAAGTTGATGGAGCAGTATATTTCGCAGATAAATCCAAACTCAAGCCATCAGGGCTTGGCACAGTCAGGCTTAAACTGCCTGGTCTTCCTGATCATATCCTACATGAGGTTCTATACCTCCCGTAGTTGAAGAGAAACTTGCTGTCCCTGATCAAAATCCGGCAGCAAGGACACTCAGTTCACTTGTTTGATGGCAAGGCAGAGGTCAGATCAGCATCAGATCACTCACTTGTCATGGAGGGAATAGAAGAAGGGAGACTCTTGAAGCTGAAAGGTTCATCTGCCCATGCTCAAAACTTTGCATTCAATTCACATCATGATGAAGGTACATTTCCATCAAGTCTTTTATGGCATGCTAGATTTGGGCACTTAAATTATGACAGCCTTCGTTTGTTGAAGAAAAATGGTGTTGATGGACTGCCTACAATTCCTAGAAAACCTAAGGAATGTGATGCTTGTATTCTAGGAAAGCATAGCAAACATCCATTTCATGATTCACACTCCAGAGCACATAGAAAACTTGAACTTGTTCATTCAGATTTATGTGGCCCTATGCCTATTGCTTCTACAAATGGAAACAAATACATGATGAAATTTATTGATGACTACACCAGAATGTGTTGGATTTACTTACTGAAGAATAAGTCTGATGCTTTTCAAACTTTCAAGAATTTTCATGCATGGATTGAAAATGATGCACAAACACATATTGGCTCTCTACGTACCGATAATGGAAAAGAATACACTTCAAACGAATTTGAAAATTATCTTCGTCAACATGGAATCAAACATCAAACAACTGTGCCATATAATCCACAACAGAACGGTGTAGCTGAAAGAATGAACAGATCCATTTTAAATATGGTCCGCTCCATGTTATTTTTCAAGAATGTAAAATTGATGTTTTGGGCTGATGCAGTTCTATGTGCTGTTTACATAAAGAATAGGTGTCCTTCAAGTTCAATTAGAAATAAAACTCCTTTTGAAATGTGGCATGGCCACATTCCTTCCGTAAAGCATTTCAGGGTCTTTGGGTCCACCTGTTATGCCTTGATACCCAAGGGTCAAAGGAACAAACTTGGTGCTAGAAGCAGAAAATGTATCTTCTTGGGGTACTCCAATACCTCCAAAGGATATCGTCTCTATGATGAAGCAAATAAGAAGTTTGTGATAGCAAGAGATGTCATATTTTTTGAATCTTCCAAGAGTGACAAGGTTGTTGAGCGGCAACTTGATCGCCTGGATAGATTCACACATGCAAAGTCTTTCCAAGAATTTGATAATGTGATTCCACACCTTGAAGGGGGAATTCCGATATTGAATCAAACTGTGGAATCATATCCTGAAGCACTCTCTCCCCCACATGAAGAAACAACCACGGATGACACATTGGATGATGTGATCGATAGAATTGGGAGATTGAATCTTGAATCAATCCCAACTCAGTCAAGTGACCAGCCTGGGCCATCTCAGAAAGGTCCTCCCAAATGGCTGACAAAGACACTGGAGGATGTTCATCCCGATGAGGTTGGAAAAACAGGAACAAGAAGTTCCACTCAAGAAATTGAAGGTGATGTAGATAATTCTGATTCCCCTGTTGATATGGATATTGCTTATAACTGTGAATTGAGTTTGTCTACAGATCATGAACCAACTTCCTTCAAAGAAGCCGCTTCTCATGATGAATGGAAAGAAGCGATGCATAAGGAGTATGATGCCTTGATAAAGAATGGCACTTGGAAGCTGGTTGATCCGCCTTTGGGAACAAAACCAATTGGCTGTAAGTGGGTCTACAAGAACAAGTACAAAGCAGATGGCTCACTTGACAAGCACAAGGTCAGGCTTGTGGCAAAAGGTTTTGCACAAAAAGAAGGAATCGATTATGAAGAAACTTTTGCTCCCACAGCAAAATGGACCACCATCCGGACTCTCTTTGCCTTAGCAGCTCAGAATGGATGGAAAGTCCATCAGATGGATGTAAAAACAAATTTTTTGAATGGAGATCTAAAGGAGAAAGTTTATATGTCCCAGCCAGAAGGATTTGTGGTAAAGGGTCAAGAACACAAAGTTTGCAAACTTGTAAAATCCTTGTATGGCCTCAAGCAAGCACCACGAGCCTGGTATGAGAAATTGACTGAGCATCTTCTGAAACTTGACTTCAAACATTTTGATCTTGATGATGCAACTTTGTTTGTTAAGAAAGTTGGAAAAACAGTTGTATATCTTGTGGTATATGTAGATGATCTTTTGATAACAGAAAACAATGAGAGCTATATTGCATCCATGAAGAAAGAGTTGAAGAAAGGTTTTGAAATGACTGATTTGGGTCATGTTCATTACTATTTGGGTATTGAAGTAATTCAACATCCTAAATTCATATTTCTTTCTCAAAAGAAGTACATTGGAGATCTCTTGAAGAAATTTGGCATGGATGACTGTAAACCCTTAAGCACTCCAATGGAACAAAACTTGAAGCTCACATCTATTGAAGGGAAGGAATTTGAGGATGCAACTAAGTATAGACAGCTTGTAGGAAGTCTTATCTATCTGACCACCACCAGACCTGACATCTCATTTGCTGTTGGAATCCTCTCAAGGTTTATGCAAAAACCTTGTGAAGGACATTGGTCTGCTGCAAAAAGAGTGCTAAGGTACTTGAAGGGGACTCAAGACTTTGGACTCAAATATACACAGGTAGGCGACTTCAGCTTGATCGGATACTCTGATTCAGACTTTGATGGCGATAAAGAAACAGGGGTGTCTACTACAGGTTACACCATGAGTCTTGGATCAGGAGCTGTCTCATGGAGATCACGCAAACAGTCAGTTCCAGCAGACTCCACGACCGAGGCAGAATATGTGGCAGCAGCTGAAGCAACAAAGGAAATTGTGTGGCTCCGGAAAATCTTGGAAGATTTGCAGATGAAACAAATGTATTCCACTCCACTCATGATCGAAAACACTTCTGCAATAAAGTTGGCCAAGAACCCAAAGTTCCATGATCGAACAAAGCACATCAATACAAAGTACCATCTAATTCGACATCATGTTCAGGCCAAAACCATCCATCTACATCATTGTTCCACAAATGAGCAAACTGCTGACATCTTCACCAAGGCACTTGGAAGAGAAAAGTTTGAAAAGTTCAGATCGATGCTTGGACTCACCAACATCCCTTCGGATTAAAGGGGGGAATGTTGACACCTAATCCTATGGATGGGTGTGCATTTGTATTTTTGTATATTATTTAATATTAGGAAATAAGGAAGGCCAAGAGTCATTGGGAGCTGAATCCCAATAGCCTCACCTCCCATCTATAAGAGCATGTACATTCTTCAGCTAATACACATTCTAGTTTTGAGGAGTTACCTCCTGGTTTGACAT